>OY747712.1:6582580-6932580 GCA_963556495.2 Valencia hispanica | reverse complement strand
AATTAAACCGGTCTGACCTTTTCTAATGTTCACTTTTTATAAAAAATTATTAAGCATATTTGTAATCTAAAAACCATAAACCACTTAACTTTACCAACACTAATGTGAAACTGGTGCTGTTAGCTGCTGATTAGGACGACAGTCGTCACCAAACACAATAAAAGACTTCAGACAAAATCATATACAGTGGGGCAAAAAAGGATTTTGTAGCCATCAATTCTGCAAGTTGTCCCACTTAAAAAGATGAGAGAGGTCTGTAATTTTCATCATAGGAGATAGAATATAAAAAACAACAACAAAAAAACAAATATGGAAATCCCATTGTATGATTTTTTTTAAAGAATTTATTTTTATAATGGTGCAGAAAATAAGTATTTAACATCTACAAACAAGCAAGAAGTCCGGCCCTCACAGACCTGTTGCTTCTTCTTTAAGAAGCTCTTCAATCATCCACTTTTTACCTGTATTAATGTCACCTGTTTGAACTCGTTATCTGTATAAAAGACCTGTCCACACCTTCAAACAGTCAGACTCCAACCTCCACCATGGCCAAGACCAGAGAGCTGTCCAAGGACACCGGGGAGAAGATTGTAACCCTGCACAAGACTGGGATGAGCCGACCTACAATAGGCAAGCAGCTTGGTGAAAAGAGATCAACTGTTGGAGCAATTAAAAGAAAACGGAATAAGTACAGGACCCCTGTCGATCTCCCTCGACCTGGAGCTTCAAGTAAGATCTAACCTTGTGGGGGTACATGTGATCTAGAGAACGGTGGGGAAACAGCCCAGAACTACACAGGGGGAACTGGTCAATGACCTGAAGAGAGCTGAGACCACAGTAACAAAGGTTACTATTAGTAACACACTACGCCGTCATGGATTAAAATCCTGCTGCGCTCGAAAGGTCCCCCCACTTAACCCAGCACATTACAAGAAATTGAGGTAAACTTTTGGTATTGACCAAATACTTATTTTCTGCACCATTATACAAATAAATTCATTAATATTCATACAATGTAATTTCCTGGATTATTTTTACTCTTACAGAATATAAATATAAATTAGAGACCTCACTCATCTTTTTAAGTGGAAAAACTTGTACAAATTGGTGGTTGCCAAATACCTTTTTTGCCCCACTGTAACCTCTTCCACAAAATGTTGGAAGAGGTTACAGTGGGGCATGTTGTTTATGTCAGCAGCAGAAATAAAGCAGAGAATGACAAAGAGGACTGTGTTTCCAGCTTTAAGTGTAAAATAATATTATGGAGAACATCAGTCATTTGAATATCGGCAATATGAACATAAGCAGTTCTTACTCTCTCTTTCATCCGCTGGATGATGAAGCGCAGGTATTTACACATCTCCTGTTTGTTCAGGTTCTTCTTCTTACTCCCCTGGAGGAGGAAAAAAAGAGACAGGTTTCAAAAGGCAGCAGAAACATTTGATCAATTTGTCCCCCCCCCCCCTAAAAAAAATAAATAAAATACATCAAAGCACTGGAAAAGGCTGCAGTGTCTGAAAGTTTACCCAAAAAAAAAAAAACAATTAATGAAAGAGATGGAGAGTCAAAACAATAGAATTCTCATGAGGTGACAAATTTAGAGTCCATCGACTTTAATTTTCCTCATTTATAAAAAGTTACTGGTTAAAAAAAGTTACAAAAAGAATTTGTAAGAAAGACTTAATGCAGCAAAAAGAAATATGAATCTGGCGTTATCGGCATGCGACGTGACAGACAATGAGTTATTTGGGCGCCTACCCTGCACACGACACACTGCCAGTGGGAGCCCCCGTCTCTGGGCTTGCACTCCTCCGACAGACACTTGAGATGGTAAACCCTGAAGCAGTTGTCGCAGGGCAGGACGTCGCCCGGCAGGTGACAGTCGAAGCAGTACCAGTCGTGGCTCTCCGTCTCCCAGTCCTGCAGGGGGACAAACAGGCAGAGCACAAGTTTTGGTGACCCCCCCCCTCCAGCCTGCCAACCGCAGCAGTGGAGGAAAAACAAGTTTCTCCATCCTCCATCTGACATGATTGGTCTGCTGGACGTCATTCAGGGTGCCTAGAACACGGACACTGCAACTAAATTTACTATAAATGCGCTCTGCTTGATTCGCCTGCATGTGTTTTTTCTCTCTCTCTCTCTCTCTCTCTCTCTCTCTCTCTCTCTCTCTCTCGCATAAACCGGCATTAGTGCTGCATTGTGAGATATGGATTCACTGGAAGCTTTCGCACATATTGAAACGCGCCACCACCTTAGAACAAAAAAGTTTTTTCTTTCATAAAACTACAGAGCCAACAGATCTGGGTCCTTTGATTACACAAAAGTTATCATCTCTGTGCTAGGATGCCCCGTCGACCCAGGCCAGCTTGGTGGGATACAGAAAGGACTCTAGTGAATGAAGTGCATGAAGCCCGAAGCACGAAGGAGCGTTACTGTCGAACCTTCCTCCCAGCAGCCGTGAGACGACAACCATCACTCCTCCCAACAAAACTCAATTAATGTTTTTTTTCTTTCCCGCTGTTATCGCACAGCTCACGCCTTGTAAATAGTCGGCTTTCTTTTAAAGACACAGACACATTAAATCCTTCCCCCTCAGGTATAGAGTCTGGGTGTCATACTCTCATTTTAAATATATCACACTGTCTGCAAACTCCCACTTATGTAACATTAATCAACGTCGTCCTTTCCTTACTCATTCTGCTGCCTTCCTTGTCCATCGCCACATCACCTCCCGGATCGACTATTGCAGCTTTAGGCATGGGCCGGTATGAGATTCTGACAACCGTAGGCAAAAACATCACGGTTTTATGATTACAGCTCTAAAATGTGTATTGTGTATGTATAATAAATGCCGACTAATATTTACATCTAATATCTAATATTTATCTAATCTAATCTTTCTACTAGGAATGTAAGAAAATATCGATACGCCGATATATCGCAATATTTTATGTCGCAATATTGTATCGATATTTAAAAGCAATTTTTATTTCCATTTTATTTTTAGAACTTGAATGGAACCATTAATGATGACAGAAATTTTTGTAGTAAAATTAAAAGTATAACTGGTAGTTAGTGGCTGTTTTTCACCTTCTTTGTTCCAGTGGATCAACTAGATCTAGTAATAAAACTGGACGTGTTAAAGTATGAAACAGGTTGGAGTGTTTAGAATGCTGGGACACAATCCTAATATGTAGTCTTACACATAGGATCGCAATATAGTGCATAAATTAGTTAAATTAAACAGTATTAAATAGTATTAACTAATAATTTATAAAATTCTTAAATTCTTTTATTTTTAAAATTCTTAAATAAATTCCTTAAATTTCTTTAAAAATAAAGAAATTGAAAATGTCTTTGTTCTATGCGATTTCTCTGTATTGCTCTTAAATCCTTCAATAAAGACTTTTAGGCTTTTTTTTGTTACAATTCAGCACATCAACAAAATCTACTAATTAAAACTTTGTGGGGGTCTCTGCCCTTGTTCTTTTGGAAGCAAAACAGGTATAAACCGTTATTATGGTCATTTTCCTGAAAAGAGTTGTGTGATTTCATTAGATGGGTAAAAGTTTTGACCTCAACTGTCGAAAACGCTAAATCTCATCCCAACAGATCAGATTTAAACTATTCCGGTTTCCTTATAGATAATTTTATACAAACTTCAGTTTGTTCCCACCCTTAAACCATGACGCAGCTAGACCTGCACCTACACTCTGATGCATAATCGGGAGATTCTTGCGTCGTCCACACGCTCGTCGCGGTCCAATACCTCCCACGCAACGTCTGGGCTGATTTTAGGAGAGGAGCGCTGGAAAGTTGTGACTAACTGCAGCTTATTCAATGCAAAACAAGTGAATAATTAAAAGCACTCCAGACTCATTCCCAATTTCTTCTCCATGTGCTCATGACTGTAGAAGTGGCAGCTTTAGGGTTATAAATACAGCAACTGTTATGCACAAAGCATTCAGAGAAGGCCTGATTTCTATATTTCACATTTCTAAAAAACAAACAAAAAACTACGAAATTTAAAAAAAAATTTAAAACGGGGAAAAAAATGAAAAGCACTGCAACAATGACAACATCTAGTTTAATCTGTGGACTCTGAACTCAATCAAGCTCTAAAAACTACAATCTATGACGGGGATCTGGGAGTTCCCAGCAGAGAAATCACAACCGTCTCCTCTTTTCTCTCCAACTCTAGGAGGTGATGTAAAATGTCATAAAACATAGCAGAGGGATCGCATGTATTCTCATTCGAAAACTATTTAAAAGAGAGGTCAGAGTCAGATTTCCTAAAGGACGTCTCCTTTCTACAGCGTAATAGACTCTTCACCGGCACAAACACATCGATGGTCCTTCGCGTTCTTTAGAGGCTCAAGAGTCCCTCGCCTCTTAGACTAATCAAAGATAAGTGCCGCCCTCTCTGAGCCAAGGATCTTTTGGCTCAGGTCTCACTCAGATAGATGAGTTTAACACGAATGCATTTCATCAACGGACGGCGCACACTCAAGGCCGCTTCATGAGGCAGACCTCGGTAGTAACGTGTACTTCACAGCACGAATTCAGCAGAGTTTTGGTCCATACCGACATGACAGCATGGTGTCCACGATGCAAATATCCCACCGCGTCCCAAAGGTTCTCCGTTAGACTGAGATCGGGTGACTGAAGGCCGGTGGAGTGCAGCTAACTCGTTTTCACGTTGAAGAAAGCAGTTTAAAGCATAGCGGTACATGTCGGTTCGGGGACGCACGTGTACCGAACGAATCCAGCTGCTATCTACCCGAACACACGCAGAGTGTTTCATGTGCGGAACTCAGAGCGCAGCGCAACGTTGGGAACTTTAAAAAACTGAAAGTACACAGAAAGGACTCCCAGCTATCATTCAACTCTGCTTTTATATATAATATAAATATTCAAACACAATGTATCGATTTTTATTTTATTTTTTAGAATTTGAATTGAACCCTTAATGATGACAGTAATTTTTGTAGTAAAATTAAAAGTATAACTGGTAGTTTGTGGCTGTTTTCACCTTCTTGGTTCCAGTGGATCAACTAGATCTAGTAATAAAACTGGACGTGTTAAAGTATGAAACAGGTTGGAGCGTTTAGAATGATGGGACAGTTTTTATACGGTTAAATTACATTGTATAAACCACAATATATAATCTTACTCATAGTATCGCAATATATCGTATCGTCCCCCCCTGGTATTGTGATACATATCGTATCACCAGATTCTTGCCAGTACGCATCCCTACCTGCAACATTTGGATAAACTTAAGACATAAACAGGAATCTTCTGTGAATCTAAGACACTAAAACTTTCTAAAAGTACAATCGGCAATGCGGTTGTCAAATACCAATATTTGGACACACAGCAGAAACATATAAATGCATTTATCAATCAAATACAGGGTGCATTTGGGTTGGATGAATTAAGATTAAAGATTTTAAGTAAGCAGCAGATTCAAAACGTTGACAGTAACTCAGAAACTTATGTTGCTGAAACCTGGACTCAATCCAAACTGGCCTGAGGCAGAGAGTTCAAAAGTTAAGCGTTTTATTTGTAAAAGGTGCGTTTGGGATGTAAAAGCAAAAATAAAAGGGGAGGGGGAGGTTCTGATTGAAGAGTAAATATTCCTGAGGTCAGGCAAAGGACGCAGCTCATGCCAGCTGGACTGAATCCAGGTACCAGAGGAGGGGTAAACCGGCCTCCAGCTAACAGCTCCACCTCACAAGCAGACCGTGCTCTGTCCTTTCAGTGGACGGCTGTCCTGAAAATAACCAGCAGGGCGCGTTACTAGCAGCAGGCACGGAAAAAAAACTACAGACTTCGCCTCCCTCCCACCTTCCAGTCGGTGAAGAACAAGCATGCCGGACAAGACGCTGAGATCACAGCAGGACACACTTCTCCGAAAAACTACAACTACCAAGAATATACTGCAAGCCCATCCGGCGCTCGCTACCGACCTGCAGCTAAGCTGGAGCCGCTTCACCCTTCATGTTAAAATATTAAGTTAATGGCAAGAATGCTGTTCAGTGTTTTTGTTCAGGTTTGATTTTAAGCAAAGCTGCGGGTAGGTAGCAAGGACGTTTCTCATCACCGGTCATTTTCTCAGGAAATTTGGACGCAGCGCTGCAACAGACCATCGTGAAGCTTTTTTTTTCTTTCTTCTTCCTCTCTCTTTATCTCTGAATCACAGCGAGGAGCTTAAGGCTGTGTCATGAGCATGCAGAGTCATTCACATTTTCCACTTCCAGCCTGGGCGATAAGTTCTCCCAAAGGAAGCCTTTCAATCATAAACCAATGAGAAGTTTTTCCTGCAGTCTGCTTGGGAAGAAAAAAAAAAAAAGATTCACTCAAATCCTTGAGCGTGCTGCTTATTATACGACTGATTTCTTATAATAATGATGTTAGTGTGGGTTCAAACCCTGGTTTTGAAATAATGAAACAGCTCTTACCTTGCTTCCCTCGGCTTTCGGGTCCTGTGGTTGCAAGTGATTCAGAGAGTAGTGTTTAAATGATGCTAAAAACCCGCGAGCTCCTCTGGACACTGATCACTATCGTGTCCTGAATCCTCACGATTACCAAATTACTCATATGTTTTGTTTTGATCTAACTAACATAACCTGCAAAATTCACTGTTCTTTCCTAATAAAATCCAAATGTAGAGAAAAAGAAACGTGCTTTGCAATCCTATGAAAAGTCACAGTAAATGTTGTTTAAACACCTTTCTAGGCTGCTCCTTCTGCTTTTTGCATTTAAAAAATTGCCTCATCTGATTAATACCCCCCCCCTATTTCAAAAGGAAAAATATAACAATAATGTTGGCGGAACCATAAATATGAAACATGCTAAATAAAACAAAAATACAAACATCATTTGACAGTTTCAGAAAAATCTTCGTTTTACTTTTGGACAAACTGTAAAATCGACCAGGATTTATCAAACTTTAACAGCCTGTAGGGAAATATAAAACTCAGACTCAAAGGAAGATCATTAGGATCAGCTCTGAACTACAGTGCCTTGCAAAAGTATTCACACCCCCCTTAACTATGTTACAACCACAAACTTTTGTTGTTTATATATTGTCAGGTTTTTATGCGATAATTGGACACAAAATAGAGCACAGCTGTGAGATTATAAATGAAATTATACTTTTTCTTTTTTTACAGATTAAAATCCTGAAAAGTATGGAAAGAAAATAGTCTCAAAACATCTGTGTGTGTAATTCTTGAGTTGTAACTTGTGTCAGCCTGTTTGCGTGTAGCTTTGGGGGCTTGTATGTGTAAAACATGATTTGTAAGCCGTAAAATACATTTTTCGCACGCAAAAATTCAAATTACTTACTTAAGTCTAACTATGAATTCAAAGCGGCTTCTACGCATACAAATAGCTAAATACGTATTTACCAATCGCCTGGTACACACAGACGAAACCACATTTACACGCACAGATCACAGTTACAAGTCCACGAGGGGTTTTAAGAAATGTAAGAAATTATTTGTCACGAAATCGAAACTGAACTTTCTATTTTGAAAATGAATGAATTTGCATTGAAACTGTGTACAAATGGGTAGCGTATAGGATTTCCCATACACCCCTGAATGCACCACAGACTGACGGTGCGGTGCGTTCACAATACGGCAAGTGTGACGTTGTGAAGCTCTCAGTCGCGTTTGTGTTTACTCCTGAGTGTATTTTGATGACTTAGCGCTTTTTCCCCCCTGCTACCCATTTTAATGCGCTAAATGCATAAGTGGTATATCGTTTAGAGGGAAAGTGATAAGAAAACTCAGATGACCCAGCATTCTACCGGCATTTAAACGCATCAAATCTGGAGGAGTGAAATGAACTTTAAAACGCCTAGTGTACTTGTAACTGTGATGTGGTTTCGTCTGTGTGTATCAAGCGATTGGTGAATACGTATTTAACGACTTGTATGCGTAGAAGCCGCTTTGAATTAGTAGTTAGCTTTGAGTAAGTATATTTTAAAATCATGCGTGTGTAAATGTGTTTTGTACTCGTAAGTTCTTGACATTTGTGTGTACTGGGGATGTAAGAAAATATCGATATGCTGATATATTGCGATATTTTATTTCCCGATATTTTATCGGTATTCAAAACAAAAATAGTTTTTTTTTTTATGATTTAAATGGAACCATTAATGATGACGGTAATTTTTGTACTAAAATGAAAAGTATAACTACTAGATCTAGTAATAAAACTGGATGTGTTAAAGTAGGAAACAGGTTGGAGCGTTTCGAACGCTGTGACAGTTTTCCTACAGTTAAATTCAGTTTTCAGAACATATGTGCAAGACTAATAAAATGCCATCAATAACTGCAATGTATTGTTAATGTTCTGCCCCATCAGAAGGACCCGGATGCCACACCCAGTTAAACGTGGCACAGACACTAAAGCCCACTGAGAGCGCCATGATTAAGAAATATAAAAGGAAAAAAAAGGAAAATGTGGCATTTTTGTATAATTTTTCCTCCTGATAAAAAAAGTGGAACATTTAGAAGCTCCTGGACTCACCATCTCATCTCCGGGCAGCCAGTAGCCCTCCTGCTCAATGCCGGCCTTGGAGCCTTTGCAGCCGACAGTGAGGGTCTCCACCACCAGCCCGTCCTTCACCGCCAGGCTCAGCTGCCTGGCCGTCTCCTTTGGGTGCATACCAAACACTCGGCTCAGGTACCTGTGCAGGTGAAGGCGGAGCGTTAAGAGACACACGAAACCGGAGGCGTCGAAATTTTTCTTCCTCGGGGCCGATAATCGCCACAAAAATGAGATTTTTTTTCCCATTAATTACAAATTAATTCAACAGTTGTCTACTGACACTGTGGAGATTCCATATTGGCTCTTAATAACTTTGGCTAAAGTTGACAGAGAACTAATAGATTTTTTTAATATAGATATAATAAACAGATTTAGGCAGTTTTTTCCAGTTATACTGAAGTTCATCATTACAACACACGTCAAAGTAAAGATTTCCATTTGCCAAAAGCAGTTACTTCAAGAGCACAGTTTCGTTTGAGATACAGAGGCTGTGAGTTGTGGAGTAAATTTTCCCAAAAGGTACATCACAAATGTCTTTGATTGAATGTAAATGATTTGTGAATTGTTTTAGTTTTTGTGGTATTTTATCATAACTAACGTAATTTTGTTGTTCATTTATAAAAAAAACGTATTCTCAATTTTATATTTATTGATAGGTACAGGTGTAATTATAAGCCCATTTGGGTTTTCTGCCTCTTCCTGCACTTTTATGATTATATCTTAACATTATAATGGATTGTTTGTTATAATGTGCAAAACAAATAAATAAATAAATAAATAAATAAATAAATAAATAAATAAAAAAATGTATTCATAGAATAAATGCATTTAATTCCATCGATAAAATGATACTAAACATCCCAGAAATATTCTTTTAGATATACAGGTGCATCTTACTAAATCAGAATATTAAAAGTTTATTTGTGTCAGTAACTCAATTCACTGTAAAGTGAAACACATTACATAGATTAGTTACAGGCAGATGGATGTTTTCAAGCTTTTCTCTCTGTTAATCAGAGTCTCTCTGTTAAGCGATACTTCATAATAATACACCAAGTAAAAGTAAAAAGTACGGTGTAGTAAAATTACTCCTAAAAGTACATTTTTGCAAAAAGTTACTTAACATGTAACTGAGTAAATGGAACTAATTACTACCCACCTCAGCTTTTAATTAAGATGACGTTTTGCTTACGGCTAATAAAAACACGTTTAAGATTAGAATATTACATCAGATGAATAAAAAACATGATCATTTTAATCATCAAAAGATATTCTAATTAACTGAGATGTACCTGTATTTTTCTCATCATTAGGTGGGAATTTTTTTATTTTTTTACACAATTTCCCACCAATTCCATCCAAAAGAAACACTTATCCCTAAATATTTATCGTTCAAATGTTTTTTCTTCATCTAAAAAAATTTATTCATTCAAAAAGTGACAAAGTAATTTATCAAAGATTCTAAGATGTCTTCTTAATGTTTGCACCACTAAACGAGTTTTATTTAGCTGGACTTGGAGCAGAAGTGGCTGCTTGGATTGTAAAGGTTGCAGACCCCCTGACCTAGATTAAACTGAACATGCGATATTTTTATGAATTTAACAAAATTTGTCTGATTGTTGAAGAAATTAGATCTCTAAATTCTATCGATGTGAACAATATAAATAGTTTTGCACAGATGTCTTATTAAAAAGAAAAGCGTAAAAGTCTTTGGGATTTAAATCTTTAGGACTGGATGTCGGTCACTTCTATTGTATTCACTGAGGATCACTGAATGGATTTGCCCAAGCCTGCTTTTGAGTAAAAGCTGCCAAGCTTGTGGTCCTATTACTAGGGGAGTAACAGTAAACAAAAATCATGGTTCGGCATGTTTTCGGTACACTTTAGGCAAGAAAAATAAATACCAATGTGCATATGAATGTTTGGTTTTACTTTGATCAGCATTAAACAAAGAACCTTTTTTCCTAAATTCCTCCCTTCAATTCCTGAAATTAATGTGATTTTATTATGTTCTATAACTTAAAAAAGTTGAAAGTATAGAACTGACTTTGATTTCACTGGATTTGATTGGATTTTTTAAATATAAATGAAATAGTACAAGCGGACATAGCCAGAGTAAAGGGCTGGGCGAAAAATCGATTTTATCGATTAATCGAATTTTCTGTTTATGTAGATTTCATTTTTTGATAAATCGGGAAAAAAATTCACCGATGCACTCCAAGGGTTTCAGTGGTTCAAAGTGATGAGAGCCCGTCAAAGGTCTTCCTTCATGTATTACAGTGTGCATTTATTTAGACTTTGAATTCAGGTGAACTCCCAGAAAGGATGATTAAAATAAAAGCAAGTTTTAAAAATATTTCCTGTCATTTTAAATTTCTTTTCAGGAATAGAAAGGTAGAAAAAAATAAAATCAATTAAAAATCAGATTTGGCATCACACAAATCGCAGATTTTATTTTTTAAGCCATATCGCCCAGCCCTACCAGAGTAGAAAACAACATTGTCAGTGTAAATGTTTAAATAACACTTTTTCCCATATTTGAGAATAAAACATGCTTAATTCACTTTAGAGTTGTTTTGATATTTCAACAGCCTAGTCTCCCTGCTGTACTTGAATGCAGCTGTTGGGAAAAATCCCCTCTCATCCTTGGGAATTTCACAAAATCAGGAGTTTGGGCTGATTGGATGCTACTGGTAGCCATGTCGACGCCAGCTGGTTTCTCTTTAGTATCAGTGATGTTTTCATTCAGCTTCACATTGATTCAGGTGAGTCATTCAGTTCAGTGCAGAGCGTGTTATGGACCTTATTGCAATTGAAAGGTGCGTTTGCTGACAAATTTCTGGTTCGGTCCATCTTCTTCTTTCTACTGTAGCTGCATGAGAAACCATTAATGTTCCCAAATAGCAGAGTTTAGTGAAAGCTGGGAGTCCTTTCTGTTTGGTATTTGGTGTCACTTTTTAAAGTTGCCCCGCGTTCTGAGTTGTGCACATAAACATTCTGCATGTGTTCAGGTATTCATATCATTATATCATATCATTATTATTAATATTTTTTATTTTAAGAAGATTTTAATTTGTAAAAGCGTTGCCTTAAAAACTTTAAAGATTATCCATCTGCATGAACCACTTTTGCTAGCCTCCAGGCCTCACTTTGGACAACTCCGACTTTAAATGCCGTGTTTTATCCTTTGGAGCGTTCAACCTCTCTTTGTCAGGAAACAATGTTGGATCTGAATCTCCTTTATGGAAAGTGAGAAAAAGAGTTGGCAGAGAGCAAATCAGATGGATTAGGGATGTCATACATGAATAAAATGTTTTTTCAACTTCTAAATTTATGTCCAATTTCTTTCTCCCAGAATTGTATATTTTTTAACGGCGTTCCTGCTCGACAGGAAAGTCAGGTCCCTTCTCTGATTCCTACAGCTGCCTGCTGACTTGCAGGGGCCCTCGCTGAGAAATGTCATGGATCCTCCTCTGTGGCGTCTAGCCAGCTAGCAGGCTGCCGGTGTGGGAGAAGGTCACAGTCTGTGTTTACCCCCGAACACAACGTGAGAAAAAGAGCACAACGTTCCTGCTGGGTGAACCCAGGTCAGTGAAGATTACAGAAATCAAAAGGTTTGAAACTCGGAGGGAACTGATTAAACTCCTTCGATATAAATGGATTTTGTGGATTATAGCTTAACACCCTTTACTTTAGCAAAACAAAATGCTCGTTTGTCTTTGAGATGTAACCTCTCCTGCTTATACAGGTTAAAGGTCGGACCATCTAGAAGTCAGAGCTTCTCCATGACTACAGTCCTGTCCCATAAGAACATCTTGACAGATCAGATCAGATCAGCCGAACATTGGCTCACAAGCTACCAACGAGTGTATCTGAAGTTAATTTATTGTTTAGTAGCCCCACATTGTTTAGAAGATTATTGATGAATAATACCATACGTTGCAACGCTTTGGACTCTTCTTCCTGTTGCATTTTGAGAAGATTTTGTGCAGACACCTAGGAAAAGCAACATGCCTGGAGAGGTGATCAACAACGATTCTGCAGCCATGTTTCAGTTATAGATATTCTATCCTTATAGTCCTGTTTAGGATCCATACATTTTTATTTGTATTAATATACGACATCCCTTTTTATACATTTTTCAAGTTTTATTTTATTTTGGTTAATTAAAAAAAATAAATGCTGAGTAAAATGGATATAATTTTATTCTGATGTGGGCTAACCGCTCTATGCTTCTGAAAACCGCTAAAGCAACTATCCTGCTCTACACCTTTAAAATTTTCATATTTTTAAAAATACAAAATCCTTTTATCATTTTTAAGGAATTTTTTTTTTATGATTAAATTACAGCTGCAATGGACTAATCACTGATTATTTTGCCAATTAGTAAACTAATCGCTCTAAGGTTATACTAGCTGCTCTAATATAACAATCATTTGCTTCTAGCTTGAAGTGTTATCTCAAAGTGTTATGCTATCTAATATTCTGACAATTAACATGATAGCTCATTCAAAATATATGAACTAATTATAAAATAAAACATCATCCTTACAGGAGACACGTGACGTGTGCTAAGGGTAATGAAATTACCATCACTACCTTTAATGTCACAGCTATCAATACAAGTAGTAATAAAACAGTGCCTTCAGTCAGAAGCTTCATCAAAGCCTCTGTAATACAGACTGCTACAAAAGATCCTTCCTGCCCACAGCCATCTAAAAATCACATTCTGAGAAATTAAGTATTTTATTTTTAATGTAATAAAATGTAATAAAAGACCTCCAAAAGGGTTAACTCCACTCTTTAGTTTAGCATTTAATAAACTCTCACTTTGCTCAACCTTTTCATCATTTTTGTGTCCATGTGACCAACGGGATACAGAAACAAATAGACCAGCTGTGCGCACGGTGCACTCCACCACACATATGTGTCGCGACACTTGTAAACAGCAAGTTTTGTCTGCTCCGTCTATGAACGGATCAGAACCAGCCACTAGGCAGCAGCTCGGGCCGTAGAGGACATTACATGAAAGAACCCGGACATTTTCATCAATCTATGAATGCCCCCGGATGCCCCGGACAGAACGTGAAAGGCCAACATGTCAGGGGAGAAGAGGAGATCACCCTACTGTTGATGCTAATGTTAGCAGCTAACGAGCTAATTAGCTTTCAGAGGCGACTGTCGGGCTTTCTTTTAAGATGTTCGAGCATCACCGTTGGTTCTGACATGGAAAGCAGGTTCTACCTTATGAATTTTGCATTACACATGCTTTTCTTTCATTTTTTTCAAATAAAAAAACGTTCCAGAACTTCAGAGCTCTGTCGTCGGCTCGCCATGATGCTGCCGTTTGGGGCTTTTCCGGTGACGCCATGGCTGACCCCGACGGCCACTACTGCAGACGAAGCAGCGAAAAAGTACAGAGACGGTTTCAAGAGAAAAACAAAGCGTCGATGACTACTACATTTGTTGTTGTGACGTGATGAATCGTGGCCGCAATAGATTAAATTGAAAATAAAGCAGCGATTTAATGGTCTGTCCTAAAATCTTGTCAAGGCTTAACCGCTGCTTCCCAAATATAAAAATATAAAAAATAAAAGCACATTTGTCTAATTTAATGACATAAAAAACAAAAGCAGCTTAGTAAAAACCTGTCTTTGTGCTCTTTTTTTTTTAATAAAAAAAATTAAAACCCGATCGACTCCAAAAGTCAAACATTGTTTAAATGCCTGCAGGTAACCGACCCTCTGTGATAATGAATAACCGATTGGTTTGATGCCGGCTGGTTACTGCGGGTCATGCAAAGCAGAAGCCGGGTTAATAAATCATCCCCCCGCCGCAGCCGCCCCACAGACCCGGAGTAATCAGCCGTCACCTCTGCAGACGGGGTAGGGCGGAGGCTGGGAGGAAAGAAGAAAAAGAAAAGAGAGCCGCCGCTATCCGTTGCATGCCACTGCTTACTGTTGCCACGACAACAGCCCTCTCCGCCAACGTACTGTCTGGACGAGCGGCCAGCTCCCAAGGTGCTTCCCAAACTCGCTGAAAAGAGGCGCGCCGAGCGTTTGGTTTGGCCTGAAAGGAGCGACTGATCCTGGAAGTCTGGGGCCGAGGTTTCGCTCATTAATCTGGAGAGTAAAACGTAACGGCGAAGAGACGTCGACCCATCCTGCTGCCGATTCAAGGTGGTGGTGGTGGGAACGCATTTATGGGATGGCTGGTTTTCATGTAACAAACTAGAAAAATCCTTTTATTGTCCCTCACTGGGGAAATGTAGGCGTAACAGCAGCAAAGTAGATTCACACAAGATTAATAAGAGGGTGTGAGGTAAATAAAAACTCGAAAGAATCGAATTCACAATCTTAAAAAATTTTAAATGTTGTGAAGTAAGTACCTATAGGAGCCTACTCATATTAAAGCGAACAGTGCAACTGAGCGAGGCATTTTTAAAGTGTCTCATTGCATTTTTATATCCGTGCCAATGAAACAAGAACAGAAAAGCGAATCCACTGTGCAAAAATTACCTAAACACCAAGCAACTCGGAGTTAAAATTAAACTTGTGACTTAAGTTGGGTAGAAATAAAAAGTGCAATAGATAAAAATAGCTCAAGGAGAATGTAAAAAGAAAAACCCGGCCAGCTCTTAAATATTTAGCGTTTCCACAACCCTACCATATACCTGTGGTTTACTTACTTGGAGATCCGGTCCATGTTTGCGATTTGCTTCTGGTTCCGAATGACCTCGATGGCCTCCCACACATACTGGACCACCTTGGGATCCGCCTGCCTCTTCCTCACCACGCGTGACATGATCTCCTTATTCATCACAGCTGCACACAACAAAACAACAGCAAAGAATCAGCTGGAGTTGGACGAGGAAACGACAACCAGATTTCTGACAGTGAGGGGGCAAAAAAAAATAAATAAAGTAATGGAGCGGTTTGGTTTGGTATAAAAAATATTCATATAGTGGGTTTTTATTCATTTAAGACATTAAAAACCATATTGAATCAGGACTTTTGATTCAACAATTGCTACTGTATTAATCGAACATTAATTTAATGTAAAAACCTATTCTTTTTGCATTTTTAAACATCCCCACCAAAAACGTAACTTTTTTACAACTGTTTTTTCTAAAGTAAAACTGAAGGCTTTTCTTCTCAATGCATCCAACATTAGTCCTCTTGGAGAAAAAATAATAATAAAAAAAAAATCGATTCCGAATCGATCTTACAAAAATTCATAGAATCGAATCGATTCACAAGTCCAAAAATCGGTTTAGTTGTTTATCATTGTTTGCCCCCCTTTTTTTTCTTTTTATTTTTTTTTACAGCTAAAATAGGAAGGAAAAGTCCAGACAGCTATTTTAAGGCTTGGGTCAGTTTTTCTCACCCAGTGTTTGCATTACAGCCATAAAATTAAGGTAACAGTTCGAAAAAAACGGTTTTAATTGCACTGACCCATATCAATATCGAACTGGAACAGATTGGATCGAATCTGATTGTGATAATCGATTCTAACACTTGAGAATCGGATTCGATTCTTGAAATTTGAATCGACACCCAGCTCTATCCAACATTTGTTTATAAAGGATATTTTGGAATCCAAACAGGCCAAAAATGGATATCGTACTAAATAATATCTAAATAATACACAGTAGATATAAAAAACAAAACGTACACATTTTGTGTTATTAAAAATGAGACCATAATAAATAAATTCATAAACCAACATTGATCAAATGAAAAACCACATTTATGTACAGAGGAAAATAAAAAGTAAAAACATCATACTGGCTTTGTGGAGACAAAAGTCTCTTCCAGAGTGTAGGATTTGGGATTAAGTAGGAAAATATCGAAACACTGCTAGGATTTAGCAAAAACACCTTTAATATTTCCAACAAAAAAGGTAACTAAACAATAATCTGAAACCAAGACATCATTACCAACGGTGCGTCAAACCACCAGAAGGACAACAACACTCCCACAGCAAAGCACGGTGGCGGCAGTATCATGCTTTGGGGCTTTTTTAATTCAGCTAGAACTGGGGCCTTCGTCTGGGTTTAGGGAACTGCGAAGAGTTGAACACAAAAACATTCAGGCTTCTGCTGGAAAGCAGCAAGCGAGGAAGTTGAACTACTTCTTTCAGCAAAGCAACAGCTCAAAGCATACAGTGGACCGCGGGGTATTCACTGCGTCAGGAACCACGGCCGCCTGCGAAGAGCCAAAATCCCCCAATACTCCAGATCCCCTCTAACGACCTGTTAGAGAGATGTCCCTGCAGTCCGGACATTTTTAAATACGTTCCAGAAAAAAAAAAAGAAGAGTGAGTAAGTCAACAGATTCTGGCAGAATCATCCATAAAATCAAAAGGAGCATCAACACATATTAGTTTAATAGTGTGCACACTAATGCAACATTGTTTTTCCTTCTATAAGATGTGGCTGTTTTTCTAAAAAAAAAAAAAATTATACCACAGCTTATAGTCACAGTGTAGGTGAAAAACATCTAAAATTATTTCTTTTGGATATAATTTTGATTCCATTCCTAAAACCAGACATTTTTACCAAGAATCCATTAGGATTTTATATGAACTGTATATAAATATAAATCCCTCTTTTACATTTTAAACTGTGATTCTCCTCAGTCTTTGGTTATTAAACCAAATAAAAAAGGCAGTTTATAAAGAAAACCTCTCCCGAACAGCGCTGACCTAACTCCAACATCTTAAGAAATTTAAATCCAATTTCATGCAGCGCTCCTCTAAGCCACCCATAAAACCGGCGATGTCACTTCCATGAATCTCAGCCACGAGCTAAACATAAAAATAGTTAAAGCGCTCGAAGAGCACCCCGAAGAGCAAGGAGCTTTTAGCCGAGCTGTTTTACGGTGGAGGAGGCAGATGTCGACGGCATCTTCACATAAATAAAAGCAACGATAAAAACAGACAACATCGGAGGCATAAAGAGCATTAAAACATGCCGCTGCTCTGCAGAGGTGGGTAGAGGAGCCAAAAATCGTACTTAAGTAAAAAGTAGCACCGCTTCAACGTCATTTTTTACTCAAGTCAAAGTAAAAAGTAGTCATCCGAAAGAATTACTCAAGTAAGAAGAAAAATTTATTTTTGTAAAAAGGCTACTCGAGTATTTCTTCTGAGATCCAAGCATATCATTTAATATTTTAAAATGTTGTAATAGGACAAAAATGTAAAGTAATGGGCAAATTCTAAAGACTAAAATAAATAGAAATACACGACGATTGCAAAACAACAAATTTGAATAGAAGAAACATTTTTCCTAAATCAATTTTTTTTAAGTAAAACTAATTAAACCAATATTTACAGTGTGTATATGTTAAGCTAGATAACCCCCGCGACCTCCAAATGGCAAAAACAGCCTCAGCAGATGGAAAATAATGTTAAAATGATGAAGATTTTGTACAAACAAGAGGTCTCACTCTAACATAAACTATGTGTGTGAGTCTCATGTTTTTTTTTTGGTTCAAATAAACATTCAGTTTCATTCGGTAAAGTTACTCGCTGTGGGTAGAGTAGCCAGAAACTTTACTCAGGTGAAAGTAATGGCGATACTTCATAAAAATATTACTCAAGTAGAAGTAAAAAGTACGGTGTAGTAAAACTACTCCAAAAGTACTTGGTTTTTTTCCAAAAAGTTACTCAAGTAAATGTAAATAGTTACTACCCATCTCTGTTGTTATGGCATTCAAGCTATTATTAATCAATTAATCCAAGGCAGCTCTAAACAGATGAGTTTTTAGCTTGGAATTAAAAGGAACTCAGTGTTTCAGCAGATTTGCACTCGTCTGGAAGTTAGTTCCAGATTAGAAGAGTGTAGAAACTGAAAGCTGCTTCTCCATGTTTGGTTCTGATTTTAGGGTTGTTGAGTAGACTGGAGTTAGTGGGGGGCGCTACTGAAGCTAATAACGTTCAAAACATAACCTGGATAACATCTTTTTTTGGGTGCAAATTTCAATCCAGACAGTCTTTAAAAGGACAAAACAGAGAAATATGTGAATACTGAACAAATACCTTTAAAACCACTGAATCCCCGACCGTCTAATGCAGCGGTTCCTAACGTTTGGGTTGGGATGGATTGTGAAACACTAAACTAAAGAGGTTTAGAAATTAGCTCCACAAAAACAAATGGGATCTAGAAGATTGTTCTTTGGCACAATCGATACAAGAGATAAAAATAAAATATGTAACCACTGAATCGGTGAGCAAGATACTGAAAATCCTTGTTGATGAAAATGTGTTGTTTTTGTGTTGTCGTCGTGCAACAAACTTCTAGACGAAAGACATCAACATGATGATTTTTGTTGTTATTGAGGTTAGAGAGATGCAAAAGAGACTGACAAAACTTTTATAAACAGACGAATGACGGTGAAAGGATTTAATTATTGGGACTGAATTGAGTGTTTTAAGTTTTAATTTAGAGCGATGTGTGTGAACTTTGGATCTGCTTTTAATGTGTGGACGCATTCAAACAAATCTGGAGTTCCCAAACCAATTCAAGAGTTTTGCAAAACTCCACACAGACACTTAAGCAGCAGTCTTTAACACAGACTGGCCGAAGCCGTCTATATAACGTAGGGGTGGGCGACATGGCCACACATCGATGTTGCGATATGATCTAACGCGTGTGCGGTAACGATATCTATTGTGATGTATTATTTTCATTTCTCTATATATGTCAAAATGACAGTTTGTGAAAATTTTCACTTCTAATTTGCCTTGCAGAACAACAACTTCAAAAAAGTTTAGAATGCCATTTAAATAACATTTATTGTGCAAATATTCAAATTCAAATATTCAAATCCCCCTCCCCCCCAAAAAAAAAGCAACACAAAATTCTCACAACATAAAGATGAAGATATTTTAAATAAATTAAAAGCTAAATGTTATTAAAAGAAACACAAAATTCAAAATTGTCCGCTTCCCTGGTTACTTACTTATAAATGTGAAATCACACAAAAATAAAGCTGCACATATTTGAATTAAAAATGCTTCAAGTTCAACAAGTCCGCCCCCCTTAAATGGAAAACAACACATTTTAAAAACTTAAAATTTGTCGTGTAAAGACACTGAACATCAGTATTTGTCCTCCTTGAAGACATCATCAAAATGCGCAATCGTAAAAAATCTCTACCTTGGGCTGAATCTATATCGCTCCCCACTAATATAACGTTTGACACGGAGTTGAATTTAGAGCCTGGATGCATTTTGAACCACTTATTTCACCTCTGATTGACTGGAACTGTAACAAAGCAAACGACAACCCAACGAGTCGCATGAGAAACAGAGAGGAGTTGAGCTGAAGCGAGTTCGCCAGTAGAAGGATTGATGGGGACGGGTTGATTAGATGAAAAGCAGGATGGGTAGGTGGATGGGGGGGTAAATGAATTGGATGGATGAACAAATGGATGGATTTATGGAGGCTTGGCTGCATGGTGGCAGTGCTGTCACCTTGCAACAAGAAGATCCTGGGTTCAAACCTCAGGCTGGGGGTCTTTTCT
Organism: Valencia hispanica; assembly: GCA_963556495.2. Lineage (NCBI taxonomy): Eukaryota > Metazoa > Chordata > Actinopteri > Cyprinodontiformes > Valenciidae > Valencia > Valencia hispanica. The sequence continues at coordinate 6,912,487 of OY747712.1, read as the reverse complement.
GCACGCGTGGGTTCTCTCCAGGGACTCCGGCTTCATCACACACTCAAAAAAAAACAACAACAAAAAAACAAACAAACATGACTTTCGGGACAATTGTGTGCATGGCGAGCTGCTGGAGATAGGGGAGTAGTACCGGGAGTAGAAAATTGTTGGATGGATGTCGGGCGTTTTAGAGAATTAAATAAGGGTGATTTCTTTAGAAAAACATGTCCAAAATAGTAGTGGGCGATATAAACGGTATAGGGTGAAAATGATATAAATTTAGCCAAAAGGTAGAGATTTTGAGTATATACACCGGCCTACTGCGATTGTGCATGTTAATGATGTCATCAAGCCGTGCCCACATACGTCTTTACACTAGATATTGCAAGTTTGACATTTAGCGGAAAAGAAACCTGTTGCACTTGAAGCATTTTTAATCCAAACATGTGCAGCTTTTATTTTTTTGTGCGATACTAAATTTATAAATAAGTAACCAGGAAAGCTGACAATTTGAACTTTGTGTTTTCGTAACATTTAGCTTTTAATTAATTTAAAATATCTCTTATCTTTATTCACGTTTTGAGAATATTTGTGTTGCAATTTTTTTTGGGGGGGGAAAAGATTTGAATATTTTTTTTATGCATTTTGCACAACAAATGTTCTTGAAATGGCATTTTATACTTTTTTGAAGTTGTTGTTCTGCTGTGATGTATCTGGAATATGAGAATGTTCATAAACAGTCATGTTGACATGTATAAAATAAAAATGCTTTAGATCATACCGCCCAGCCCCTAGTCTATAAGTTACTTTTTTAAATTCCCATTCTGATCTGAACAAATTCACACTTTTCCAGCCTGACTTGGGAACCCTGCGCTTAAAATGGATTAGATTTTTCATTTGGTCCACCAAAAAACAACACAGGAATCCCCATGGAAATATTGACAGGTCTTTATTGCTGACAGAGAGGAGTCCTCATTGACTCCAGATCATTAGCTACAGCGCAGTAATACTCAGTTAAACCAGCTCCAGCTGTCTGTCAGCTTTAAAGAAAAAAAAAAGAAAAAAAAAAAGAGTGCAGCTCTAGCGACCACGCTGACCATTATAAACCCGCCAACAGCAACATTGACGATGTGATTTACAGCAACTGGTGCGTTCAGGGACAGCACGCCTCGGCGGTTCGACATTCAACTGTGACATAAAAACCCGAACTACACACATTTTATCTCGACAACATTCGGCAGTTCATCGCTACAACCACTGGCAACAAAGAGGCAGCTGCGGAGGCCATTAACGAGCTGGGTGTAGCTTCTGCTAGCCAGCGAGCTAGCTAGCGCCTGAAATACGAATTGTCACGTCAAACACACGTATTAGTGAACAAATGATTAAATCGCATGTGATGGATGTGTGTTATACAGTGACAAAACTGTCATAATTTAATGACAACGTTGCAGGAGCAAGAGGAGAGTTATATTTTATTGTTAGCTAAGCTAGCCGACTGGTACGTAGCAAGCTTAGCCGCTTTAGGCTAACAAACTTATCAGCTAACGTTAATTTTTTTTTAAAAATAAAGTCAATAGAAAGCCGTGTTTATATTTAAAGCATATATAAGGGTTAGTTTGTTGTCAGAAAATACGTCCGCCAAACAAAGTGCCAACTTGTTTTGCTTTAGAGGTCCGTGTGTGCACAATCCTTCACGCTAAGCTAACGGCGCTAGCGCCTGTAGCTGCTGTCTCGTCTGGTCGCGCAGTGTTTGAGTCACAGAGCCATTTTCACCAGAATCATCACCAAACTCACCTTCGCCACGGACAGCGGCGCTAGTACACGGTGTAGCTGGAGGAAAATGAAAGAAAAAAAATAATAATCCACGAAGGATGGGCCACCAGGCAGCTTACATCAGTATTTCTGGAGCACCGGGCTGAAAGATGGTGCTTTTTTGTCCAGTTTGCCACCGTTACAGCAGCGGCTGGGATTGGGGAGGTAAACACAGACAGCAGAGGAGGAGGAGGAAGCGGGCTCAACAGAGACCTCTAGTGGTCGAGTCCCGTAAACACCACGGCCTTAGGGTCTAAAAGCGTTATTAACAGCATCTTTGGATCCAGTGAGCAGATGTTAGAACAGATGGGAGCGGATTTTACTCGATCCCAACTAAAACAAAGACAACAAAACAAGCTCTAAGTGTTTGGACTATTGGAAACATAAACATCTAATAAATTTTTTTTTTACATTAAAAGATAATATATCTAAAGAGGATTCAAATAGTTAGACCCAAAAACCAGTCAACAACTTACTTCTTGACTTTTTCTGCTTTTTTGTTTGTTTGTTTGTTTTTTCTTTGCCTTGCCTTCCAAAAGTACCGAAGCTTATTAGCATCAAATACATAATAATACCTACATTACAATACATTAGCAAAAAATACAAAATAATACCAGATAATACCAGAACCATGACCCCAAATCCCAGAGGAGTTATAATAATAATACTAATAATAATAATAATAATGGCTTGCATTTATATAGCACTTTTCGAGACCCTCAAAGCACTTTACCACTTTATTATTCATTCACTCTCACAGTCACACAGAGTTGAAAATTGGGGCTTCATGGATGCAGAGCGAGACCAAGAGAGGCAAGAAAGAAGGAGGAGGTTCAAACCATCTTTTCCACTAATAATAATAATAATGGCTTGCATTTATATAGCGTTTTTCGAGACCCTCAAAGCGCTTTACAACTCCATTATTCATTCACACACTGGTGGAAGCAAGCTATGATTATAGCCACAGTTGCCCTGGGGCAGACTGACAGAAGCGAAGCTGCCATATTGTGCCATCGACCCCTCTGGCCAACACCAGTAGGCGGGTAGGTGAAGTGTCTTGCCCAAGGACACCACGACATGTAGCAGGTGGAAGCAAGAATCAAACCCACGATTTCTGGGTCGCAGGCCGACAACTCTACCACTGAACTACAGCTGCCCCAACTGAACTTTTTCCACTGATCCTAATCTGCAAGGATCACATCCCCTACTCCATCTTCTCTCTGCCCGGCTTTCTAATCGCACAGCCAGACAGATTTACAGAGAAGTGGCAAAGGCAAATGAGGTAGATTAGCATGTTGTGGTGAAATATCGTCTCTGCTGCCTTGAGCTGTTAGCATGTAATGACAGTCATGAGACTCTCATACAGCAACAGTTTTCAGTCAGAGGCCTCAATTGATTTGTTGCAAGACTGACTGCTACTGGAGATCCTTCCTGCCCACACAACTTACTATACTTTAATTATATGAGGTACAACATTACATTTTCCCTTGGGGATAAATAAAGTATTTTTGAATTAAATTGACTAAACCTCTGCATTTCGTTGTGTTACTTACAACAATAAACTTCTGTTTAATTTTCATTGTGATATATGTAATAGACCAAAACAAAGTAGTGCACAAACATAAAATTGAGAGAATAGGATGCTTGGTGCAAATAAAAATGTTAAAAGTGAAGTGTCTGTGTATTCACAGACTCGGCTACTCGGCTGATATTCTTGTATGCATGCTGCTACATAAACTCTCCACTCCACCTCCCGGTAACAACGTCCAGTCAGACTCTCTCTACTCAGGACCTGATATTAATAAGTGGATCTGTCTGGGCGATTACATTAGGGCTGAGTTTGATCACCGTCTCTCTTCCTGTTCCCCTCTGAAAGCATCAGCCGTGTGTGTGCGTCTGTTAATGGTCAAAAGAAGAAATGCTTTGAGAATTAAGAAGAAAAATTGAATCAACAGACGGACCGTGGATTCTGTTTATTTGAGTTTACAGAAATTTGCGGTATCTTTTGCGCAGTAAACCAAAACCCCGGCGTGTAGCGGCTGAGTGAATGTGGTCTGGACTCTGTGGAGGAGAGTCATGGTTTCAGAGACGCTGTAGAAGGACAGAATACCTGCTCTGTGATCCAGGTACACTCCCACTCTGGAGGAACCAGGACCTGAGATGGTGGTCCAGATGTTGTTGTGCCATAACTCATAACTTTTATCATAGCAGTCCAATACCCATGATTCATCATTGCGTCCAAACAAACATTCATTCCCTCGTCCTGCTCTGCTGATGTTCTTGTATGCGACTGCAACAAAAACTCCTTCTCCTCTCCACTCCACCTCCCAGTAACAACGTCCGGTCAGACTCTCTCTACTCAGGACCTGAAAACTTCCGGTAAACCTGTCTGGGTGAGGATGAAAAGACTTAGGTTTTGTAATTCTTGTCACTTTTCTGTTCTTCTCTGATAGTAACAACCATGCATTTGCTGTGTTTGGATCCAGAGTGATTTCACATGAATATTTCAAGAATCCAGCTCTGCTCTTTGGTTCTGGTTCTGACAGTAAAACATCCAACTCAGTGACCATCAGTGAGATGTTTGCCCATGTGTCTCTCAGGATGTCCTGTAGCTGATCTCTGAGCTCTGACACAGCTGCTGTCACGTCCTCAAAGTGTCTCAGAGGACGGATGTTGATGCTGGATGAGTGTGTAGACTCACTGAGTGCTGACAGTGAGGGGAAGCTGTGGAGAAACTGGTTGTGATCCTCTGTGTCTGAGAGCTGCTTCAGCTCAGCGTCTTTCCTCTTCAGCTCACTGATCTCCTGCTCCAGCTTCTCCTGAAGCTCTTTGACTCGACTCACTTCAGTTTCCTGCTGGGATCTGATCTGCTGCTTCACATCAGAGCTTCTTTTCTGGAGGAGACGGATCAGCTCAGTGAAGATCTTCTTACTGTCCTCCACTGTTTTATCAGCAGACTGATTGATGACCTCCACCTCCTGTTGAAGCAGCTTCACATCTTCCTCTCTGTCCTGGATTCTCTGATGGATTTCTCCTCGTCTTACCTCCAGCTCTCTCTGCTTCTCAGTCCTTTCTGCTGCAGCTGATACTGTGTCGTGGTCTTTATGTTCCTCCATTAAACAGATAACACAGATAAATGTCTGATCAGTGCGGCAGAACATCTTCATCACTTCATCATGACGAGAGCAGATGTTCTCCTGGAGGTTCTTGGAGGGCTCCGCCAGCTTGTGTTTCTTTAAAGGAGCCACATCATAATGAGACTGAAGGTGTTTCTCACAGTAAGAGGCCAGACAGACTAAACAGGACTTGGTGGCTTTCAGTTTTCTTCCAGTGCAGAAATCACAGGCCACATCTTCAGGTCCAGCATAGCAGTGATCAGCAGGAGCAGCTTGGAGTCCAGCCTTCTTCAGCTGCTCCACTAAAGCTGCTAACATGGTGTTCTTCTCCAGGACAGGCCTCGGTATAAAAGTATTCCTGCACTGAGGACAGCTGTGGATTCTTTTCTTATCTTCTTCATCCCAGTGTCGTTTAATACAGTCCGTACAATAGTTGTGTCCACACGAAAGACTCACCGGACCTTTCAGTAGATCCAGACATATTGAGCAGGAGATGGTCTCCATCTGAACTTCGTACTGTTCCATTGCCGCTCTCAGCCAGAGTGACTGTGTGAGTTTCTTTTCCTGAAAACAGAAACAGGTTGCGGCTCTGATCTAGAGATCACGTATCAGTGGAGAAAGGCTGCAGCCAATCATACCCTGAGGTATTATGTTGAAATCTTTTTGCTGGAAAAAATGTAATCTGTCAGGTTTTAGACTTCACCAGACTCTGATCGTTATACACATTGTTGGGGCTATTTAAAAAAAAAGCCCTAAGAGAAAACAAATGTGCTAGTACTTTTATATAAGCTTTGCTTTGTCACTAACAAGAAAAAAATAATTTTAGGGGTGCCCTCTGAATCCAGTAATTTAATTTAACTGCATCTAGAAAGTACCAACTGACAACAAACATTATGGCACACTAGTTTACTGTGCAATGTTATAATATATATAATATAATAATGTAAAATATATCGGTCTTCTTAAAAAAATGATGAAACTGATTCCTCAGCCGTTTAAGGTATTTTCATTCAACATGTCTGGCCAGAGGAGACAGAGCTTACTCTTACATTCCCCCAAGTAAAAATAATTAGAATGATCAAAAACATTCTGATGTCTAAATGCTCAAAAAACTCTAAACACATTAAGAAATGCACAGATTCTGACTTTGACACATACAAATGTACACACATGGCATTTTGATCCTGAGATTGTCAAAAGGTCGTGTTTATTAAGCTGTTATGATAAGCTGTCTTTTGGATGCATGTGAATCCATGCCAATCTACAGCTCTTTTTATTTTATTTTATTTAACCTTTATTTAACCAGGAAGGTCCCGTTGAGATTACTAATCTCTTTTCCAAGGGAGTCCTGGCCAAGACAACGGCACAATTTACAGTTTTTCTCCATTGGTTTGGCTCATTTCTTGAAACAGAAATTACATTCTCAAAAAACATGGACAAGTCTCCAAACCACTTTGCAATTGTTCACAACAGAATTGAATTTCTCATTAATTTCATCCAATTGCAAATGGTTAAGTACATGTCTCAATGTCTTAGTACATCTTGCAACTGGTTGAGTACATGTAAACTGCAATTAGCACAATGTCCAAGTGAATAGATCTTGTTGCTCTAAACTGATTGTTGATTCTCAGTCTAACGGTTGTTCGCTCCAAAAGGTGTCAGCGTCATTTCATTGTATAAGTCATCACATGCACAATAGTCTGTTCAATTGTCAAAATTAGTCAAGAACACAATACCATGAATGCCATATATGAATCCCTTGGAACATTTGATACATTTATTACAGCAATTACAGTTTTTTTCGATTGCTAAAACGCGTTTTTCAAAACTGTAAGTTTTTTTCCAAACTGCACACACAAAACCCCAAACATCACACACAAATTGCTAAACCCTGGCATCCCTTTGCAAAATCTCGTAACATGTTCACAAAATGGAACATGTGTTTTCATTTGGTAAACACAGCCATATTTTCACATGACACACACATACCATTCATTGAATAAACACAAGTAGCTTTTGCCTGAACATTACCAAGCATGGAAAGAACACTGAAGAGCAAAACTGAAAACACAATTATAGAAATGGGACACACTGAATCAATTACAATGCCCACTTTTCTCATAGACAAACATTAGACATCTCACAAATTTTGAGAAAAAACATTTTATTTTTAAATCCACCACGTAGGCCTGGGACCTCGATTATGGCCCGCTGGCCAATCACATTTCTTCCCCGGCGCCTCCTTTTTATCAGGTTTAACCCAGCCTCATCTATGAAGATGTATTCATAGATTTCATTGGCTGTGTCATAGTCCTGGATACGCTGAAGCAGACAGTATGAGAATACAGTTTACACTATGGACACAGAGACAGTATGCTACATTGAGACAATGTAGAAAAGGAACACTATTACAGAAGATTACTGTATAGTGGTACAATGCATGCATGTGTCAGTGATGAATGTATAGGACTTACAAGCACATACTCTCGACGTAAGGCCTTCACACGGTTTGTGTTGCGTTGGAATGGAACCCTGTAGACTTGCTTCATTGTCATTAAATTTCTGTGAAGTATGCGATGTATTGTTCAGATGCTGATTGTGTGGAGGTCATTGAAGATGGTATTGTCAGCCAGGACCCTTGTTTGTATCTGTTTTAGTGTGAGGCTATTGTTTTCACAGACCATGTCTACAATGGCTGTCTCTTGTTGCTGTGTGACAATTGAAGTTCTTCCTCCACGATGAGGTTCTCTGAAATAATAATTACGTAATAACAAAATGTGGGAAACAAAGAATAAAGGGACCCAAAACAATATGACTGCAACCCACAAATGTGTCCCAAAACACTGTTTAGAAAACAGTGCTGTAGTCTATTGAATGTTGTATTACAATGCACATGGAAAATAAATGTCATACCTGTTCTCCATCCTGAACGTCCTAATGATGGTCGACACTGTGAAACGGCAGAGGTTTGGCTGGACCCTCTGGCCAGCCTCCCTCATGGTCAACCCATGGTTGAACACATGGTCCAATAGAGTGGCACGAATCTCATCTGAGATTTGGATTCTCCTTCTTCGTTCCCTTGCTTCTCCTTGTTGTCCTCCTCCTCTTCCACGTCCACCTCTTTCTCCTCCTCCTCCTCTTCCTCTTCCCCGTCCTCCTCTTTCTCCTCCTCCTCCTCTTCCTCTTCCTCTTCCCCGTCCTCCTCTTTCTCCTCCTCCTCCTCTTCCTCTTCCCCGTCCTCCTCTTTCTCCTCCTCTTCCTCTCATACGTACCCCTCTCCTTCTCTGTTGTCTGTTGTCTCTGTTCTCCATTGCTCATCAAACAAAACAGAGCGTTAAGCCTCCTTTTATGCTGCAGTCCTTGATTGCAAATTGCTCGCCAGACCCGAAAGTTTAGAGATTTGAATATTTGTGTGTTGTTGATTGAAGCTTTGAGATTTTATGTGAGAAGTGTGTGTAAACCTGAAAATTTGTGTGCTGTGTTTTGACAGCAAGGTATTGTGAAATTGACATCAGAGTGTAAAGAAGGAAAGTCAGAGTTCTAATATGATAAGGAAATCTTAAGTAGTGATAAATTGAGTCAAGTGATTGGGAACAGAAGTAGAGGTTGTGAGAATTGTGCCTGATTTTTGCTTTTTGAGTTTTAGCAATCGAAAAAAACTGTAACAGTCAGGTGAAACTAGAACTTGACTAAGGAAGGAGGAGTGTCACACATCTCAGATGACCAATTAAACAGTATGTTTAGTTACCTGACAGGTGCTGTGCATGACTGTGAATGCTGCCAAACATGTATATAAAGAGCTTGACCATACAGGACCAGTACAGTTTCTGAAAATGGAGGCACCTGGCCAAATAAATGAACAAGGGCAACTGCCTGCTCGAGGAAGAGGAAGAAGAGTAAGGGTGCGTGGTGGTGGAATAAGGGGAAGAGGCAGAAGAGCACGAAGACACCATGCTGTCCTGGAAGAAATTCGGGCCACAATTATAGACCATGTCCTCAACCATGGCCTCACAATGGAGGAGGCAGGTCGACGAGTGCAGCCTAATGTGCCTCGCTCTACAGTCTCCTCCATCATCCAAACCTTTCGCAGGGAAAACAGGTATGTAGCCAGTCAATGATGGAATCATATGTTGTCTAGGACAGGACACTGCATACAGCAAGAAATATATCATATAATTATATGTCTAGGATTGGATGACAACCTCGCAGGGGTGGCAGAGGAAAACTTCTCAATGAGCACCAAGAACAAGAGATCTGTAACATGGTGAAGGCAAATAATGCCATCACATTGAGACAGATCCACGCTGCAATCCTACAAGACAATGCCATATTCCAAAACGTCAACTCTATAAGCATCTCCACAACAGAGCGGATATTGAAGAAGCATCACATGACAATGAAGCAGATTTACAGGGTACCATTTGAAAGGAACTCTGATAGAGTGAAATAGCTGCGGTACCAGTATGTACAGGTAAGTCAGTTACTGGTTGTCCATCATTATAACCTTTTTACAATTGGCTTCAGTACCCACTTTATCTGATTTGTGTATCCAGGTAATCCAGGTATGAAAGTATTTGACTTTTCGCCTACAACTGCAGCTTACTGTATGATGCAATTATTATTAATATAATCGGTATTTTGAAGAATATAACAGACCATAAGAAAAAGGATCAAAGAGCTGCAATTAGTGCCTCCCATGTAAATCTATCTACAACTGTGGGTTTTAGTGTAACATTTCAGTAAGTCTAGTCATTGATGATTTTCCCCCTCCCCTCTCTGTCAAATACCCCCTGTAGTACCTCTGCATAGGGGTACATGTACCCCAGGTTTGTAACCACTGGAGTAGTGGCCAGTAGTATATTGAACTTGGAGAACATAGAACATTCCCATGTAATTGTCTGTAACTGTAGAGTATGATTCTTCTGTATGACTGATTTGATTTTTTTTACTTTACGCTATTGTAGAGAATAATGGGATTGGAAGGAAATGAGACCCCTCACATCCTCGTGTTTGTGGATGAAGCTGGCTTCAACTTGGCCAAGGGCCGAAGACGTGGCCGTAATATTATTGGCCACCCGGCCACGGTGGGTGTCCCAGGCCAGCGAGGGGGCAATATAACTATGTGTGCTGCCTTATATGAGAATGGTGTGGCCACTCACATCCCCAGTCTTGGCCCATACAACACACAGAAGCTCCTCATCTTCTTGGACTGCCTCCATTTTGATCTGATTGCTGGAAATGAGAGAGGTCTCGTAGGGCCTCACTTATCAAAATATGTCATTGTATGGGACAATGTGAATTTTCACCGAGGCCCGCTCATCAGGGACTGGTTTACTACTCATCCAAGGATGGTCATGGTGTTCGTACCACCTTACAGTCCATTCCTCAATCCCATTGAGGAGTTTTTCTCTGCTTGGAGGTGGAGAGTGTATGAGCATCGGGGTCAAGATCAGAGGTCCCTGCTCCATGCCATGGACGCTGCGTGTGAGGACATTACAGGAGATCAGTGTAGGGGATGGCTGCGACATGCACGCCGTTTCTTCCCTCGTTGCATCGCAAGGGAGAATATACGCTGTGATGTGGACGAGAATCTTTGGCCGGACAGACATCAGCGTGTGGATGGCCAGGAGGGTGTGGACGTTGGCCAGGAGGGGGAGAGTGAGGACAGCGACTAGTGAAGAATTGTTGTGTAACTCCAACTTTGTTTACAGCACTGCAGGCTGCATATAATTTCATTTTTTGTTTGTGTTATGTTACGCAGAATACATTTTTCTTTTTACTCTGATGTATGGAAGTTACTTTCCTTGTGAGTGATAATGATTAGAATGTCCTTGGTAGTATGAGTGCAATGTGTGATGTCTAACCTTGGACTCTTACTGTAACAACAAAGAAATAGGATTTGAGGGTGTTTTTTTTCTTTTTTTCTTTTTCTGTTAGCTAGACAAAAAAAGTAGCAGTAGCCATTGTCAATGAAGGATTGGGCTAAGACTGAAAGGTGGACATGAGGGACATTTCAATGGTCCTCTGCCATAATGACAAAACATCTAAACATTTAGACTTGCAGTGCTTGCACAATGCCAAAGGGACAAAGCATTTTGGGGGCACTGACTGTTTAAATGAGAAGGAAATTTTAGTTTTGACACATAAGTGAACTGTTTTGGGAGAGGTGTGAGCTTTTGCAGGTGACCCATGGTGTTGTGCCGAACCATCCACGTTATTTTGGCAAAAGCACCAAGAGTGTTGAGAACGTCCAAAGCAATTGAGAAGGATCTTTGCCATTTTGGGGGCATTGACTATTTTCATGAGAAGGAAATTTAGTTTTGAAGCATGAGTGAACTGTTTTGGGAGAGATATGACATTTTGCTGAGTAAGCTATAGTGTTGTGCTGAACCTACGACTGTTTTGCCAAATGATCTTAGAGTTTTGAGAATGTAATTTCTGTGTCAAGAAATGAGCCAAACCAATGGAGAAAAACTGTAAAACAATTTAGAATTACAGAACAGATTTCAAGCAACAATTTCATAAAACTATTTAAAAACATTTACAAACCACGGACTTCATTTCCGAACACTTTGAGCAATAATTTAAATTGTCCCATAGGAACCAGTTCCTTTAACTTCCAGTCTTTTTGTAAATTGTTCCATGTTATGGGGGCAGAATACTGAAATGCCACCTTACCAGATTCTGTGCGAACACTTGGTAAAGACAGTAGCAATGATTCTTGGGAACGTAAAGAATATAGTCCAGCCGCGCTTGGTTGAATACATTCACTAAGATATGGTGGGAGCAGACGCAGAATCCCCATATAAATGAACATAAACCAGTAGGTGAGTCTACGAGTTTCCAGTGCTGGTCAGCCCACACGTGTGAGAAGTTCACAATGTCTGTGATAAACCGCAAAGAGGCACGCTAGACAGAGTCAAGCAGTTTTAATACTTGAGTTGGGGCATTTATACAAATAAGGTCACCATTATAATCCAAAATCGGTAAAAATGTTGCAGCTACTAGTTTCTTTCTGGCATTAAAAGAAAAGCATAATCTATTTCTGAAGTAAAAGCTGATTTTCAGTCTCAGCTTCCTAACTAATTATTCAGCATGTCCTTTAAAGCTAAGATTTTCGTCAGTTATAATACCTAGATATTTTAAATATTTACCTATTTCAATTTCCGCCCGCTGAAGAGTAACAACTGTAACTCTTTAAAGAAACGACCTGCTAGGTTTAAACTCAGTAAACTGAATGAAAACTTATTTCTGCTAAGAATATGTTGAGTTGACTAGAAGATCTGACATCAAAAAGCAAGCATGATAAACCTGTTTTTAAAAATAGTTTGCATTGTTTTTATTGGGCTACTTCCAGCAAGCTGTTTTGGTTTGCCTTCAAACACCTCTCACAGAGATCGCAATCTAATTCATCCAGCAAGATGATTTTTTCGAATTTCTTATTTTTCGGTTTTGATTCCAAAGGAAGGAACTGCCAAACATTCGACCACCTCAGACTCTGAGGCTCAGAGTAACCTCCCAGCTGTGGAACCAACGTTCTCCATCTTTCTTTCCGAGAGAGACCCTGGAGCTGAAGGAACCTTTTTGTGAAGTGTGCAAGTTAGGCTCCCTGACAAAGAAAATGAAACCTTCACATTTAGGGAGTTTTTATTGTTTTGAGACTTAAAAGAAACGTTTAGTTCCATGAGAGTAGGATTTTAATATAACAATATCATTGGGTAGTTTATTGTCTCCAATGGTTAAGGATCAACAATTTATGGGGCATTGTTATTATCCTGCACTTCATATTGTTGGTTTCTATTGGATCTACAGTTATATACTCTGATCAAGATGTTGCTGTACCTAGAGGAAGCCTGTTACAGAACATTTAAATGTTATGTCAATTAATTGATTAATTAATCAAAAAAATAAAGGATTCTAGGGAATATGGCATAATTATTAGGCAAGGCAACTTTATTTGTATAGCAACACTTTCAACAATAAGGTGATTCAAGGTGCTTTACATGATTAAGAGGTAAAATAAAAACAGCAGTAAAACAGACAAAGCATTTAAAGTAAAAACATCAAGAAACACACACAAAACATGATACATCAAAGTATTACCCAAAGGCAGCTCTAAACAGATAAGTTTTTAGTTGTGATTTAAAAGAACTCCGTGTTTCAGCAGCTTTGCAGTTTTCTGGAAGTTTGTTCCAGATTAGAGGAGCATAGAAACTGAAAGCTGCTTCTCCATGTTTGGTTCTGATTCTAGGGATGTTGAGTAGACTGGAATTAGAGGACCTGAGTGATCTGGAGGGGTTGCTATAGTAACAGTAGATACAGCAGCGTTCTGGATCAGCTGCAGCTGTCTGATTGACTTTTTAGGCAGACGTGTGAAGACGCTGTTGCAGTAATCAATCCGACTAAACATAAACGCATGGATGAGTTTTTCTAGGTCCTGTTGCGTCATTAGTCCTTTAATCCTAGAAATGTTCTTCAGGTGATAGAAGGCTGACCTTGTTATTGCCTTTATGTGACCCTGGAGGTTCAGGTCTGAGTCCATTACTACATCTAGATTTCTGGTCTGATCAGTAGTTTCTAGCTGGATTAACTGAAGCTGTGTGCTGACTATTGATCTTTCCTCTTTAGGTCCAAAAGTAATTACTTCAGTTTTGTTTCTGTTCAGCTGGAGAAAGTTATGTCACATCCATCCATTTATTTGGTTTGGATGGATTTAAAGTCACCTGGTGACTATTAAAATCTCGATGCACAAGGTCTCCGATAATGTCATCTGGATGTGTAGGTCTCATTTTTCTCATTTTTGTGGTTCATGAACCAAATTCATGAAGATTTTATTATGGACAATGAACTGATGATGAATTGATGAATAATGAGTTGAAAATGTGTTTTATTGTCTTTATTTTTACTGCCTGGACACCTCAAGGGAACAGCTTCTGGTCTTTTTGTATTTGTGTTATTACTAAAAGAGTAATAAGAGGAGGGATACTTTTTTATTTATTAATTAATTCTTTTTTTTTGTAGTCCAAAGTTATGCTACTGCTGTTTTGGATGAAAAACATCATAGAAGCTTTTACTACAGTTCATATTTTAGCTCTGTCCAGTAGGGGACGGTCACTGGATCCTTCAGGAGACACCGACAGATTGAATGAGAGAAATTTCTCACTCGATCTGATCTCCTTTCAGCTGAATTTCACCGCACAAGTACAGAGACAGAGTGAGTTTCTTTTCTTAAAGACAGAAAATAGTTTGGAGCTGTTTTAGTGAGAACGTAACCTGTCAGCTTGCACCTTCACCACGCCCCAACTTTATCCCGCAGATCTGAAAGGGGAGAGAACAGAATTGGGACTTCAGTTCCAGACAGAGGAGGGGTTAGAAGGCAAAAAACAGCATCTAAAATATTCAATGTTCTAAAGGTTTATAGAACAGAGTGTAGACTTTACAAGATCTTTTGATGACATTCTATAACTGATTGTCTTGTTAAATGTTATTTCATTGATGATTGAATTTAAATGTATTTCAATTCAGTTTTTTATGTAGCAGCATTTCACAACACATCTCAAGACACTTTTTATTAAAAAATCCAATCGAAACCAATCATACAGACAGATTCCAAGTCAAGTACATACATTACAAATTGATCCTAGTTTTCAAACAGTGCATTGTTTTCAGTTGATTGTTCAATTAGTTTAAAAAGCTTTGCATCCAAAATAAAACCGAGTAGATTGGATCAAGTCATTATTGACTTGCAGCATTCACTCCTCCTGGTAGAACTTGTAGTGACAGAAGACAGTCGCCTGCATTGTGTCGGTGACTTTGCTGAAATCCCTAATACTGAGAAAGCATGACAGTGGAAAAGAAAATGGCCATCTGCCATTATGGCCAAAGTTTTAAAAACGTTTGTGTCCTGAATCTTTCTCTTTGGCTTATTCAGCGTTTTTAGTTTGTCTTCCTTGTGCAAAATATTTCAGCCAAATTGTCCTTTGCTATCCTCTTTTTGATCATTAGTGTAAAATCTTGCACTGATTCTTTTTTCCTCACTATATAACAGCTTAACTGTTTCCTATTGATAATGTTACAGCAAAACCATTTAGTCCACAGAACCTTGTCTAAAATAGTTTTTTGATTTCTAATTGAATATTAAAGCTGAAACGACAGTAAAGGGTTTCCACAAAGACAGATCCAAAAAAATGAGGATTCTCCTGAAGATAAACTCACCAGTTCCATTTTAAAACTATTTAAAAAATAATAATAATTTCTTTCTGCTTGTTTTTTTTTTTGATCAGAATAAGCAGATATGAATCCAGTCAGACCATCTGGCTAAATGTTTCTCTGCAGAGTCACAGCCCCTGTTTTGTATTCTCAAAAGTTCCTTTCCATTGATCCTTCAGCAACACCGAGATGTTTGCAGTATTTTATAGAGCTGTGGCTGGTCTTCTGCCAACATATTGCTCTTTCTGTCACATAAACAATGCAGTTGCATTCTTTTCTCCAAATGAGTCATTGCTGGCAGATTCCTGGAAACGTACAGAGCTCAACAAAGGAGGATTTTTCTGCTCCGTGGCATCTGTTTAAAACCATTTATACCAGAACCTGAAGCTTTTATAATTATAAAACATCACTGGATATTTTACGTTTTATCTTAGGTACATGTCATTATACTTGTTTATTGGGTCTGTTTTTTAAGGCCTCCTCTTCGAAAGGAGACTGTTTCTCAGTCTGATTATTTGTATATAAATAAAAAAAACTCTTAAAAAACCAGGTTGAAGCCACAAGGAATGTATCTTATATTAAAACTGCAGCAGTTTCTCTCCTAAACCCTAATAAGATCTGATCTTCTCCTGTAGCCAAAGGTGGGAAGTAACTAGTTACATTTACTCAGTTACATATACATGAGTAACTTTTTGGAAAAAACCTTCAAGAGTAGTTTTACTACACCGTACTTTTTACTTTTGCTTGAGTAATATTATTATGAAGTGTCGCTACTTTTACTGGAGAAAATTTCTGGCTACTCTACCCACTGTGAGTAAAACCACTGAAGGAAGAACAAACATGTTTTAGTCAAAAATACACCAGACACAGACACATACCCAGAGTTTATTAAAGGAGACCTCCTGTTTCTACACAAGCTTTGTTATTCTAATGTCATTTTCTATCTGTTCAGGTTGTTGATGCATTTGTAGGTAAACCTGTTGGCCTGCTCCTCTCAGCCGTCATGTCTCTATATAAAATCGGCACTTTAAGGAATTAGCTAAGATGTTAGCTAACCGTTTCATCAGTGAGGGACATCACTGATCAGCACCAAAAGGCGCTTACAGCAGCAGAAATAACAAGAGATCGACATGGGAGAAGCAGAAACGGTTGATGTGTTTCTGTTTGCTATGTTTCTATAAACTGCTTCGCCAGCAACTCTTTATTTTACAAGTCCGGGTGTTTGGAGACTTCTGCTCATTTAGCTCTTAGTTACAACCAATCAGCATGAGTTAACTACATCTCCCGCCTAGCGACTCTACCAGGCCATTTCCGAAGTTCAACCCCAAGGCTGGTACTCTGTTGGTTCCTGAAATGGCCCCAAAAATGGCCCTGTCAGGGAGGCCCGTTGCAGTGGAGACACCCGCATATCGGGAAGGTCCGGTAAAATTACTCTGAAGTTCCAATAGTGAATGCGTGGCAATTTCTCGACTGTAAGTATTGGTAATATATTGAAAAAAAAAGACTTAGAAATATTTTTTAATAATAAATAGCAATAAATGTGTAATATTGTCATTTATTTGTAAGAAGTTGGGCTTAACTTTAAAGTTTTGTCTGTCTGATGACATCATTATAAAAATCTTAAATCAGATGTTACTCGTTACTCCATTAGCTTTTTTACCAGATACTTTTTTTACTCTTACTTGAGTAATTGCTTTGGACGGCTACCTTTACTTTTATTTGAGTAAAAATATTTTGAAGTAGTGCCGCTCTTACTTGGCTGCTCTACCCACCTCTGCCTGTAGCCTCAGTCGTCAGGTTCACAGGAAGCTCCTGCACAGTCCTTTCTCCTTCCTGTGGAGGTATTGACCTTTACAGTACCCGTTTGGGTTCTTTTGGAGGTTTTCAATCCATTTGGGCACATTTCTACTTCAAACTCCCACCTTACCTGCTGGCAGTGGCCAGAGAGTGGCGCCTGTGTACAGCAGCCTGGCTTCTGTCAGTGTGGCCCCTGGGCAGCTGTGACTTCATTGTAGCTCACCACCATCAGCGTAAAGATGTGTATGTGAATGACTGAGTGTAGTGTAAATGCTTTGTGGTCCTCTGATTGAAAAAGCAATATACAAATGCAGGACATTTACCATTTACAAAGTCTGGCTCCCTTCCCCAGACTTGGGAGCTTGAGGGTTCTGTGTTGCATTTTTGCCATTGCTTGGACCACGCTCTTCAGGACAGAGGTAATTGAAGTTGTTCCTGGAATCTGCAGCGGCCACTCCTACTAACTTTGAGTTTACAACACAGCTGCCAGTGCCGCTGTAACCAGAAATAACCCTGAGGCCTTAACTATCCACAGTTTTTCTGTTTCATTTTTGATCCTTTGGCATTAGCTTCTTATGTTCTTCCTGATGTTGCTACACCAATGTTTCTATGCCTTGTTATGGACAGGCCACAATCATTAACAGACAGAGTGGTCTTAGGGGATATTTCTATGTAATTAGGATTAAAAGTAGTTAGATACATTCTTAGTGCGTGTATCGAGGATAATAGGTCATGTTAGAAACAAACAACAGCTTCTGTATGTAATGTCTTGAATAGCAATGTATCAGAGTGCTCAATGTCAATAAGGAGCAAGATATCAACAGAACATTCTGACCTTGGCTGCCTGCATCACACTCTACTACCAGAGTGACGTGATTCAGCCTTGCTGGACCAGACATTAGGACTGGGTGGGAGGTACTGGAGAGGATAGTCTTTGATCACCAAATACCACACAATGTTGTCTTATCAAACTCTTGTCTTCCATGTTGGCCAATATGCTGTATTTTAATGTCAAAAATGCCTGAAGGACTCCAGTTTCAGCTTTGTTTAAGAACAAACTATTTTTGCCACAATAGGGGAAAGAACAAAAAGGGAAGGAAGAACCAGGGAAACAACAACAGTGCCAAACAAAACATGATAATAATAGTACTGACGATTCTACTAATAATAATTTAAGGGCTTAAGAAAACCTTGTTAATTCCTCAAAGGGCAGTTTGTTTATAGCAACTAAGTCCATGTACATTCTAAAAAACATACAAAAGGACATACACAAATACTATATAGATTCAGTAATTATGAAGACCAGCAACACTTATGAACCAGCCTTTGGCATTGTTTCATACAAAACACGCCTTAAGAACAAAATTTAGTAATGAAAGCTTTAAAAGGCCTCTGCACAGCTGTTCTTTCAGATGAAATAAAAGATTCACAATACAATACAATACTATGTTTACTGCACCCAAAGACATACTAGTGGAAAATGTATTATTGCTTTACTGTATATACTACTTTATACAGTAAGTGGGAATATGGTGCCTACTGGAATTCGATCTAAAACAAAACAAAACATCAGACTTTAAACCCCATATAAAGTTCTATGTGTTCAGAATAGTTATAAACAGGAATAAAAAATATTCAGCCATTTTCTGTACCCAATTATCCTTCCAGGGTCCCTGGAGGGCTGGTGCCTGCAGCGGTCATTGGGTGAGAGGTGTGGTAGACTGTACAGGTCTACAGTTCGTCACATAGATGCAGAGGGCGAGAAACCATGCATGCAAACACTTCTTTGTTTTTTGTTGAAAGAATTTATCGGACAGGAATAGCAGTCATATTTCTCCCCTTGTCTTCCTCTTGTCACTGTAGTAACCAGTTTGTTTGCATATTTCTTTATCCCCTCCTCTTCCTATATGCAAATGGGTTTAACCAAAACAAGGTGAATGTTAAAAGCTTACAGATAAAAGTCTCCTTGCGGAGAAACGAAGAGCTTCTGCTGGAAGTTTAATTTATGTTTTAACTACATAAAGCTGACAGTCATTGCCACTGAGAGGACAAATGGCAGAACAGGCAGTTCAGCTGGACCGAGAAACCTTCAACTGTTCGATCTGTCTGGAGCTACTGAAGGATCCTGTGACTATTCCCTGTGGACACAGCTACTGTATGAACTGTATTAAAACACACTGGGATGAAGAGGGTCAGAGAGGAATCCACAGCTGTCCTCAGTGCAGGAAAACTTTTACATCAAGGCCTGACCTGGAGAAAAGCATCATTTTAGCAGCTGCAGTGGAGAAGTTGAGGAACAACGGATTCCAAGCTGCTCCTGCTGATCACCACATTGATGGACCTGAAGATGTGGCCTGTGATTTCTGCTTTGGAAGACAACTGAAACCCATCAAATCCTGTTTGGTGTGCCAGGCCTCTTATTGTGATGAACACCTTGAGCCTCATTACGATGAGGTGATTTTAGAGAATCATGTGCTGGTGGAGCCCGTGAAGAATCTCCAGCAGAACAACTCATTTTCAGCAGAGGAACCAGAGAGCCAGAGATGGTTTGAAGTTGGACTATACACTGATGACTATATTTTACTGTCAGAACCAGAGCCAAAAACCAGAGATGACTTCTTACAATATTCACGTGAAATCACACTGGACCCGAACACAGCGCACCCTCAGCTGTTACTGTCAGAGGGGAACAGGAAGGTAACTTTTACATATCAACCACACTGGTATCGTAGTCACCCTGACAGATTCACCGAATGGTTTCAGGTTCTGAGTAAAGAGAGTCTGACTGGACGCTGTTACTGGGAGGTGGAGTGGAAAGGGAAGGGAGTTTCTGTAGCAGTCGCGTACAAGAACATCAGCAGGGCAGAGGGTGGGAATGAATGTGGGTTTGGACATAATGACAAATCTTGGGCATTACTTTTCGACATAAATAGTAGTTCATTTTGGTACAACAACACCAAAACCCCCATCTCAGATCCTCATTGCTCCAGAGTGGGAATATACCTGGATCACAGAGCAGGAAATCTGTTCTTCTACAGCATCTCACATACCATGAGTCTCCTGCTCAAAGTCCAGAGCACATTCACTCAGCCGCTACATGCTGGAGTTAGGATGTATAATACGGCACTCTCCGCTGAATTCTGTGAACCTATATAGACAACATTCGATATAGGCTCAGTGACTTTTTTCTAAAATCATCTTGTTTATTATAATTTCTACACAGGAATAGATGGATTCTGAAACACATATGCAGATTGTTTTTTTTCCAAGGTTAAAAATAATTGAAGCAGTTCCTTGTCATCTTCTTGTTCATTTTGTTGAGTCCTGAAACAACATGAGACTACAGACATTGTCTCACTGTGGACTAGAGCTGATTTTATGTCCTGACTTGTTGATTTTTAGGGGAAGAAACTTCAGAATAAAACTCTTATGTTGTTTTATTGTTTATCTCTTTCTGTGACGGCACGCTGCCACCTCCAGGAAGATTATGTTATTGCAAGACATGGAGTCCAGGAATTGTTAGAAGTTAAGGTGAACTTCTCACATTTGTTGAAGATGTTTGTGAAACTTTCCTTAGTATTAGTTACGAATGTATTATTAAAATTTTGATCACCACAAATACATTTCTTATTTGTTTGATTATTTGTCTATTTGTTTGTTTTTGCCCATTCAGTATGTTTCTAAAGTTATTCCGTCTCCCAATAAAATAATTCAATTCTGAATCAGAATCAACTTTATTCGTCAGGTTTTGCACACATACAATGAATTTGACAATGGTTCCACATTGCTCTCAATGTTAAGAAAATATATATTCAATATAGATATATAAGCATTTGGTAAAAAAAATTAAAGTAAACATATACATAAACAGTAGTATTACAAAGAACAAGGTTGTGCAAGTATTAGTAGTATTCATTTATTTAGTCAATCAATTAATCTCAATCAAATTTTATTTATAAACCACTTTTCATACAGCAATTGCAACTCAAAGTGCTTTACAGAATTAAAATGACTCCACAAAGACCACATTCCCATCCCTCCCCCACATAATTAAAAGCATGATAATAGTTACACCTCCCCTGGAGAGCACCCAGGCAGCCACAGCTGACCACTGCTCCCGAGGTAGAGGTCTCCCATAGAGGAAACACTGGAAGGAAGATTAAAATAACAGGTTAAAATATACAAATAAACAGTGGATAAATATGACAAGATTAAATAGTAAAACACTAATAACATTTATTAAGTAGAACATAAATAAATAAT
Source organism: Valencia hispanica (assembly GCA_963556495.2). Taxonomy (NCBI): domain Eukaryota; kingdom Metazoa; phylum Chordata; class Actinopteri; order Cyprinodontiformes; family Valenciidae; genus Valencia; species Valencia hispanica. Next base: position 6,891,308 of record OY747712.1, on the reverse strand, counting down.
CAGTTAAAAGCTAGGCTAAAAAGGTGAGTCTTGAGTAGTATTTATTAGTATTTACTAGTGTGCAGTGATCTATAATCAAATCTCAGATTCATCCCATCTGAAATAACCTCCAGCAGATGCATAATTGCCACTATGTTACTTAAACTGGCTTTTTAAACATTAGAACTTTGTAAGGAAAATTATTTTAATTAATTCATTAGTGAGCATAATCTTGAAGTTATGTTTCTAACAGAAACAGGCTGGATGTAAAAAGTTAGATACCTGTTAGTGCCTACTAATTACAATTTTGTGTGTGTGTATGGGGTGGGTGGGGTAGTGCAAAACAGGTGTTTCTGGGCATTTTTGACTCTTGATATTATATATATTAGGTCATATTTAAACCATGTTCATGATTATCTGTGACATATGTTGATTAAGACTGTTTAATGATTGTGGAAGAATTCAGCATTCATGTTTAAAACTTTGGCTTGAATCAACATGTAACAAAAACCAACACACAAACGAGGACACCCTCTGCACTTGATTATCAGTCAGGGTCTAAATATTTCTAAATATATCAGCCGAAAAGCTGAAACGGAGTGTCTGTCTGTCTGTCTCTGCTTTAATCTGTTGCTCGCTGACATTTGTCGAACACAATGAGGGTGGGATGGGTACTAAAATGCTTGAAGCTTTACTTCCACTTGCAAATGTTTTATTTACTAATTTAAACTGTATTCCAGACAATATGTGTATTTACAATTCAGTTTGATTAAATGTGTATTTTTTGTAATTTATAATCAAGATTGACACGTTAAAGCCCCAGCCCTAATTTGTTGAAATGGAAACAGTTCAGAATGGAACATGAGAAGTTGGAGTTGAACAGATGTACGAAGAGCTCCTTGAAATCCAGATACACAAACCGAAGCTTTTATATTTACAGGACACAAAAAACACAAATCCAAAAATAATCAAAAAGGAATTTTATTTACAGTGATTAAAAGCACAGATTAATTCTATATAACCAATAATGGTACACCAATAATAAAACATTTTCTGTACCCCATGTCATGTAACAACACAAACTTCCTGTAGAGGCAGTGTGGAGCTAAACAGTGAAGCAACACGACAGCTTTATTCTGGAGCTTCTCCTAACAAATAAGTCTAAAATGACACAAGATCTGCTGTTTCACACACAGATCTGTGTGTCAGCAGTCAACAAAATGTGCTCCAAAAAGTCCATGATTAAAGAATTGGTTTCACTTTTTCAACCTGGAGAATCATTTTTGACATTTTAATATTGAGTTGAGAGTCTTTGCAGCTGAAAGCAACAAGAAGTAAAAAAAAAACCCACAACAAATATTATTGTACTGATCAATTCAATTCAATTCAATTCAAAAATACTTTATTGATCCCAGAGGGAAATTAATTGTTGTTGTAGTTCATATAATTAATTCTTTAAGGAGCTGTTGTAGATGATGATGGCTGTGGGCAGGAAGGATTTCCTGTAGCGGTCTGTATTGCAGCGAAACTGAAGAAGCCTCCGACTGAAGACGCCCTGTTGTTGTATGACAGTCTCATGAAGAGGATGCTCAGGGTTGTCCATAATCAGATGTTTTAGAGAGGAATTTTGAGAAATGAACAAATTCAACAGAACCAGAAGATCAGATTTGAAGAAAAACAAGTATCGACAATCTCTGACTATTGATTTCTGAGCAGTTTAGACATAAAACAAGAACGAAAAAAAATGTATGTTAAAGATTTAAAAATCAGAATCAAACTCACTGAACCTTCAGTGAGTTCTGTCTATTTACAGAACTCAGCAGAAAACTTCATAACCAACCAAAACCCCGGCGTGTAGCGGCTGAGTGAATGTGGTCTGGACTCTGTGGAGGAGAGTCATGGTTTCAGAGACGCTGTAGAAGGACAGAATACCTGCTCTGTGATCCAGGTACACTCCCACTCTGGAGGAACCAGGACCTGAGATGGAGGTCCAGATGCTGTTGTGACCAATTTTATAATCATTTTGGTAACAAAGCAACGCCCAAGAATTGTTGTTATATCCAAATATGCTTTCATGTCCTGCTCTGCTCATGTTCTTATATGCGACTGCTACATAAACTCCCCCTCTCCACTCCACCTCCCAGTAACAACGTCCGGTCAGACTCTCTCTACTCAAAACCTGAGAATAACTGGTGAATCTGTCTGGGTGACTAGAATAAAACTGAGGTTGATTAATCACGGCCACCTTTCTGTTCTCTTCTGATAATACCAGCATTGTGTGTGCTGTGTTTGGATCCACCGTGATTTCACATGAATATTTCAAGAATACAGCTCTGCTCTTTGGTTCTGGTTTTGATTGGTTGAGATGTTTGCCCATGTGTCTCTCAGGATGTCCTGTAGCTGATCTCTGAGCTCTGACACAGCTGCTGTCACGTCCTCAAAGTGTCTCAGAGGACGGATGTTGATGCTGGATGAGTGTGTAGACTCACTGAGTGCTGACAGTGAGGGGAAGCTGTGGAGAAACTGGTTGTGATCCTCTGTGTCTGAGAGCTGCTTCAGCTCAGCGTCTTTCCTCTTCAGCTCACTGATCTCCTGCTCCAGCTTCTCCTGAAGCTCTTTGACTCGACTCACTTCAGTTTCCTGCTGGGATCTGATCTGCTGCTTCACATCAGAGCTTCTTTTCTGGAGGAGACGGATCAGCTGAGTGAAGATCTTCTCATTGTCCTCCACTGTTTTATCAGCAGACTGATTGATGGCCTCCACCTCCTGTTGAAGCAGCTTCACATCTTCCTCTCTGTCCTGGATTCTCTGATGGATTTCTCCTCGTCTTACCTCCAGCTCTCTCTGCTTCTCAGTCCTTTCTGCTGCAGCTGATACTGTGTCGTGGTCTTTATGTTCCTCCATTAAACAGATAACACAGATAAATGTCTCATCAGTGCGGCAGAACATCTTCATCACCTCATCATGACGAGAGCAGATGTTCTCCTGGAGGTTCTTGGAGGGCTCCGCCAGCTTGTGTTTCTTTAAAGGAGCCACATCATAATGAGACTGAAGGTGTTTCTCACAGTAAGAGGCCAGACAGACTAAACAGGACTTGGTGGCTTTCAGTTTTCTTCCAGTGTAGAAATCACAGGCCACGTCTTCAGGTCCAGCATAGCAGTGATCAGCAGGAGCAGCTTGGAGTCCAGTCTTCTTCAGCTGCTCCACTAAAGCTGCTAACATGGTGTTCTTCTCCAGGACAGGCCTCGGTATAAAAGTATTCCTGCACTGAGGACAGCTGTGGATTCTTTTTTATATCTTCTTCATCCCAGTGTCGTTTAATACAGTCCGTACAATAGTTGTGTCCACACGAAAGACTCACCGGACCTTTCAGTAGATCCAGACATATTGAGCAGGAGATGGTCTCCATCTGAACTTCGTACTGTTCCATTGCCGCTCTCAGCCAGAGTGACTGTGTGAGTTTCTTTTCCTGAAAACAGAAACAGGTTTAGGCTCTGATCTAGAGATCACGTATCAGTGGAGAAAGGCTGCAGCCAATCATATCTGCTGCTTCACATCAGAGCTTCTTTTCTGGAGGAGACGGATCAGCTCAGTGAAGATCTTCTCATTGTCCTCCACTGTTTTATCAGCAGACTGATTGATGACCTCCACCTCCTGTTGAAGCAGCTTCACATCTTCCTCTCTGTCCTGGATTCTCTGATGGATTTCTCCTCGTCTCTCCTCCAGCTCTCTCTGCCTCTCAGTTCTTTCTGCTGCAGCTGATACTGTGTCGTGGCATTTATGTTCCTCCATTAAACAGAGACTACAGATACACGTCTGATCAGTGGGGCAGAACATCATCACCTGGACGAATTTTAACTCATGATTCGGACAAGAAAAAAAAAAAAAAAAAAAAAGACTACAGCGACTGCTCTTCCATTTGTCTAACAGAAACCGGGCTGGACCATTTCTTTCCCGGCCAAGCAGCAACACTTCCAGGCTCAGACCCGGCCCCAGGGCAATTTAACTGGGGGGGCCAGTTTTTATTTAACCCTTTTGCGTTTTTACATCGCGTTGGCAGAGTGTTACATACTTCCGGTTCAAATCTGCCTTTTCTGACACCCATTCTATGTACATATTCAAAATATAGACATTTGAAAGCTGAGATTCTTTCAGGGGCGGGTCGGCCAGAGGGAGGTTTCGGCTGGTCTGTTCTTGATCGGTGGCCAGAACGTTTGTTTCCGTGCTCCAAAAGCAGCCGTGGTTCAGCCACTGTCATGATCCTGCTTTGTGTTTGCTTGTGTACGTGAGACATCTTCCTTATAGAAGATCTTTGTAAGTGCTACTGTGCAGCTGCGAGTGATCAGTACCTCTCGCTGCTGCGCTCGATTCTGCGGCCAACTATTTTGTTATTGTTTGTTAGCTGCTACCAGACGTCAGTAGCTCTCTTCGGCTATGAAAGGAAGGCCGGCTAACCTCACAGTGCTTCCAAATATGGGTCGCCACAGCGCCAGAAAGTTTTAGATATTCATGGGGAAAAAATTAAAAATTTCTTATCTACGACCCACCCGAGGTAAAGAAACATCCAAGTTCCCTGGCTATATTTCAACACTATCCTATCTCTGCTCGTGATTCAAATGTAAGCCAATCAATGATACAATCATAACTGTACACACAGTAGACGCTTTTGTCAAACCAGTCAGAAAGCAAATAATTGACAACTTACCCTTCGAAGCGACAGAATTTTGAGCCAAACTCAAAATAAATATAAAATCCAAAAATGTTTAAAAAAAACTCCCAAAAACATTCTCAGGTAACGTTGATCTCTGGAATCGTAAAAACATTTGTCCATGTCGGTGCGTTCCATTGTGTTTAATGAAAAATTGGTATCTGCCTTTTCAAACAATAGTACGACTAGTACATACCCAAAATATAGGAAATTAATATAAAAATCAATGTTCCATGCAAAAACTTCACAAAAATTCTCAGACATTCGTTTCTACAAGAGGAACTCGAATTATTTCTCATGGATCTATATTTTATACAATACCCAATTATGCCTGTATTGTCAGGTCTATATGTGGATTAGCCTCAATGTTTGTCCATAAATGCAACGTTTTTTTTCCAATTAAAGAATGTTAAGTGCTATTTTGTACTAAAATTAATAACAAATTAATCTGTACAATTTTGTTTTACTAGAATACCCTCAGATGGTCAAATCTACATATTGAATCATATTCTCATACTTTCATATCCCTAGATTAAGTAATTTTTCAATTATAAATTAACTGCAATTTTATACCATAACATATTCATAATTTTATTTAAATAATACACAATTTGTTAAGAAATTATAGAAATATTTTCCAACGGTCATGCCAACGTATGGAATCATATTCTTTTATTTCCATGTACCAAGTTCAAATGCTTTTTCCAATATTATTAAACCCATATTTTTTCCTACATATTTTCAGAAGGTTATGGAATAACATTATCATTTCCATAGATTCAATGCTTTGAAAAAAATATATGAACAGCCATCTCACAGCACACTGACACAATTTAATGGAAGAAATCTATCATTCATCTACAAATTACCAAATATATTTTCAGATATTCACATCTACATGTAGAATCATTTCCTTTAATTCCTATGCACCTTGATACAATTCCTTTCCAACCAAAAAGTTAAATGTCATTTCCAAATCCCAAAATTCATAAAAAAAAAAAAAATCCAGTTAACCATATAATTACCCAAATATTCTCAACCTATGCCTGTTTGGGGAATACTAAATATAATTTATCTTTATGTAATTCTTTGCTTTTGTAACCAAAAATTATCTAACTTCGTTTCAGCAATACTATTATCAGTGACATAAATTGAGAAATTAGGGAAAATCAAGAATATCTAAAAAAAAATATATATATATATTTACACACACAGATTACCTTTATCGTGTTACAAAAGCGCCCAAAAATTTCAGAACCATCAGAATCTGAAATTCGTTTTAAAAATAAAAAGCACAATCACCCATGCTGCTTAGCATATATATAAATATCAATTTATAAAACACAAGGGGGCGCACAAGGCGGAACAATATTTATTGTGATCCATTGGTAGAATGCATAAGAAAAATTTCATAAATCTAAAAATGTTTGGCCAAACAGAGCTGGAGCTACAGCTCTGGTTAAACCTCTGGTATTCGCAGGGATTAGCCGCTCGCAAATATAGCTGATATTTGACCATTTTTACTCGCAAATCTGCGTGCGTCAAATGACTACGTCTCACTTTCATGTTTCTGTTTCATGTGGAAATTTAGCCGGCCAGCATGAACGAAACTTTTGCCACATATTTCACAGGAAAAAACCCTCTCACCTGTGTGAATTTTCTTGTGGTGATATAAGCCACTCATTTGAGAGAAACATTTCCCGCACGACTGGCATGAAAAAGGTTTCACACCTGTGTGCGTTACCAGGTGACCATCCAAATTTTGCCTGTGGGAAAAACATTTTCCACACGTTTCACATGAAAAAGGTCTCTCACCTGTATGTATCTTCTTGTGAAGATTTAAATTACCCATCTGGGAGAAACTTTTCCCACATGACTGACATGAAAACGGTTTCTCGCCTGTATGCGTTCTCATGTGGACATTTAAGTGACCAATTCGAGGGAAACATTTCCCACACGATCGGCATGAAAAAGGCATCTCACCTGTATGGATCTTTTTGTGAAGATTTAAATGACCCATTTGAGAGAAGCTTCTCCCACATAATTGGCATAAAAACGGCTTATCTCTGTGTGTTCTCATGTGAACGTTCAAAGCCGAACTCTGCGTGAAAGATTTTCCACATTTTTCACATGAAAAAGGCCTCTCGCCTGTATGAATTCTCTTGTGTAAATTTAAATTACACTTATTCTTCAGAGATCTCCCACAAAGGTCACATGTGAAAGACATTTTCTTTGTGTTACAATGAGACTGACTCTCTGACACAGTGGAGCTGCTTCCCTCCTGATCTTTCCTCTCAACTACAGGAGAGATATAAAAGGAAAGCTGCTCAGTTTTATGTCCTTCATTCAAATCACCTTCCTGAATGCTAAAAGCGTTAGACTGCTGCTGGAACTCCTTCTGGTTCTGTCTAGTCAGTAAATGTTCCGGTTCCCCCTCTTCGTGTTTAACCACTGAAGAAACGGGTTCCTCCTTTTCTTCGTCTTTCAGAGAACATTCTGATTCCTTCTGCTCTTTTATCAGCGCAGGTTCTGGTTCCATCCGGTTCTCCTCACTCCACTGAGGTTCTACTTTCTCCTGGTCATGACTGGACCTCCTCCTCTCGTTACAGAGCCGCTGGATGGCGGAAGCTTCTTCCTCAATGGAGACACATGGCTTTTGGAGGTCTGTAGGGACAAAGAAGGAGATCATTAATATATTTCTGATGAGAGATCTCCTGGACTGCAGGAGTCACACGGTTCATCTGGGAATAGTTTATAGTGTCTCGTTGAAAAGGAGGTGAAGTTTGCAGGGTAACATGGCCTCTGCACAAATATCAGCCCTTGTAAAATGTAAAAAAACAGCTTTGAAACGAATTCAGACATATAAAAATGAACAATTTAAATGTTTAATTTGAGGAAGATTAGCTTATAGCAATCAGCGCTCCCAGTTATGGGCGCCACAAACAATTCCTATAAAATAAGTGTAATTGAAGTATTTAAAAACGTCCCTGTTTAAAGCTGAACAGGCTACGTAGGAACTTCAATCACTAAAGCCTCGCATTCTGGTTCTCTGGGTGTATAAATATGACCAGACACAAGGGACTCGTTTCACTTAGCCTGCTCTTTAAAGCTAGATATAGTAGAGAACATTTCCTTTAAATAAAGGCAGATGAGTTGATGTTCAAAAGTAAAGAAACGGAGCCAAGAAAAAAAGATCTGCTGACTTAAATTTGCTCATAACTACAGTCAGAGAAATAACGAAAAAGTTTCAAACAACTGGAAGGGTGAGAGACGAAGCTGGACGAGTTTAAATCATCATCATCCTCACGCCCCGAGGAGGTGGATGGAGCTGCCTATTGCTGGGTAAACACCAAAAGATAAATCGATTTCGGGCCGATTTCCCCCCTTCCGACAATCCTAGCTATGTCCAGATTATCTTGATGGTTCTACAGATAATCTGATCAAATTTTCCCTTGGTGTGAGGTGTGATAAGGGTGTCCCAACCTGCTCGGAGGAACGTCGTAGCCGGCCCGATCGCGTAAATTGGAAATATTAAACATATTTAATATTACCACGTGAAATAAAACAATATCCAATCAGAAAGCGAGTTGATGAAAGACGGAAGCAGTCATGGCGCAGCACAAAGTGAAACTCGCAAAGATTCCCCCCCCCCCGTGAATTATCTGTGAAAATCACTCCAAACACTATTATCATTGCAATTTCTTCCTGCATATCGTCCGCCATGCATATTCTGAAGTCTCGCGAGATTTTGCGAGATCTCCTGTCTTCACAGTCAGGACTCTGGATTAAAATATGTTTGTGTGTGGCGTGCTGTCTTTGTCACATCATGGCACACCACACACTATAGGAGCAAAACGGTTAAATCTAGGATTTTTTTTTATCCTCATGTTTGTGCTCTATCACATTTTTAAAATCTTATAAGATGTAAAAAAAAATCTTTTGCTGTGTAACCAGCATATGATTAAAATTACAGACCTCATCTTTTTTGTTTTATGGGACAACTTGCACAATCAGTGGCTGCCAAATACTTTTTTCCCCCCCATTGTAGATTTGAAAGACAGTTTGCTAACATTTACCGAGCTATGACGCATGCGTGTTTCACCGCACCCCAGTAGTAAACGGGTCAGATCCGGACACAGTCATCACATCTCGGCCTGCAAACTCTGGGATGACGGCCATGTTTGAGTGGGACAATGTGGGAGATGCTTTTACAGACACACATGACAAAAACATTTTAAATGAAATTAGATTCTTTACTTTCTAATCTTCCCCCAACAATCTGATTGAAATCACCACAATAAAGACCAACTTTTCCATCTTTTATCTCAGCATTCAGAAAACTGAGTGGTTCCGACTAAACCACATTAGCTTCTACTGTAAAACAGAAAATCCAATTAAGAACACAGAGTCTGTTTACTAAACAGAGAGAAAGCAAACATGTTGATTTAGTTTTTTGATGAAATAAGCCAGTAGCGTCTGTGGAATATTTAATATCTTCCAGGTCATGAATAACCAACCTCTGGCTCGTAGAGACTTCTGCAGGTCAGATAGAAACAGAAAGGAGCGGCAGACATTTTGGGGGCGGAGCTTGTGACGCCACACCAGTAATACACACGCTTCTCTCTTCATGAACACAGCTATGCAGAGTTTTTACAACATTATGGAATCCCTGTTCCTCCAAAGGAGTTTTCTATTGTTTTCGATGCTATTCCCTCAGGTTATACGTCTCTTCTCGGTGGTGTAGTAGGAAGCTGTACTCAACCCTCTCTCTCCTTCAGGCCGCTGAAACAGACTTTGGAAAGGCTTGTTTTCAATCATCGTCAACCAAACAGAAGAACCGGAAAGTTCGGGACCTCTTTCTTCGAGGGATCACCTGTTCACCCTCATCTCACTCTTTCTGGTCCAGTTTTGTTGAGAACATTTATTGGAATAAAGTTTGGCTTTTGCTACACAAGTTTTTTTGTTTTTTTTTTACCAATAAGGTTTGGGAAATTTCATTTAAAATGCTGCACAGGTTTTATCCTACTAATCACTACCTTCAAAGACTTAAAAGTGGTATTTATGTTAACTGCACTTTCTGTGATGTCCAGAGAGAAACACTGATCCTTTTATTCTGGTATTGCCCATATCCTGGTAGTTTCTGGAGTAAACGTTCACGTTTTATTATAGATCAGATCCACCCTCACTTCTCTTTACGTTGGGAAAATGTATTATTTGGTTATATTGATTATGACAAATTAAAATCTCACTTTTTTTTAATTAACCTACTTCTTATTTTTTCTAAATGTATTATACATAGATCAAAGTTCTCCAAACACAGGCCAAATTTTACTGAATTAATCCTATATGTTAAATATTATGTCTCCTCAATAGCAGGCAGCACAAGAAAACATCTCTTAACAATTTCATTCATTTTTATGAACCCAATGTACCTTTAATTCTGTTATAAACCCCTGGCATTTTAGGTTATGGTATCCTCAAGTTGTACCTTGTTTTTTTTCCGTCTATGTATGTGTACTACATGTCGGCTTGGTGTATACCATGTTTATTTTTCTTGAAGAGCTACAATAAATACTTTTGGAAAAAAAAAATCTTCATGAACACATGAAGTGCGACTCACATGTCGCTTATAAATACACACCCACTAATAAAAAGTTATATTATTGTTAAGTTGTCTTATTGTTGTTGTTTGAGCATCATTAAGCATTCTTTTTTTTTTTTTTGTCAGGGAACTTAAATCATCTCCATCTGGTTTTCAGACACTTTCTGCTTGTGCTGCAACATTTTGTCCTGAGTTAAAAGAAACTATCTTCATGAACACATGAAGTGCGACTCACATGTCGCTTATAAATACACACCCACTAATAAAAAGTTATATTATTGTTAAGTTGTCATATTGTTGTTGTTTGAGCATCATTAAGCATTCTTTTTTTTTTTTTGTCAGGGAACTTAAATCATCTCCATCTGGTTTTCAGACACTTTCTGCTTGTGCTGCAACATTTTGTCCTGAGTTAAAAGAAACTATGAACCTCTGCAGCATCATTGCTAGGAGCTAAAAACAGTTCATGTTCAGCTCTGATTAGCAGCAGCTGGTAGCAGCCATCGCCTCTGACGGATCTCAGTCTGCAGTTAAACACATCAGCACCTTCATCCAGACCTACCAGAACTTTGTCTCTGCAGCTCCAACCCGATCCTGTTGAGTTTTATCTGTGGTTTCCAGTTGATCTCCATCATTCTGCGCTGAGCATCGAGCTCCTCCTCGTAGCGGACGATGGTTTTTTCCACCTCGGTGAAGATTTCTTCGGCCGCCGCAGTTATTCGGTCTCTGAGAAACTCTTTTTCTTTTTCTTCTTCTTCAGCAGTAGCAGCGGTTAGTCGCTCTCTGATAAACTCTCTCAGATGCCGAGCTGAAGACATTGTTGCTGAAATAGTCACCTGAGATAAGAAAAATAAGAACCGTCTTCCCGCTGAATCACACACACTAACCTCCTGGTTAGTATTTTGGTTTTACTTCGGCTGGGGTGTCAGGCTGAAACAAAGCAGCTGATTGGTCCATCCACTGCCCCCTGCTGGACTGGAGTGGAACAGCAGATTGGCAGCAAAAACAGACCACGTTCTCTGAACCAGACCAAAACTGTTCTAAACTATCACTAATGGAGCACATATTAACCTGGAATATTTTCTACAAATTATTTTCAGTTGTTACAGTGTTCCTACTCTCCTCATACTGGTTACACTGTAAGACGTGAGACATAATTTAGTTCCTCCTTTAATTCTCTCTGTATCACTTCTTTTACCATTAATACTTCTATATCTGTCCTTCTACATTTCCGCGATGGCTTTGACGCTATATTACCATTAAGTCCGCCAGTGGCGTCGCCTGGCCCCGAACATTTGTCATCAAGCCTTGAATGTTTTTTTCACCCCAGAAGGAGAAGGTTTACAATAACTGAGCCATCCTATGACATTAATGAAGAAGGCAGTTTTGTCATTTCCTGGTATCGGTGAATGTGTATTATTTTGAGCGGTCTCGACAGAAAATATACACGGAGACACTTTTTTGACAGATATGAGAGACCATGAGATGGCTGGCAGTGGGCAGCAAGATTCTGAGCGAACACATGAAACAGGTAAACAAACAAGTAATTTCATTTATGAATTCTTATTATTTATTAATTGTTTTTATTATATTTTCCCCCCACTAATGTATTGTTGTCTTGTGTGAATGTAAGCCACACTTGAATTTCCTTCAGGATCATTAAAATCTATCTATCTATCTATCTGTGTCGTACTTGGGAAAACTTAAAATTCGCCTGATTTAAAAGAAAAATCAACCTACCCAACCTTTTCGGGAGATTTGTGTTAAAATGTTGGAATTTTCCCTTTATATTTATGGTATTAATTAAATTAATAAAAGCAGGGAAATGTGCTTAACAGTCTGACCTGGGATGAGCTGGTTCATGCTTTGCTATCGGACTGGCATGAACCAGTTCTCCAGAGGCTGGGCGTGAAGATTGGAGAAGACATGCTGCATTGATAAACAGTGATTCCTGAATACTATTTTTAACAGTCAGAAAGGTTGGGTAGGGCAATGCATGAGTAATCTCTGTCCACTCATTCGTGTTTTGGCCAAACATGTTGGTATTAAATACTTAAACGCCTTCTGGGACTCAGTCTTCTATTATTATGGAAACCCTGAAGTATATTCTACCATTACAGAACGGTGATCCGAATCACCCCCAAAATCTAAACACTTGGTCCTTGTCCCACTGCTGCCATTTCCTGAAAATTTCATAAAACCCATCTCTAACATTTTGAGTTATGTTGCTAACAGACAGACGAACAAACAGGAAACCCCTGGCAAAAACATAACCTCCTTGGCGGATGTAATAAAAATGACTGCTGTAAATACTGAGAACCTGAACATGGCGCTTTTGTGTTAGTTTTTCCTTCCTGTGGAGACAACAGTCATTCAGCAAAAATGATGCTGTCCCTTTGTGATGAATCAGCAATAATTTCTGGATTTCCTTCAGCCTTTCCTGAAAGCTTGACACCTTTGCTTGTTGTCAGAGGAACCAGTGGGACGGTCCAGCATAGTTGGTCACTGGAGTTTGTTCCTCTTTTAAACTCTAAAGACCTAAAACAGCTTTTCCTAAATATCTTACACTCATTGTCATTTTCTCATCTCTATTGAATAAAAACTGAACATTCACTGTAAAACTTGATGTAAGAAAATTATAGAAGGAAAACAAACAGTCTTAATGTGTTTAAATTCAACATTTATTATAAATCTCAAATGTTTAGAAAAACTAGCAAAGAACTAACTATTCTTACATTTTAGGTTTCACAATTTAAAATAAACAGAGGTATGAAAAAAACATTTATAATAAAAAACATTGAAAAATCTAATTATTTAAAGACGATTTCTCGATCCCGTTTTGATACAATTCATTAAACTAAAACCTCTTTCACAGTCTGCACTGGATGCTTGAAATCAAATCAAAAACTTTGTCAACTTACAGCATGTCAACAACCATCAGAAGTTTGTTATAAACCTCAAAGAAGAAACTTTGATCCATTTAAATTATACATAAAAAGAAAGTAAAAGCCCATCTAAAGAAATTAAAGTTCAGTTTGCAGAGATCAACAAAAGGTGATTAAGATTCAACATCTTCGCTGTGGAGCAACTTTGACTTAGTCTTATTTAGAACCCTCTTTTAGATAATTTAGGTTTACAAAAATCTCTGTTTCAGCACAGCTTTCTGGGTTAAAGTTTTCTCTTCAGTGAGGCCCACCACAAGTCTTTTGGACCTAATTCCCACTTAATTTCTTTTAAAGCCATTTAATGAATCTTTTAGAGATGAGATTTTAACCTTGATGAATTGCTCCCTTCAGACGCGAGTCTTTCCTGACGGCTTTAAAAGGGGCGGTGGTGAGGCCCCTGGTAAAGAAGAGCAACTTAAGATTTTAATCATTTTTCGGACGGTATCTAACTTACTATTTAAATTAAAATTTGAGAAAAGCTTGTTTTAATTCAACTTAATGATCTCCAATACGGAGACACTGATGCATGCTTTTATCTCCAGTAGGATTGACTACTGTAATGCCCTGTTTTCTGGTCTTCCCAAAAAGAGTATATCCAGTTTACAACTCCTACAAAATTCAGCAGCACGTCTTGACGAAGACCATGAGGCAGGAACACGTTACACCCGTCTTAAATTCATTGCATTGGCGTTTTAAGATTAATTTCAAGGTTCTTTTAATGATCTTTAGGTGTATTAATGGTCTTGGGCCTTCTTATCTTTAAGAACTGCTTTTTCCATATGAACCTTCGCGGTCTCTGCGCTCCTTCTTGGCAGCCGTCTCCCTGTCATCCCTAAAGTCAGGGGACACACTCATGGCGAGGCGTCTTTCCAGTTTTATGGCCCTCACCTCTGGAACAGGCGGCCAGAGGACCTCAGGGCCGCAGAGAACGTTCATGTTTTTAAGAGCAGGCTCAAAACTTACCTTTTTACCCTAGCTTTTAACTAATTATTTATTATAGTTATTTAATTGCTCAGCATGCTTTACTTGCTTATAATCTATCAGTGTTTTAACACTTAGTCATATTTATCCACTGTTCGTTTTGATTTAAAAAAACGTATTTAATCTTCCTTCCAGTGTTTACTCGGGAGCGGTGGTTGGCTGTGGCTGCCTGAGTGCTCTCCAGGTAGCGCTTGGGTGAAGGTAGGGGTCTTGGCCTTGCCTCCTTTGGGCACCCTATATCAGTGTCTTTGCGGCTGCTGTTGATGTGCTGCCGCCGGTGCAGATGGCTCTTTTGAATGCGTTTCGTTACCTTACCATACATGGCTCATCTGTATTGGGCCCAATGTCCTTTTTATTGTTGCTATTGAGTGTGTGCACGCATGGGGGTCGGGTGGGATGGAGGGCGGTTTAATTGTGATTATGCTTTTAAACATTTTACTTTCTTTAATATAGAAAGTTCTCTTATATCAGATCTTTTGTTCTGTGTCTCTGTCTGCTCTGTCCCCCAGACGGTCGTGGCAGAAGGCAGCTCGTACTGAGCCTGGTTCTGCTGGAGGTTTCTTCCTGTTAAAGGGGAGTTATTCTCTCCACTGTCGCTACATGCTTGCTCAGTATGAGGGATTGCTGTGGTTGGAAGTCTGCATCAAGGAGAAGCAACCTCAAGTCAATGACTCGATGCAATCTGCTGGGATTCCTTAAATAGAAAACGAACTAAAACTTTAAACTAATTGGAATGTTTGTATGATTGTATTGAAATGACTTTTTTTGTAAAGTCCCTCAAGATTACATCTGTTCTGAATCTGTGCTATATAAATAAACTGAACTGAAAATCTGTGGCGGAGGGATGGGAATGTGGTTCATGTGGTGTCATTTTAATCTGAAAGCAGTTTTGAGTTGCAATGTTTGTATAAAAAGCACTTTATGAAGTTTGATTGATTGACCTGTATGAATTCCCCTGTGGACATTTAAAGTATCAAGTTGAGGGAAACTTTTTTGAGATAATTGGCCTGAAAAAGGCCTGTCACCTGTACGTGTTCTCATGTGAACATTCAAACCCCAACTACGTGTGAAAGATTTTCCAAGTTTCACAAGAAAAAGGCCTCTTACTTGTATGCTCTCATGTGAACATTCAAAGTCCCACTATCTGTGAAAGATTTGCCACCTGTTTCACAAGTAAAAGCCCTCTCACCTGTGTGATCTTTCATGTGAGCATTTAAAACCCAACGATGTGTGAAGGATTTGCCGCATGTTTCACAAGAAAAAGGCCTCTCACCTGTGTGTGTTCTCATGTGAACATTCAAAGCCCCACTATGTATGAAGGATTTGCCGCATGTTTCACAAGAAAAAGGCCTCTCACCTGTGTGTGTTCTCATGTGAACATTCAAAGCCCCACTATGTATAAAGCATTTGCCACATGTTTCACAAGAAAAAGGTTTCTCACCTGTGTGTATTCTCATGTGAATAGTCAAAGGCCTTCTATCTATGAACGATTTTCCACATGTTTCACAAGAAAAAGGCCTCTCACCTGTGTGATGTTTCATGTGAGTATTCAAAACCCAACGATATGTGAAAGATTTTCCACATGTTTCACAAGAAAAAGGTCTCTCACCTGTATGTGTTCTCATGTGAATATTCAAAGCCCCACTTTGTGTGAAAGATTTGCCGCATGTTTCACAAGGAAAACAACTCTCACCAGTGTGTATTCTCGTGTGAACATTCAGAGTCTGACTACGTCTGAAAGATTTTCCACATGTTTCGCACACAAAAGGCCTCTCACCTGTATGTGTTCTCATGTGAGCATTCAAAACCCAACGATGTATGAAAGAATTTCCACAGGTTTCACATGTAAAAGGCCTCTCGTTTGTATGAGCTCTCTTGTGGCGTCTCAAAGTTTCAAGTCGAGAGAAACTTTTACCACATGACTGGCATGAAAAAGGCCTCTCACCTGTATGAATTATCTTGTGGAGATTTAAATTACGCTTATTCTTCAGAGATCTCCCACAAATGTCACATGTGAAAGAACTATTCTTTGTGTCAGAATGAGACTTACTCTCTGACACAGTGGAGCTGCTTCCTTCCTGATCTTTGCTCTCAACTTCAGGAGAGATATGAAAGTAAAGCTGCTCAGTTTTATGTTCTCCTTCATTCAAATCACCTTCCTGATAAGTAGAAGTCTCCATTAAAGCCATAGACTGTTGCTGGACAAGCTGGTCTCCCTCCTGACTGCCGCAGAGCTCCTGTTTCTGTCCAGTTGGCAAATGTTCTGGTTCCAGCTCTTCATGTTTAAGCACAGATGAATTTGTTTCATCCTTTTGTTTGTCTTTCAGTGAACAATATGGTTCCCCATTATCTTCAATCAGTAGAGGTTCTGGTTCTTCCTCTTTAAAATATGGAGGTTCTGGTTCCTCTTCTTTAAAACATGAAGGTTCTGGTTCCCCCTTTTCTTCAATCAATGAAGTTTCTGGGTCTTCCTGTTCTTCTTTAATCAATGGAGGTTCTAGTTCCCATTGTTGTTCCATCATTTGAGGTTCTGGTTCCTCCTCTTTAATACATGGAGATTCTGGTTCCTCCTGGTCATGACTGGACCTCCTCCTCTTGTTACAGAGCTGTTGGATGGATGAAGTGTCCCCCTCAATGAAGACATGTGGCTTTTGGAGGTCTGTGGAAACAAAGCACAATATCATTGAAGTAATTCAAGAGATGACTGTCCTATGCATCAGCCTGGTTGCTCCTGTAGATCCAGGGATCTCATATATAAAGCTTGGTCATGTACAAAATGGGGTCTAAAAATTGCGTAAGTCACTTTCTATGCAAACTTTGTGATCTATAGAAAAAAACGGGACAGGAAAATGTGTGCTTAAGCACTTTGACAGGGGAAAACTGGCAGCAAAGCCAGTGAGATGGTAAAAATGAATATAGTAAAATTTAAGCCACATCTTCAGACTTGTAGACCCTCACACACAAACACACATAAAACCAGCCAGCAACCACCCCCTGTCTCAAATGAGATTAAAAATGAGAATCTGAATGAGAATCTGTTGCATTTAAGAGTTTTATAACAGCAGGTTCACGCATACGTCTCAGATTTTATCGCAATTGCAATTATTGGTGCATCATTTGTGATCAAGTGTGTAGCAAGTAGTGATTACTGGGTATAAATATAAATACTGCAGTGACACTAGAGCATAATGCTTCACAACGGATGCACTGGCAGTCCTTGAAGATCAATGGCAGGATCCGGATGAGAAGAGTTTTCAGAGACCACGAAGACTTCTTGACCCATGATGATGACTGCCTGATCAGCCGATTTAGATTCAAAATGAGAACGGGAAACACAGATGAGATAGAAGCATAGCTACAATCTTTCATAACTAAATAACATTTAAAAATGCATTTCTGGGCACATTTCACTCTCCAGATAAAGGACCCTAACAAAGCTTTATTTTTAACTTCATATAAACCCCCAAAACTTAATGCAAGGCAATTTTATTTGTATAGCACAATTTCAACAAGGTAATTCGAGGTGCTTTACTTGATTAGGGGATAATGTAAAAACAGTAATAAAACACAGAGCATATGACACGTAACATTACTCAAAAGCAGACATGAATTTAGGTTTAGTAAAAATAGCATGAAAGACAAAACATATGATACATGAAAACATTACTCAAAGGCAGCTCTAAACAGATGGTTTTTATCCATCCTTCCATCCATCCATTTTCTTCCGCTTATCCGGGGTCAGGTCGCAGGGACAGCAGCTTAAGCAAGGATACCCAGACTTCCCTCTCCCCAGCCACTTGTTCCAGCTCCCTGGGAGGAATCCCAAGGCATTACCAGGCCAGCCGAGAAACATAGTCCCACCAGTGTGTCCCCTCCGGATGACTGAGCTTCTCACCCTATCTCTAAGGGAGAGCCCAGACACTCTACGGAGGAAACTCATTTCAGCCGCTTGTATCCGTGATCTTGTTCTTTCGGTCACCACCCAGAGTTCGGGCGGCTGTAGCTCAGTGGTAGAGTTGTCAGCCTGCAACCCAGAAATTGTGGGTTCGATTCCAGCTTCCACCTGCTACATGTCGTTGTGTCCTTGGGCAAGACACTTCACCTACCTTGCCTACTGGTGTTGGCCAGAGGGGCCAATGGTGCGATATGGCAGCCTCGCTTCTGTCAGTCTGCCCCAGGGCAGCTGTGGCTATAATCGTAGCTGCTTCCACCAGTGTGTGAATGTGAGAGTGAATGAATAATGGAGTTGTAAAGCGCTTTGAGGGTCTTGAAAAGCACTATATAAGCACTATATAAATGCAAGTCCAGTGTTCCACGGCTAGGACAAAAACCGCATTGTTCGAGGTTTAGTCAAATCCGAGGTTTGACTATCCGTCGGACTTTCCTCTCCAGAACCCCTGAATAGACCTTGCCAGGGAGGCTCAGAAGTGTGATCCCCCTGTAGTTGAAACACACTCTGTGGTCCCCCTTTTTGGGGTACCACAGGGGTCTGCCAATCCCCCGATGTCCACGCAATATTGCAGAGCGGCGTTAACCAACACAGCCCCTGAGGAACTCCGGCCGAATCTCATCCACCACCGGAGCATTGCCACCAAGGAGCTTTTTAACAACCTCAGCAACAGAGATTGGAGAGCACAACCCAAAGTCTCCAAACCCTGCTTCCAGATTGGAAGGCGTGCCGGTGGGATTGAGGAGGTCTTCGAAGTATTCCATCCACCGACCCAAAACGTCCCGCGTCGAGGTCAGCAG
This sequence comes from Valencia hispanica, assembly GCA_963556495.2. NCBI lineage: Eukaryota > Metazoa > Chordata > Actinopteri > Cyprinodontiformes > Valenciidae > Valencia > Valencia hispanica. The sequence continues at coordinate 6,872,347 of OY747712.1, read as the reverse complement.
CACACCATCCCCACTGTAAAAAGTGTTGGTGGCAGACTGCTTCCCCCACCTGAGACGCTGGATGGTGGACCAGAATCGCTTCGAAGCCGTATGGAAGTCTCTCTCCATGGCCTCTCCAAACTCCAACCACGCCCGAGTTTTTGCCTCCGCGATCATCCGAGCCGCACTCCGCTTGGCCTGCCGGTACCGATCAGCTGCTTCAGGGGTCCCACAAGCCAAAAAGACGCGATAGGACTCCTTCTTCTGCTTGACAGCATCCCTTACCGTCGGTGTCCACCAGCGGCTCGGGGGTTGCCGTCGCGACAGAACCGACCACCTTGCGGCCACAGCTCCGGTCAGCCGCCTCGACAATGGAGGCGCGTAACATGGTCCACTCGGGCTCAATGTCCCCCGCCTCCCTCACTGTCATTGCCCACGTGAGCATTGAAGTCCCCCAGCAGAACAAGGGAGTCCCCGGGAGGAGCCCTCTCCAGCACCCCCTCCAAAGACTCCAAAAAGGGTGGGCAATCTGATCTGCCGTTTGGTGCGTAAGCACAAACAACAGTCAGGACCCGTCCCCCCACCCGTAGGCGGAGGGAGGCTACCCCCTCGTTCACCGGGGTAAAGCCCAACGTACAGGCACCGAGATGGGGGGCAACAAATATGCCCACCCCAGCACGACGCCTCTCAGCAGGGGCAACTCCAGTGTGGAAGAGAGTCCAACCCCTCTCGAGGAGACGGGTTCCAGAGCCAGAGTCGTGCGTCGAGGTGAGTCCGACGATGTCCAGTCGAAACCTCTCAACCTCGCACACCAACTCCGGCTCATTCCCCACCAGAGAGGTGACGTTCCACGTCCCGAGAGCCAGCTTCTGCAGCAGAGGATCGGACTGCCAAGGTCCCCGCCTTCGGCCGCCGCCCATCCTGCACAGCACCCGACCCCTATGGCCCCTCCCACAGGTGGTGAGCTCATGGGAAGGGGTACCCATGTAACCTCTTCGGGCTAAACCCGACCGGGCCCCATGGGTAAAGGCTCGGCCACCAGGCGCTCGCCAACGCGCCCCGCCTCCAGGCCTGGCAACAGAGGGGGGTCCCGGTGACCCGCGTCTGGGCGAGGGAACACTGAAGCCAATTGTTTTTTTCAACATAGGGGTCTTTTGGGCTCCACTTTGTCTGATCCCTCACCTAGAACCAAATTGCCATGGGTGACCCTACCAGGGGCAAAAAGCCCCCGACAACATAGCTCCTAGGATCATTGGGATCATTTTTTCAGATTAGAGGAGCATAGAAACTGAAAGCTGCTTCTCCGTGTTTGGTTCTAATTCTAGGGATGCTGAGTAGACTGGAATTAGAGGATCTGAGTGGTCTGGGGGGGTTGGTATAGTGACAATACAGTTGTGGCCAAAAGTTTTGAGAGGGACACAAATATTAGTTTTCACAAATTTTGCTGTAAAACTACTTTTAGATCTTTGTTTCAGTTGTTTCTGTGAGGCACTGAAATATAATTACCAGCACTTCATACGTTTCAAAGGCTTTTATTGACAATTACATGACATTTATGCAAAGAGTCAGTATTTGCAGTGTTGGCCCTTATTTTTCAGGACCTCTGCAATTCGACTGGGCATGCTCTCAATCAACTTCTGGGCCAAATCCTGACTAATAGCAACCCATTCTTTCATAATCACTTCTTGGAGTTTGTCAGAATTAGTGGGTTTTTATTTGTCCACCCGCCTCTTGAGGACTGACCACAAGTTCTCAATGGGATTAAGATCTGGGGAGTTTCCAGGCCATGGACCCAAAATTTCAACGTTTTGGTCCCCGAGCCACTTAGTTTTCACTTTTGCCTTATGGTACGGTGCTCCATTGTGCTGGAAAATGCATTGTTCTTCACCAAACTGTTGTTGGATTGTTGGAAGAAGGTGCTTTTGGGGGGTGTTTTGGTACCATTCTTTATTTATGGCTGTGTTTTTGGGCAAAATTGTAAGTGTGCCCACTCCCTTGGATGAGAAGAAACCCCACACATGAATGGTCTCGGGATGCTTTACTGTTGGCATGACACAGGACTGATGGTAGCGCTCACCTTTTCTTCTCCGGACAAGCCTTTTTCCAGATGCCCCAAACAATCGGAGAGAGGCTTCATCGGAGAATATGACTTTGCCCCAGTCCTCAGCAGTCCATTCACCATACTTTCTGCAGAAGAACAATCTGTCCCTGATGGTTTTTTTTTGGAGAAAAGTGGCTTCTTTGCTGCCCTTCTTGACACCAGGCCATCTTCCAAAATCTTCGCCTCACTGTGCGTGCAGATGCGCTCACACCTTCCTGTTGCCATTCTTGAGCAAGCTCTGCACTGGTGGCACTCCGATCCCGCATCTGAATCCTCTTCAGGAAACGATCCTGGCGCTTGCTGGACTTTCTTGGACGCCCTGAAGCCTTCTTAACAAGAACTGAACCTCTTTCCTTGAAGTTCTTGATAATCCTATAAATTGTTGATTTAGGTGCAATTTTAGTAGCCACAATATCCTTGCCTGTGAAGCCATTTTTATGCAACGCAATGATGGCTGTACGCGTTTATTTGCAGGTCACCATGGTTTTCAATGGAAGAACAATGATTTCAAGCATCACCCTCCTTTTAGCATGTCAAGTCTGCCATTCTAACCCAAAGAAGGACTATGCAATTCATCTGATCACTGTTCATAACATTCTGGAGTATATGCAAATTGCTATTATAAAAACCTAAGCAGCAATTTCCCAATTTCCAATATTTATGTAAAACTTTTGGCCACGACTGTAGATCTTCAACATACTTTGGTGCTAAGCCAGTCAATGATTTATAAACTAGTAAAAATATTTTGAAGTCTATTATCTGAGCTACAGAGAGCCAGCGTAAGGACTTAAGAACTGGGTGATGTGGTCTACTTTCCTGGTTCTAGTGAGGAACACGAGCAGCAGCGTTCTGGATCAGCTGCAGCTGTCTAATTGACCCTTTAGGCAGACCTGTGAGGACACTGTTGCAGTAATCAATCGACTAAAGATAAATGCATAGATGAGTTTTCCGAGGCCCTGTTGCGACATTAGTCCTTTATTCCTAGAGCTGTTCTTCAGACGATAGAAGGCTGATTTTGTTATTGCCTTTATGTGACCCTGGAGGTTCAGGTCTGAGTCCATTACTACACCTAGATTTCGGGCCTGGTCAGTAGTTTCTAGCTGTATTAACTGAAGCTGTGTGCTGACTTTGGCTTGTTCCTCTGTTGCTCTTGTGTTTTGTTTCTGTTCATCTAGAGAAAGTTATGGCAAATCTATCCATTGATTTGCTCGATGCATTTACTTAGGGTTTGGATGGATTCAAAGTCACCTGGTGACATTGTAACGTACAGCTGAGTATCATCTGCATAGTTGTGATGATTAATCTTTTTGGTTGGTCTGGGCTAGTGGGAGCATGTAGATGGAGGAGCCCTGGGGCACCCCACATGTGATTTCTGTTCGTTCTGATGAAAAGTTTCACAAGTTTCCTATTGAAACAAAGAAGTCTCTCTTCTTTAGGTAAGACTCAAACCAGCCAAGTACTGTGCAAGAGAGTCTGACCCAGCACTCCAGTGATTCCAATAGTACATTATGATCAACAGTGTGAAATGCTGCGCTGAGGTTCAAAAGTACCAGCACTGTTGTTCTACCACAGTCTGTATGTATGCGGATGTCACTGAAAACTCGATTGTGTGTTGGTTGTTTGACATCCTGGGACAGGCCGAAGTTATGAAGAGTGTCACCTAAAGTTTTTGCTAGTCTATCTTGGGGGTTGTCGGTATGGATGTTGAAGTCCTCCACAATGATTAGTTGGTTTTAGTGGATACATATTACGGAAAGAAGGTAGCTAAAATCATTAAAGAAGAAGAAGAGTTAAGTTTTGGGAGTTCATATGAACTTAGAAATAAAGCTTTGTTAGGCTCATGAATCTGCGTAGCTAGGTATTTAAAAAGAGTCAACTGTGCCCAGGGATACCTTTTTAAAGTTAACAGAGTAATGAAAAGTTGTGGCTATGCCTCCACCTCTTCTGTTTTTCCTGCTCTTGCTTATAAAAATTGTAATTTTCAGTGAGTATATTCTATCAATGCAGATGTTTCATTATTTACCTCTAGCCAGGTTTCTGAAAAAAAGTGTGTACATTATGTTTAGTGATGAAGTCATTGATTAGAAACGTTCTAGCCCCACCTCCCACCCCCCCATTCTGAGCGCGTTTTAACTCCTACGGTGGCCGTTTCATGCCAAGGTTCACATGGCTTCCAGTACTACGACTTCGTCCAGTGTTCCTTCCAGTGATGAGGTTACTTTAGAAAACTACATTGCATTTAGTTATATAGTCAGACGTCTGCCGCGTCGCGAGTAGACATTCTCCCTCTGGCATTCGTCACAGTTCATTCGTCGCAGTGAAACCAAAGTGCGAAAGGCGGAGCTAGAATTTTCAGGAATGTCCCTCGTTGGCGAATGTATTTCAAAGACGGAGGCTCAACATGGATTCAGCCACTCGCGTTTATGTATTCTGAAGTAGTTTGATGATGATGGGTAGCTGAAACTTCTGGACAGGTTATGAATTTGAGATTTGGTTTAATATGAGAGCATTTGGTTCTTTGTTTTTGTTTACTGCTGCTTACCCTGATGAGTTGAAAAGAAGACGCCATAGATCCAGAGCATCCTCTACATCAGACTGTCATACAACTACAGCGCGTCTTCAGTCAGAGGCTTCTTCAGATCTGCAGAGCACTACAAGAGATCATCCCTACCCACAGCCATCAGCATCTACAACAAATCTTTGAAGGAACATGCATAATGAGTTACAACAACATTTAATTTCCCTTTGGGATTAATAAAGTAATTTTGAATTTGAATTTGAATTATAAGCACGGGAATACTATTCAGGTAGGCCCGGCAAATTCTAGGAGACAATGGGAGTAGAATTACTGTCCGGTCCCCTTCTATATCAGAAGTTGGTTATTACCAGTTGGGGCATGGGCAGAGTACACCCAGTGTTAGCACCAGAGGCCTTATGTAGTCCATGTTTTGGTGTGAGTTGTGTCCCGATTCAAATTTGTGCCTGCAGTCTGTCAGAGATATTTTTATAGGGAAAGTCATTTCGTGTAGATGAGTCGGATGACGTTGGAGTACTTCAAGAACGCTGTGTGCTCTGCAAGTTTTACTTTTATACTTTAATTTGTTATTTTAATCTTTCTTCCAGTGTTTCCTGTGTGGGAGCCCTCTGTCTTGGGAGCGGGGGTCGGTTGTGGCTGCCTGGGTGCTCACCCGGTAGCACTTGGTGGAGGTGGGGGTCTTGGCCTTGACTCCTCTGGGTGCCCTGGGTCAGTGCCTTGGCGGCTGCTGTTGATCTGCTGCTGCAGATGACTGCGTTGATGGCGCTTCCTTACCTGGTTCATCTGTACATTGTCCTTTTTACTGTTACTTTTAAGTGTGTGCTTGCATGAGTGTTGAGTTGGGGGGAGCTTTTAACTGTATTTTGTGGACTTCCTGACAGTTAAAAGAGTTACAGTAGTCCAGCCTTAAACTGACAAATGCATGGACTATTTTCACTCCTGGAGAGGATGTTTCTAATTTTACCAATATTCTGAAGGTGAAAGAAGGAAATCCTAAAAACCTGTTTAATGCTCGATTTAAATGTCATGTGTTGGTTAAAAATAACGCTAATGTTCTTTATGTAATTTCTGGAGACTAATTTAATGCCATCCAGATAAAGTGATTGATGAAGTAGATTCTTTTTCAGAGCTTTTACCTAACTGATTGGATTCATCAGGACTTTTGGATAAAAATAGTTGTGTATCATCGGCATAGCTGTGGAAATTTGTTCCATGCCATCTGATCCTTTTACCAATTGGAAGCATGTATATAGTAAAAGAATTGGTCCAATCACAGAACCCTGTGGTACTCCACAGGTAACCCTCGAGTATGACGAAGATTTATTTTGTACATGAACAAACTGGAATCTTTTGGACAAATATGATTTAAACCAGCCTTGTGCTGTTCCTTTGATCCCTACAGCTATTTTTCCTGGACTGCTGAAGGAGGAGCAGCCTCTCCTGGTCTCTCCTGATCCTTCACTATATTCTCTTTCTGTTTTCTTTTCTTAGCTTCTTTCTTAGTTACTTTATGCACCCAGCCCCTTGAGTTACTGCAATGGACCAGATCTCTTCTTGGATTACTTTTTGATGGACTGTGGATTATCAACATGGCATTTTGGAAACAAAAGAAGTTTCAGCCAAAAACAGAGATATTACTCCACCTGGAATCCCGCTGAAAAACAGATCAGCTGCCCTGAGTTCCCCGAAAGATGACGCAGCCCCGGGACCAGTCAAAACCACCAGGAAAAAGCCAGCCACATTAAAGTGCCCCTGGCATGAAATTCCCTGCGACGTTTGGACCCTTTTTAGTCACACTCTAACTACCTTAATACTGTATCAAAGGATCGTTTCCCGTAACTCAGCCTTGTTGCAGAATTACAGCCACTACTAGGTGGCCCTTCGGTTAAGGCTGGTTTATACTTCTGCGTTGTGTCTCTCGCGTAGGGTACGCCGTAACCGCCGTAGCCTCTGCATAGGTCAGCAGAGGCTTGACGTGCACCTCCTTGGACCTGACGTGCAGCCCGGCGATGTGACGTACTCCCTTGTTATTGGTCAGTGAGATTACGTATGCACGTACCATCTTCTACGTCTCCTTCTTCTCATTTGCTTGCATTGCAAAGTGTTCAAAAGAAGGATAATTTGTTTGTCTGCTTCAACAATCTCGTTGAGACACTGCACCAAGTCGCCCGCCATCGTTTTTGTAAAAACAGGAAATACTTGCCGGAACTGAAGCAAACATAAGCAAACCATCAGAAAAACTCCGCCCTGTGGAGTTTGCCGACCGATACCAGCCTACTGCCACCTGCAGGTCTGGAAATGAAACAGCAACACGACGCTTTCAGCCCTACGCAGAAGTATAAACACAGCAGTGGGTACGGTGGTTACGGCGTAACCTACGCGACTGACGCAACGCAGAAGTATAAACCAAGCTTTAGCATTAGCACAGAACGCCCGAGTTTTGGTGGGCGGGGCCCAAGCCATGCGCCTCTATTGTCAATTGACTCTCTAACGTCCGCAGCTGAAGAAACATTGACAGACATGCGTTGGCGCACCACAAATTGCTCAAATTCCAATATTATGTATGAAATGTAATTAGGTTTTGGTCTAATTATATTGTCTGTTGAACAATAATCTGTTTACAAATTACAGGCCTAATAAAATATTTGACGATCCATCCACACATCCATCCGTCCTCATTACGTCTCTAGCTTCACCACGACAGTAAAGGCTCAGTTATAAAACTTGCATGAAGTGTACCATTCAAAATCCTCGCCAAACTTCAAAACATCCAGAATTCTGCTGCCCATCTTCTAATCCACGCCTGCTCCCGTGAACACATTACCCCTGTCCTTCAAAACCTCCACTGGTTCCCTATCCCTCAGCCCATCAAATTCAAAGCCCTGCATAATCTGCTATATCGATCTTTCTCTTGCTTTATTGTGCATCATGTGTAAAGTGTGTTTCATGGTAATTTGCTACTTTTACTTTTCATCTCCAATGTTATATTCCATGTATGTTTGTTTTGATTTGTTTTTAATCACCAAATCATGTAAAGCACCTTGAATTACCCTGTTTTAGAAAGTGTGCTATACAAATAAAATTGCCTTGCCTTACCCGCTCCACCACCACACTCCATCTTGCTACCTCTGCTTCTCCGATGCTAACCTCCTTTCCCTCCCCTATAGGACCAAGCTCCGAACCAGGGGAGACAGGGTTTTCTCCATTGCTGCCCCCACCTTGTGGAAGTCACTCCCACAACCCATCCACAACTGCTCTGATCTCACCACCTCTTCTTACAACTCAGGTTTTCGAAACTGCTTTTAATGTTTAAATATTCATTGCTGTTTCGTTCGCCTGTTTGCTTTACTTACCTGTTTTTATCTCCCCTCTTGTACAGTGTCTTTGAGTTTCGACAAAAGCGCTTTATAAATAAAATATATTATTATTATCATCAATATGATTAGTCAGCGGGCTTAACTGATTTCCCTCTGGTTTTCAGAGACTAAAAGCCTTTTCTGTTCTTTTGATGTAACATTTTGTTCTGAACAATAACACTATCAACCTCTGCAGCATCAGTGCTAGGGGCTAAAAACAGTTCATGTTCAGTTCAGCCCTGTTTAGCAGCAGCAGCTGGAGCTGGTAGTAACTAACGTCACTAACGAATTAGCTCTGTTGCAGAGATTAGCTGCGCCAATACATGGTGCATTACGGTGGAAGAGCAGTAGGGGTGGCCTTGCAGGCGAGAAAATGGACATGAAGAGAAAAGGAGAATCATTAGAAAACGTATTTATGACAAAGCTAATACTTTCACATACATATACTAAAGACAGAATAAATATTTCATAGTTGTAGAGACTTCCACAGATGCTATAGAGGCAGCGGCTGGTTCAGTGTATTCGTTTAATGCGTCAGATTAAAGCCTTTCACTTTTCACAGTGGTTTGACAACTCAATTTGATGTGGGTCAAACTACTGAAACATAACATGACATAATAAAATGAAGTGGAACCAACTTCATGTGCCTAACTAAAGTAGTCAACAAAAACTATGAATACCCAGCCCTCGTCTCACTGTAAAAACCACAATGTGACAGACTGACAGCCCCTTTCCATTACCACCGCTTGCACCTCGTGACCCCTGTCACACATCACCATAACCAAAAAACAACAAAATGTAAACCCAATGATCAACACATCCATTAAATATATATATATATATATATATATATATATATATATTTAATAGCCCTGATAATTTCTTTAACTCACGTTCTTCCTGCAGACAGTATTCCCCATTTGCCAACTGCTGCTTTAGACCGGAAGGCTGAACGCTTCCATTGTTGTTGAACTTGTTGATTTGGTTTTATTGTTCTCTTGTTTGTATTACATAATTGTATTACTATATGTGTAACTTGTTTTTTGTTGGTTTGTTGCACACTTTGATTTGATTTAATAATTTTGTAGAAGGAAGCAAAGATGAGCTCCAGACAGAAGGAGCCAGCAGCAGCAGAGCTGATCCAATCAAACATGGAAATTGGTCAAAGTTACACAAGTAGAATTTATTTGGTGCTAGAGATTACTAACCAAGTAAACACTTTTGTAACACTCTTGATGCATCATGATGATTTGATGTAGCCCAGTTGTTTGAATAAGGATATGTAGTTTGTGTTTTGTATAATCAATTTACAATAATCATACTTTGCACGCTTAATTCTGATATAGCAGAGGGTAGGAGAGATGACCTAAAAAGAGGAGCTGCAGCTCTAGCAGAACACCAGCATCATCATTAGGCATGTGAACTGGTAACGATGAAATATTCTAACATTGTGTTATAGAAAATAATAAGAAAAGGTCATTTAATTCCAGCTATCATAATACCTATTAAAATATAGATAGAAGCAAATTCAAAACAGGTCAACAACAGTGCATCATTGAAGACATAATAAATGAAATAAGTAAAGCTTTACTTTACCTTACTTGCTCATTTACCATTTTTGGCATTATTGACAGAGCCCAAAATATTTTTGTTTTTTACAAGTTAGGCACCTTACTGTGTATGCTATAAGCTATTGTTTAAAAAAAATAAATCACATCTTGACCGCAACGATCTCAGTCTGCAGTAAACACATCAGCACCTTCATCCAGACCTACCAGAACTTTGTCTCTGCAGCTCCAACCCGATCCTGTTGAGTTTTATCTGTGGTTTCCAGTTGATCTCCATCATTCTGCGCTGAGCATCGAGCTCCTCCTCGTAGCGGACGATGGTTTTCTCCACCTCGGTGAAGATTTCTTCAGCAGCCGCGGTTAGTCGCTCTCTGATAAACTCTTTTTCTTCAGCAGCAGCAGTTAGTCTCTCTCTGATAAACTCTCTCAAATACTGAGCTGAAGACATTGTTACTGAAATATGCAGCTGAGAAACCAAAACAAAATCATCTTCCAGCTAAAGTCCTCACGTTGTTACTGGAGCCTTTTCGTTTCCTTCCTCTAAGGCTCACACTGAAACAAAGCATCTGATTGGTCCATCCACCGCCCCCTGCTGGACTGGAGTGCAACAGCAGGTTGGCAGCAAAAACAAGACCGCATTCTCTGAACCAGACCAAAACTTTTAAAGTTACCATTAATGGAGCAGATATCAAAATACAAAATTTTGAACATTTTCAACAAGTTATTCTCAGTTGTTTCAGAGTCTTCCTGCTATCACATTGTGCTACCTTCTAATAATACCTGTGAAGACGTGAGGCAGTGCTTAGTTCCACCTTTAATTCTCTCTGTACACATAGTGAGGAACATAAGTATTAGAACACCCTATGGTTTTGCAAGTTCTCCCATTCAGAAACTATAGGGGGGTCTGGAATTTAAACTGTTGGTGCATCTCCACTGTGAGAGACAGCTTTTAAAAAAAAAAAGGAAATCATATTGTATGATTTCTAAAGAATGTATTTGTATGGTATTGCTGCACATAAGTATTTGAACTCCTGGCAGTCAGCAAGAATTCTGGCTCTCAAATACCTGTTATTCTTCCTTTAAAAAGTCCATCTCTACTCCACTTATTAATCTAAATTAGTAGCACCTGTCTGAGCTAGTTTAAGACACCTGTGTACCCCACAGTCAGTGAGACTCCAACCAGAGACAAAATTGTACACCTCCACAAGGCTGGAAAGGGCTACGGGGCAATTACTAGTGATGGGGATGTGAAGCCTTTTGAACCACCAAAGCTTTTCAATTCAATAGTATTGAAAAAAGGTTTATGGTTCGATGCTTCAGAACTCTGTGAGGACATCTGCTGGTAAATGTTTGTATTGCATTGTATTGTTTCCAGCCAATTCCACTCTGTTGAAGATGAACGGTGGATTTAACTCTCCCCAGGACCATATAATAAAAATATTTTGCATTGTAACATTACAGCAGAAGTGTCATGCTTGGCACGATAGTCCCTCAACATTGATTAGGTGTTGTTATTGTACGCCAGTTGTTGGTTACAAATAACACATTGCACCTACAAAATATAACATGTTATTCAAACAGTGACTTTTTATGGGATAATTGAGAAAATATATTTAATTTACACCTATTCACATTGTCTACATATTGAAATATTGTCATTTTCACATTTCTATTGCATTATTAGGCAGGAGTATCTAATTATGTATCACTTCCCCCTTCCTAATACTTATAGCTCTTTTTATGTATCCTTTTATAAAAATAGGGTAATCAAATGAAGATAAAAAAAATACATAAAAGGATAGGACATACCAAAGTCCACTATTTTTTTGCAAATAGAATATGAACAACCAAACTGAAAAGCTCATCAATACTTATAATTATATGAATTAATAATAAAAGAAAAAATATCATACCAAACTAGAATTTCTTTAAATTACAAGGAATGACAAATTGTCTAAAAGCTCCAGCCCTACAGTATGAAGCTAGTAGTACTACTTAGTAAGTAGTACACTACTATAAGCTCATTAGACCATATACATTTGCAAACCTTATTTGGAGTGATTAAGTTGAAAAATTCCCACATCTCAGAATGCCCTCTCTTTGCAACAGGTTCCATTTTTTTTAACTCATTGTTTTGTCTGGGAATACTGGAATAATACCAAACCATCAATCTCTGTTCTCACCTTAACTCACAACAACCCAAAACAGCGCGTCCCTTTTTGCGCCGCGTTAAAGATTTGAAACAACGTCTGAAGCGTTCACGTGGGTGGGTGGGTGAAACGGAGCTACGAACGGGATTGGTCACGTGACCAACACCAAACGAATCAAGCTCCGACACAGTGCTTTACATTGCAGTGGTTCGTTTTTGTGATACAAGCTTTGGATCTCGGGTGTCACAGGTAACATCACTACCAATTACCAAGCAGCTTCATGAAAAAAGATCAACTGTTGGAGCAATTGTTAGAAAATGGAAGAGGCTAAAGATGACTGACAGTGAACTAGACTCTCACTATGAGATCTACAAAGAGAAACTGAACAGATATCAGTTAACTTTAAAAGATGCGAGGGAATATTTCTTCTCTGAAATCATTAACAAAAACATTAATAATGTACGGACTCTGTTTGCAACAGTGGAAAGACTAACTAATCCTCCAGTGACAGTAGCCCCTGAACTAAATTCTACCAGGGAGTGCAAAGAATTTGCAACTTTTTCATTGAAAAGATTCTAACAATTAGACGGTCGGTCTGTACCGCAGCACCGAACCGACCACCAATGTTATTTCCCAAATAACACCAATGTAGAAAAAATTTCAGAATTCCATGAATTAAACCAAAATAAAAAACTATTTGTAGTAATCATTAACCAACTAAGCTCCTCCTATTCCTGTCTTGATATCTCACCAAGTTTTCGTTAAGAAAGTTTTCCCTGTCATTGGGTCTGATCTGATTCAAATAGTTAACTCATCCCTCTTGTTAGGTCTCTTACTGCAGGCTTTAAAAACAACAGTTATTAAACCACTTCTAAAAAAGAAGAACTTGGACAATATGTCAATGCAGAACTACAGACCATGCTTCCATTCATCAGTAAGATTATTGAAACCAGCAGTTAAATAGCTTTTTTAACAATGACCAACAGTTTTGATGTTTGCCAATCTGGTTTCCGTGCTCACCACAGCATTAGTGCTGAGACTGCCCTCGTCAAAGTTTTCAATGACATCGGCATAAATACAGATTGTGGTAGAACCACAGTGCTGGTTCTGTTGGACCTCAGTGCAGCATTTGACACTGTTGATCATGATATACTATTGGAACGATGGGAGAGCTGGGTCAGACTCTCTGGTACAGTACTTGGCTTTTTTCGAGTCTTAACTAAAGAACAGGGACTTTTTTTTACAATGAGAAACTTTTAATCAGAACGAACAGAAATCACGTGGGGTGCCCCAGGGCTCCATCCTGGGCCCCCTCTTATATAATATCTACATGCACCCACTAGCCCAGATTATAACAACCAATAAGATTAGCTACCATAACTATGCAGATGATACTCAGCTCTACATTACAATGTTACCAGGTGACTTTGAATCCATCCAAACCCTAAGTAAATGCATTGAGCAAATCAATGGATAGATTTGCCATAACTTTCTCAAGCTGAACAGAAACAAAACACAAGTACTTATTTTAGGACCAACAGAGGAACAATCCAAAGTCAGCACACAGCTTCAGTTAATACAGATATAAACTACTGATCAGGCCCGAAATCTAGGTGTAGCAATGGACTCACACCTGAACCTCCAGGGTCACATAAAGGCAATATCAAGTTCAGTCTTCTATCACCTGAAGAACGTCTCTGGGATTAAAGGACTGATGTCGCAACAGGACCTCCCAAAACTCATCCATGCGTTTATCTTTAGTCGGATGGATTACTGCAACAATGTCCTCACAGGTCTGCCTAAAAAATCAATTACACAGCTGCAGCTGATCTCGAATGCTGCTGTTTGTGTTCCTCACTAGAACCAGGAAAGTAGAGCACATTACCCCAATTCTAAAGTCCTTACACTGGCTCCCTGTAGCTCAGAGAATAGCCTTCAAAATACTTTTACTAGTTTATAAATCATTGAATGACTTAGCACCAAAGTATTTTGAAGATCTACTGTTACTATACCAACCCCACCAGACCACTCAGGTCCTCTAATTCCAGTCCAGTCCAGTTTTTTAAAATCACGGCTAAAACCCCATCTGTCTAGAGCTGCCTTTGAGTAATGTTTTCATGTATCATATGTTTTGTGAGTGTTTCATGCTTTATTGCAGTTTTTACTTTATCCTAAATTGTTGTCTGCTTTTGAGTAATGTTTTTATTTGTCATATGCTCTGTGTGTGTTTTATGCTTTACTGCTGTTGTTACTTTATCCCCTAATCATGTAAGGCACCTTGAATTACCCTGTTGTTCAAAGTGTGCTTTCCAAATAAAATTGCCTTGCCTTCAATGTTTAAATCAGAATCAGCACCACAGGGGACCGTACTCTCACCATTTCTTTTCACTCTGTACACCTCAGACTTCCAATATAAATCAGAGACCTGTCATCTGCAGAAATACTCAGATGACTCGGCAATTGTCAGGTGTATCAGAGATGGACAAGAAGCTGAATACAGAGAGCTGGTGGACCGCTTTGTGACATGGTGTGGAAACAATCGTCTCACCTTGAATGTGAACAAAACAAGGGAGATGATTGTAGATTTCAGAAGAAACAGGGATAAGTCAAACACTGTTTCCATCATGGGAGAAGAAGTGGAGGTGGTTGAGGAGTACGAATACCTCAGAGTTCACCTTGACAACAGAGTGGACTGGAGACTGAACAGTGAAGCCGTCTACAAGAAGGGTCAGAGCAGACTGGACTTCTTGAGGAAGCTTAGGTCCTTCAAGGTTCGCAGCAGGATGCTGCAGATCTTCTACAAACCCCCAAACGGTCGTGGCAGATGGCCGCTCCTACTGAGCCTGGTTCTGTTGGAGGTTTCTTCCTGTTAAAGGGGAGTTTTTCCTCTCCGCCGTCGCTACATGCCTGCTCAGTATGAGGGATTGCTGAAGGATTGCTGTGGTTGGAAAGTCTGCATCAACGGGCCCAACCTCACGCCAATGACTGACGCAATCTGCTGGGATTCCTTAAATAGGAAACTTTTTAACTGATTGGAATGTTTGTATAAATGTATTGAAATAACTTCTTGTTAAGTGCCTTGAGATGACATCTGTTGTGAATTGGCGCTATATAAATAAACTGAATTGAATTGAATTACCATTTAGGATTTAAATCTCTTATCACAGTCCAGCTTTCTTTAACAGGTCGCTGTATTTCTATCAGCGAAGTGACTTCACATCACATCCACTCTACCTGCAGCGCATCTACGCTGAGAGATTGAATTGATTACGGCATTTATTAATATGAGTCAGAGCTGCTGCGATTAACTTTTGAGTTTTAATTTAGTGCGTCATTTTCAAAGTATTTAAAGGTATTAATTCTTGAATTTTAATGTTTATATACGCTTAAAAATTGCCTCATTAAGGCTACTCAGCAGGAGTGTATCCAGAAAGATGGCAAATGGGGGCTAGTGTCAATAAAAAGCACGGCAGGAAGCAGGGCCCTAATTTATCCAACGTTCGTAGAAACTGAAATCGAGGTGAGACATAAGTGGGAAAAGAAAGGAGTCATGATGAACATATGTTTTGAACATGGTCATAGTTGACGCAAATTCATTTTAACACTTTTTGCCCTCAAAAAGAACACTGCCTGGGAGAAAGTGACAGAGGCAGTCGGGACAGTGGAGAGGTTTCAGTTGAAAATAAAGGAAAAACATGGTTCGATATCAAACTGAATATAATAAGACGTCCCTCAGCACACAGCTGGGCCAGATCTTCTACCGGCGGTGCACACATCACCGCATTTGACATGCGTGTGGCTGGCGTCATTGGAGACACTGGTTTGGCTGGCATCAGTATGCCTGGAGAAAGAAACAACCTGCTTCACTGTTAAGCAGGACCATCCAGTGTTAGGTCTAGGCAGCTGTGCACTGGGTGAGTGAGTGTGGTTATTTGTTCTTACCTTCCCACTAAATTCAAACCGAAATTAGCCTGTCTATAATCGGTATATATTTTAGCCCGAATCTAGACGATAGATTTAATACATTAATTATTAAATACTAAATAATAAAATAACTGTAAGTTGTGTAAATGATGGCCAAGTGCTGGATTAAAGCATTTTTAACAGTCATTGATCAATGTACAATGTAGTTTAGATTTAGACTCAATTTAGACGTCTAAATAAATACATCATATCAACGTCTCTTTTAAGACCAAATTTAGATTATTTAATTAAATACATTAAATAATTAACAGTGATCAAAAAATTACTGTAAGTTGCACAACTGGTTTCCAAATATTGGACTTAAATAATTGGAATTGCCATTGATCAATACAGAGTAAAGTTTAGATTTAGCCTTGATTTAGATGTTTAATCAATGTCTAGATTTAAACCTGGTTTAGACGTAAAGTTATTTTAGTGGTACCCCCCGCCCTCACCACTAGTTGCCAAACTTACACAGAGCTCTGTCGAGCCGACCATTCTCCCAGCATCCTCTCAGCATTGATAACTTTATGGGATTCTTCATATATGAAATAGATTCTGTTAAAAACATAATCATTGGCATCTTCCCAAACATGATTACTTCTTCCTTAGTAAGTGAGGCAATATCAGAGGTAACTGTAGAACCTCATCTGTGTTTGGCCTGTTTGGATTCAGTCGAGATTTTGGAGTTGTAACGGGCAGTCATTGCTCCATCACATTGAGGTTCGGGACGCCCCTCTGCTTTGCAGAACAATACTGGCTATGATTGGGTGAGCTTAAAAAGCTATGATCGTGCACAGCATGGGCCTGACGTTTTCCTGGCGTTTAGGCTGTCAAGCTGTGGTAAGACTGCAACCGACCGTGTGCTGTGAAGGCAGAGTGGAAAGATCTGATCATTATCGGTAAGGCATTTTGACTTTACTTTGCTATTTATAAAGTTTGTGGTTATAGCTGTGACGAAATATGCTGCAGGGTTGGTGGCGAGGACGCTATGCTGGTGATCTGTCTGTTCCCTCCCCCCCGAGACGCAACAGGTAGGCAGAGACTAACTGGGGAAAGAAAAATGAGTTTAATCATTTAAAAGTTTAATAATTTGTTGTTGCTTTTTTTTCAGAAAGTGTTGCCACGGCTGGCTCGGGATAGTATTCTCCTGTTGTATCAAATTTTGTTTAGTCACAGCCGATCCTAAAATAACTGGAAGTTCCTGCTTTATACGGGCTGGAGTTAAGGGGGGCGTGGCACTTGGAAGGGTAGCGGAGGAGATACCCCTTTCTTAATTTATTTCATGATGGTTTCAGAAATGTTTTTCTTTATGCATGCATGACTTGGTTTTATTGTTTACAGGGCACCAGTTGTGAAAGTAGCTTGTTTGCCTTTCTTTCTCCACAACAATCTAATGTGTGGGCCTCACAAATTTTATCTCCAAAGCTTTAAATATGTTTCAGAATCTGTAATTGTAATGAGGATTTGTTTATATTAAAGGGTTGTATTTGTGGTGCTGTGAAAACTGTTAAATAAATTGTAGAAGTATTTTTGGTGAAAGCCTTTGTATCGGCTCATTTTTTTGGCCAAGCTTGTCCCTTTAATTTTAAGAACGGACAAGCGAATGTGAGTGTGGGGTCACACAGTCATCAAAGATATTAACTTCATCTAAACCTTTAACTTGCATGTTGGACCCAATCCCAGCCAAATTCCTTAAAGAAGCAATCCCCTTGATGACTGCCCCCAGAGCTGCCAAGGTAGTTGGTCATAGTCATAACACAAAACGAACAGAAATGGACAGCTGTTGAGCAAATAATTCTTGATCAGGTTGTACCCCGACTTGGAAATAAAATCAACTTTATTAATAGTTAACTTCAGCCAAACGAAAGCTATTGTTAAATAACAAAAACAAAACGATTCTGCTGTAAATACTGAGAACAACCTGAAGATGTCAATTTTTCCTCCCAGTGGAGACAAGGACTCAGCAGAAATAATACTGTCCCTTTGTGATGCATCAATGATTTCTGGATTTCCTTCAGTATTTCCAGAAGGTTTGAAACAGTGTAGCTGCTTGTTGTCAGAGGAACTGTTGGTTCTGGTTGACATGCAAGATATTGAGTAGAGTTTAAAAAAACAGCCAACACCGCTTCAGTTCTGGAATACGGCCTCTGCTGGTTTATTAGTTTACATACCTTCTCTGAGCAGGACTAAGCATCCAGATGTTTCCTCTCCACAACAACTTATCAACTCAACATTCCTCCAAGGAAGCAAGTCCTCTTAGCCAAGGCTATAATTCCGCTGGACCACGACTCAGGTCAGGCTGACCCAGAGTCTTTCCTCTGACATAAACACACAAATTCCTGCACGTAGCTTCTCAAAAGGGACCACTTCGGCTGTGCAGTATCTACCACAACAGAACCAGTGGGACGTACAGCCTGCTGAAAGTATTACCTGTGAATCAAACTAAGCAATAACCCAGTGTTACAGGGTACCATTACCCTGTCTTGCCCACGGCCAAAATTAAATGGATTAAAAGTTAAGCCAACCAAAGCAAATTATGGAAATCTCATAAAAATAAATACAACTTTGACTGAAAATAAATCTATTAAATGTGGTTTATTAAACATAAGATCTCTCTCCTCAAAGACTTTGTTAGTAAATGACTTGATTTGTGATAATCACATTGATTTCCTTTGTCTCACAGAAACCTGGTTGCAGCAGGAGGATTATGTCAGTATAAATGAGTCAACTCCTTCCAGTCATTTAAATTTTCACATTCCTAGAAATACTGGGCGAGGAGGAGGAGTTGCAGCCATTTTCCGTTCTGATTTACTAATTAGTCCCAGACCAATTGATAGCTACAGTTCTTTTGAGCATCTAACCCTTAATTTTCCTCATCCAAGTTGCAAAACATTAAGACCATTTTTGTTTGTGGTTTTGTATCGTCCACCAGGCCCTTACTCTCAATTCTTGGATCAGATCTCACATTTTTTATCTGATATAGTATTAAATACTGATAGGGTTATTATAGTGGGGGACTTCAATATTCATGTGGATACTGAAAGTGATAGCCTAAATGCAGCCTTTAATGCTATTTTAGACTCAATTGGCTTTACTCAAAAAGTACAGGGATCGACCCACTCAGGTAAACACACTTTGGACCTTGTACTGACATACGGTATTGAGTGTGAGGAAATAACAGTCCACCCACATAACCCGGTCCTGTCTGACCACTTCTTGATAACTTTTGAATTTACTTTAACTGACCATCTTAAATCTGAAAGAAAGAGCTTTATCAGACAATGCTGTAACAATTTTTAAAGAATCTGTACCATTCTTACTTTCCTCAGTGTCTCAGAGTAACACAGTGGATGGCAGCAATTCTATCTCTAACCCTTCAGAAATTGATGGTCTGGTTCACAGCGTTACGTCCTCATTGCGTTTGGCATTAGATAGTGTAGCCCCATTAAAAAAGAAAGTGGCTAGCCATAGGAGGCTGACTCCTTGGTTTAACGCAGAGTTGCGTACTTTAAAGCAGAATACTAGGAAGTTGGAGAGAAAATGGCGCTCTACACATCTAGAGGATTCCTATTTAACCTGGAATAACAGTCTACTGCTGTATAAAAAGACCCTTCGACAAGCTAGAACAGCATATTTTTCATCATTAATAGAGGCGAATAAAAACAATCCTAGGTTTCTTTTTAGTACAGTTGCCAAACTTACACAGAGTCATAGCTCTGTTGAGCAAACTATTCCCCCAGCTCTTAGCAGTGATGATTTTATGAGATTCTTCATAAATAAAATTAATTTTATTAAAAATAAAATCATTGGCACCCTCCCAAACATGATTACTTCTTCCTCAGTAAATGAGTCAGTATCGGAAAGAACTGTAGAACCTCAGTTGTGCTTAGGCTGTTTTGATTCAGTCGAGCTTTCAGAATTATCAAAAATATTAGCCTCATCTAAACCTTCAACTTGTATTTTGGACCCAATCTCAACCAAATTATTTAAAGAAGTGTTCCATTTGGTTCCTGGCCCCATTTTGGATATGATGAATCTATCCTTAGTAAACGGATACGTACCACAGGAATTTAAAATAGCTGTAATTAAACCTTTACTCAAGAAACCTTCCCTTGATCAAGATGACTTAGTGAATTACAGACCTATATCTAACCTTCCTTTCTTATCCAAAGTCCTTGAGAAAATAGTTGCTAATCAAGTCTGTGAACATCTAAACAGTAACGAGCTGTTTGAAGAGTTTCAGTCAGGTTTTAGAGCTCATCATAGCACTGAAACAGCACTGGTGAAGGTTACTAATGATATTCTCATGGCCTCAGATAATGGACTGGTGTCTGTTCTGGTTTTGTTAGATCTCAGTGCTGCTTTTGACACAGTCGATCATAATATTCTCTTAGAAAGGCTTGAACATGTTGCAGGGATCAAAGGAACAGCACTAGGCTGGTTTAAATCATATTTGTCTGATAGATTCCAGTTTGTTCATCTAAATGATAAATCATCTTCACTCTCAAGGGTTACTTGTGGAGTTCCACAGGGTTCTGTCCTTGGACCAATTCTTTTCACCATATATATGCTTCCAATTGGTAGAATCATTAGACAGCATGGGATAAATTTCCACAGCTATGCCGATGATACACAACTATATTTATCCATAAATCCTGATGAACCCAGTCAGTTAGGTAGATTACAGGCATGTCTGGAAGACATAAAAGCATGGATGACCCTAAACTTTTTGCTTTTAAATTCTGACAAGACAGAAGTTGCTGTCTTTGGACCAGAAGTTCTTAAACAGAAACTGATTAGTCAATCACTTCATCTGGATGGCATTAAATTGGCCCCCAGTAATAACGTAAAGAACCTCGGCGTTATTTTTGACCAAGACTTGACATTTAAATCCCATATTAAACAGGTTTCTAGGATTTCTTTCTTTCACCTCCGGAATATTGCTAAAATTAGAAACATCCTGTCCAGGAGTGATGCTGAGAAACTAGTCCATGCATTTGTTACCTCAAGGCTGGACTACTGTAATTCTTTACTATCAGGAAGTCCACAAAATGCCATTAAAAGCCTTCAGTTGATCCAAAATGCGGCAGAAAGAGTTCTGATGAATATTAAAAAGAGAGATCACATTTCTCCTGTTTTAGCTTCCCTTCATTGGCTCCCTGTTAAATCCAGAATAGAATTTAAGATCCTTCTTCTTACATACAAAGCCCTTAATAATCAAGCTCCATCATACATCAGAGATCTAATTGTTCCATATGTTCCTAAAAGAGCACTTCGCTCTCAGACTGCAGGTTTACTTGTAGTTCCTAGGATCTCTAAAAGTAGAATGGGAGGCAGATCTTTTAGTTATCAGGCTCCTCTCCTGTGGAACCAGCTCCCAGCTTTAGTCCGTGAGGCAGACACTCTGTTTACTTTTAAGGCCAGGCTTAAAACTTTCCTTTTTGATAAAGCTTATAGTTAGAGTGGCTTAGGTCATCCTGAGCTATCTCTGTAGTTATGCTGCTATAGGCTTAGACTGCTGGAGGACAGACTTACCAATTTTCTTCACTCTGCTACTTCCTTTTCTCCTACGACTCTCCAGTTGTATTACAGTACATTCTGTTATTTCGACTGTTAACTTTGTTTTCTCTCAGTGTTTTTCTCCCCATCGAAGATATACCTGGTCTGGTATCCTGCTTGGCTGCAATGCCCTGTTGGACGGGGGTCATCGACTGGGATGATCCTCTCAGTAACTGAACATCCACTGTGTCCTGTTATCAACTTTTTACTTTCTGTAACATAGAAAGTTCTCTTATATCGGATCTTCTGTTCCTTCTGTGTTCTGCTCTGTCTTCTCAAACCCCCAGACGGTCGTGGCAGATGGCCGCTCCTACTGAGCCTGGTTCTGTTGGAGGTTTCTTCCTGTTAAAGGGGAGTTTTTCCTCTCCACTGTCGCTACATGCTTGCTCAGTATGAGGGATTGCTGAAGGATTGCTGTGGTTGGAAATCTGCCCAACCTCACGCCAATGACTGACGCAATCTGCTGGGATTCCTTAAATAGGAAACTTTTTAACTGATTGGAATGTTTGTATAATTGTATTGAAATGACTTCTTGTTAAGTGCCTTGAGATGACATCTGTTGTGAATTGGCGCTATATAAATAAACTGAATTGAATTGAATTGAATTACAGTAACCTTCTGAGCCCAATGGAGTGGACCATCAAATGTCTCAGTGGATCCTGGACTTCCTCACAGGATGCCCACAGTATATGAGGACACAGGGCTGTGTCTCTGACAAGGTTGTCTGCAGGACAGGGGCCCCACACCACGCCTCACCCTCTACACTGCAGACCTCTCCATTAACTCCCCATGGTGCCACGTTCAGAAGTTCTCTGATGATTCTGCCATTGTCAGACTCATTACAGATGAGGATTACTCAGACTACAGACAGTGGAGTCAGGACTTTGTGGATTGGTGCCAGCAAAACCAGCTGCTGATCAACGTGGGGAAAACCAAAGAGTTGGTGGTGGACTTCCTCAGGCGCAGACCCACAACTCTGACACCGCAGGGTGTCTACAGCAGAGAGGAAGAGGTTGGATAAGCAAGGAATGCCAGCTCTATTCTAGGGCGCCCCCTGGATCCAGTGTAGATGGTGGGAGACAGAAGGACTTTGGCCAAAATAGCATCACTGATGGACTGTCCCTCCCATCCCATGCATGAAGATGTTGCTGAGCTGCAGAGCTACTTCAAAGGTTCTTGTTTACTTTTTTTTTTTTACATGTCCTGTTTGGCAGTGTGGAGCTCAGAATTGGTGTCTGATTATCAAGTAGAAGCCCAACAGATTTACTTTCACAAGCGGAGCAGTACAGCTTTTGCTATAGTACTCCACTTGATATATGTGTGAAAAATCTTTATTATGAATTGCTGGGGGTTTTATTTCCTGATGTTATGGACACGGAGACGGAAAGTTAAGGGGAAGAAAGAAAGAAGATGAAGAAGAGAGGTAGGAAACAAAATGTCATGAAAGAGGGTGAGTTGAAAATACAAGAGAGGAAAGGGAACAAAGAAAACACAGGAAAACATTGAAGTCTGCCTCCATACCCACAGGACGGCAGAGAAAGGGAAAAAAACTAAACAAAACACGAAAAAGGAACATTGACAAAACAAACCTAACATTGGGAACTAAGAACTACACAACCACATCACACAAGAATGGATATAAAAATACAATAACAATGTCACAGAAAAACTCATGGTACCGATTAATCAAGCTCTAGTAATGATAACCTCAGCCCAAGAATATATCTGTAAACTCCAGAGACCCCACATCTCTGTGTGTGTGTTAGCATGCTGGTGCATATAAGGTTTCTCCATAAGAGTGTTCGATAGCTGGTGTGAGCAGGAATCGATGCAGACATGAAGGTGTCCAGCACCTGGACACCAAGTTGTACCAGCTCCCGAGTCCTGATCCCGCGCAACGCAGAGCGCCGAAATCAGGCATCCAACAAAGGCCAGGGACGGTCCAACCCCCAAATGAACCGACCACGCACGGTGCGCACAGAACAGGTGATCGAACGAGTAGAGATGCTGGATCGGTGTCCCGCCAAGCCACCGAGCAGGCACCACCCAACAATCCCAAACCTGGCACCCCTAAAAGAGGTGCCCCAACCAACAAATGGAAGATATCGGCCCGACACACCGCCCCCCCCCAGGCCCGGCCAGGCACGCACCAGGTCCGAACCGGATTGACCACCGACGCACCAGTAGGCAGGGGCATCCATCACCGGCGGGGAGTGACGGAAGGGAAATAGGCCCCCCATTAAATGTAAGGCCTGAGGTGCGCCAGGCGAGAGGGCAGCCCAAGACCCAACCTGACAGGCAGACAAAGACATACAGACACAGTCATACATTCCCTCCCTCTTAAACACATACATTCTCACTAACTCACCAAGACACCCAAGAAATGACGCTGTACCCTCACTCACACACCCCATACACACTTCATGCTCCCAGGTCCAGGTACCGATGCCCCTGTACAGCCACCAGCCCCAGGATCCAGGAGATGGACCCCCTACCTTCTAGGACGGAGACAAGCAGACCGCCAAGGGCCCCACAGTGGCGAGGCAGCCCGACAGCCCAGGACCTCGACCAGACCACCTGTTCCTCCTCCAGACCCCAACCCCTGATGGCCGGTAGCGAACAGGGGTGTAAGAAGACCCCTAGCCTCTATCCTCCCGCTCGAGTATGGTGTTGATGTGTGTTGTAATAATGTGCATTTAAAACAGAGGGGTGGGATGTGGGGAAAGCAGCCACACATCCCCCAACCCCCACCCTGAGCCCTCAGTGTCTGTATGTAGTTTAACAGTGGGCACCGGCACCAGAGGTGAAGCTGATTGAACCCCTCCCCCTCTGGATGCCGAAAAGTGTGCCCACCCCAAAGTCCCTACATGTGTGTCGCATGAAAATGTTATAAGTGGGAGTGTCTAAGTTGTATATTAAAATTGGGACGCAGGACGCCACGGGATGGTGGGAAACCCCTCCTCGCACCCCAGTGATGTCCCTATGCCCCAAGACCCTATATGAGTGGTAAACTGATGGAGCGGGTGGACAGAGGTGTTCAGGGATGGGGAGGGAAGGACTGGGAGACAAAATGTCTTCCCAGGGAGCCAGCTCCCCCACTGACCCCAATAGGCACCGCTGTTCACCAGGGGAGGGAGGCCATGGCACGTTCAACCTGGGACCCACGGCCACAGCACCACCAAGCCCCACGGACCCCAAGGCAGTCCCCCCAGCCCCATCCCAGAAGGAGAACTAAACCCACCCTGACATTCGCTCTACTATCAGAACACAAAAGACACTAGACACCCAGGTTGAGTTCGGCCTCCCCCTCCAGCACACAACCCCCCCCCCCGTCCGTCCAAGTGCCCTCATAGGGGGAGAGCACCTGTCGCTAGTTAGCAATAGCCTCCCCGCCCAAACCCCGGCGAAGTACTCGCCCAGACCAGGAGCAAACCCATGAACCGGGCGGCCGAGCCACCAGACCGACATCCACCATCCCCATTCCCTTGTGGAGCGACCACTGCTGCTCCATGGCCCGGCAGACAACCAAACCCAGCGCCCCACCCACCTGCCCTGCACGCCCACTACCCGGCCAGTCCACCCACAGGTCCGACCGAACCTGGGCAAACGCCAGACCCCAGCGCCCCGCAGCGCACAAACGCCAGACCCCAGCGCTCCGCAGCGCACAAAGACCAAGACCCAGGAGCTAAGTCCAGTGCAAAAAAGGACTGATCCGGCCCAGAAATGCCACCCAGCCGCCGCGACCAGCAGCCAGGCACCCCAACCAGCAAACAAGGCGAGACGCCATACAGGGACCGGCGATGACAAACGGCCCAGAGAAAAAGAGAGAGGCGGCTGCACATGCCGGCCGGCCGACCCCGACCCCCACAGGCAACAGAGACCCCACACCGGCCGACCCCCGGCCAGGACCACAGCTAGGGGGTGCGGCGCCCCAGAGCCCCGACTCCCCAGGCCCACCCCAGACCCTACCCAGGCGCAGCACGGCCACCAGGCCAGTAACCCATGTCCGTCAGTGCAACCCCCCTAAGGCACCGCATGCAACCATCAGGAGTTACCACCCAAAGCCACCAAAGCCCAACCCCAGGTTTGGGCCATGACGTCCAGCGCCCTGTCCGCCCAGTGATCCCAGCCCCAGGGATCCCCCCCAGACGCCTCCAATGCCAAAAACCCCCACATCAGCAACAGTATCCTAAACGACAAAATCAAGTGCCCCACACCCCTACTAGGTGATGGAGCCGATCAAAGGAGCCCAGAGAGATTGATCAGATATGGAGCCAGAGGCCGTCTCAAGACCAATATGGTCCAACAAGAGATTTCTATACTGATTAATATTGAGAGCCTTTTTATTTATCCAGTTCAGTTGGATAGTTTTCTTAGCGATGCAAAAGGCAATGTGAACCATTAGAACTGACTTTATGTCCATGGTGACATCATTTAAATCTCCCAACAGGCAAACTGAGGGAGATGGTGGAATGTTATATTTCAGACACTTTGATAAGTCCTCACATATCTAGCACCAAAATTTCTCAATGGGTGGACAGAACCAAAGCGCATGAATATAAGTATCTGGTATATTGCTTGTGCATTGTAACCAGGTATTAGATGACGTAAAACCCATTCTAAACATCCGTTGACCTGTATAGTGTACTCTATGAAGGATTTTGTATTGTATTAATTGCAAATTAGGATTTTTTGTTATTTTAAAGGTTCTTAAACATTTCTGAGACCAGACGTTTTGGTCAAAGCTGGCTGATAAATCCACCTCCCATTTTGAAATATGGATGGCTATTGATTTATCTAAAGTAGATAAAGTGTTGTATATTTTAGACAGCAATTTGGGGGGGTTGAGATTAAGAAAATCTAAAACACTTGCTGGAATTTCTAATTCAACTGTATTGAGCCTAAATTTACCTTTAATAATAGATTTAATTTGTTGATATTCTAAGAATTTGTTTCTATCAATTCCATATTGTATAATTAATGTATTAAATGGGATAAAGTCTGTTCCTTCAAATATGTGTTCCAGGTATTCAATTCCATTACACCTCCAGTCTGGAAAACTTATCATACATTTTTTTTGCAAGATGTCGGGGTTATTCCAGATGGGTGTACATCTGCATGGTATTATTGTGGACTCTGTCATTTTTAGAAACTCCCACCATGCTGTCAGAGAGGAGCTGATATTTATGCTTTTAAAGCATTCATGTCGTTTTATATTTGAGCTAATAAATGGTAGGTCTGAAAGTTTTATCTTATTGCATAGTGTCAGTTCTACATCTATCCAGGACTCATCTAGGTAGCTATGTTTTAACCATCTTGAGATGTATTGGAGCTTGTTGGCTAAGAAATAATGATGGAAGTTTGGTAGATCTAGACCTGCTTTTTCTTTGGTCTTCTGCAGAGTTTTTAAGCTGATACGTGGGGGTTTATCTTTCCAAAGAAATTTAGAGACAGAGGAGTCCAGAGATCTAAACCAGTCTAGTGATGGTTTACTTGGGATCATTGAGAATAAGTAGTTGATTCTAGGCAACACCATCATTTTTATTGAAGCAACCCTTCCCATAAGTGATATGGGTCGGGATTTCCATCTAGCAAGATCATCTTCCACTTTTTTTAAAAGTGGGATGTAGTTTAGCTTTATTAAATCTGCCAGTGTTGGGGAGACATTGATACCTAAATAGGTAATATTCCCTGACCGCAGTTGTGTATTAGTTGGATTCTGGACAGAACAATTGATTGGAAGAACTGTAGATTTTAACCAATTTATAGAATAATCTGAAACATTTGAGTAAGACTTTATCAACCCGATTACCTGAGAGAAAGAGGTTTGTGAATGCTGGAGAAAAAGTAATACATCATCTGCATAAAGACTGATTTTATGTTCTATGTTATTGCATCTTATGCCTTTAATATTGTGAGTTTGCCTGATTGCTGCAGCTAGTGGTTCAATAAAAATAGCGAACAGGGAGGGAGAGAGAGGACATCCCTGCCTGGTACCTCTCTGAAGATAAAACCTAGATGATGTTTGGTTATTTGTCCTGATACATGCTGTTGGTGAACTGTATAATATTTTCAACCAGTTTATAAAAGAATTTCCAAAGCCAAATTTATGTGAGGTTACAAATAAGAATTTCCAGTTAACTCTTTCAAATGCTTTTTCTGCATCTAGAGATAATATATTAGTTTTAATGTTTTTACAGTAAGAAAAATCTATTAAATCTATTAATCTACGTGAATTTGTGGATGAATGTCTCCCTGTAATAAAACCAGTTTGATCAGGATGTATTATAAGAGGAGTTACTTTCTCAATCCTTTTTGCGAGGGCTTTGCAGATTATTTTAAGATCAGCATTAATGAAGGATATGGGACGATAGCTGGTAGGAAACACTGGGTCTTTACCTGATTTTAGTAGAAGACTAATGTAGGCAGAATTCATATTTGGTGGTAGTCGGCCATTTTCCTTGGTTTCCTGCAGCATTCTGTGGAATGTTGGTGCCAGAATATTCCAGAATTCTTTACAGAACTCTGCTGGAAATCCATCTGGGCCTGGAGCCTTGTTATTGGGCATGCCTTGGAGGGCCTCCTGGAGTTCAGCCGCTGTTACTGGTGAATCCAGGGCCATCGCTTGACTTTCAGATAATTTAGGTAGTGTTGTTATCCAAAAATTGTTCAATTTCATGATCTGATGGGTTTATCTCTGGTGAGTATAAAGCCTTGTAAAATTCTTTAAAGGTGTTGTTTATTCTTCCGGGATCATATACTGTATTACCGGTCTGATCTTTAATAGCAGATATAGTTGTTTTTTCTTTATTAATTAGAAGCTGGTTAGCCAAAAATCTACCTGATTTATTACCTTGTTCAAAGTTTTCTATCCTAAGTCTTTGAATTAAGAACTGGGTCTGTTTATTAATAATTTCATTTAATTCTAGCTTTGCTTTACTGATTTTGCCTAGTCTCTCCTCATCTAGAGAAGCTTCAAATGAATTAATAGTTTCTTCTAATTCCTGAATACGTTTTTTTTATATTTTCTTTTTATTTGATGAGAATGAGATTATTTTACCTCTAATCACAGCTTTCCCTGCCTCCCAAAGAATGGATGGTGACGTAGCAGGTAGGTCATTATATTCCAAATGAGAAGCCCACTCTTTTTCAAAATATTTAATAAATTCTTTATCCTTAAGTAATGATATATTAAATCTCCAATTTTTGCTTTGAGGCGTTTCTGTTTTATTTACTAAAGTTAGAGAAACAGGAGCATGATCGCTAACAGCTGTAGGGTGTATCTCAGTGTCTGAAATGTCAGTCAACAGTGAGCTGCTGACTAACAAATAATCCAGTCGAGAATACGAATGGTGGACATTTGAGAAGAAAGTATATTTTTTGTCATTGGGGTGAAGAGATCGCCATGCATCACAAAGTCCATAATCGCTCATGTACTGTTTGACTATATCTATAGATTTCCAGCTGCGCTGAGTCCCTGCTGTGCTGAGCCTGTCTATTTCTTCATTTAAACCAAAGTTGAGGTCGCCCCCAAGAAGAAGTGAACAATCCAAGTGTTCAAGGAGCACCGAGAAGAAGGAATGAAAGAGTGAGGGGTCATCAACATTTGGACCATATATACTGACAATACATAACTTTTGGTTATGTATAGATAGTTTTACTATAATAAATCTACCCTCTGGATCTGTAACTGTATCTATTACAGTTTATTCCAGCATGTTGTCCATGTTACAGCACACAGAAAAAGAACTCTCCTCCAATGAAATTCTGCAGCCTTAAATAGTTTCAGCTGTTAACTGGACTAACCCATTTTCCACCCACAGGGAAGTTTACAAAAAACTTCTTCCATTTACAATACAAAACTGCTTCCAAACCATTTTAAATATAAAATACATTTTACTAGTTATTTCTTTTTATAAAGATTTTAAATTTTAACATAACACTTAAACATCATACAACACCCAACAGAAAACCCTATATACAAAACACCCCACCCTCTCTTCTCCCATGGCCTCTCCCGGAACCTTTAAAGAGTGTCTGGACCCCCGGGAAAACATTTGCCCAAACACCCTGGAGAGGACAAAGAAAAAAAAAAACAGGTGAGAAAACACTTCAGCAACCCATCCGCACCCCCTTCTTAAATTAGATTTTACACTGCATTTGCTTAGTTGAACTCATGAGAAGACCTTTTCCCATTATCAATCTTCAGTCCTCACAGGCAACCACCACAATTCCAAACGAGGAGCAGCTAGGGAGGACCCGGAACAAAAGGCCACACACCACAACATCAAAATACCCAACAAAGACCCAACAAACAGTCAAAACTTTTCATGTTCAAATGTTCTTGATGTGCAAATCCATGCTTAAAGTGCAGTGCTAAATAAAGTGCTGAAGTGCCTTCTCTAGAGTGCAAAGTATTTATTTAAAGTGCTGTACAAACAATAGAAAACCCCTGTAATGAAGATCCCTTCATTACACACAGTTTAGATAAAATTTATAACCATTAAGACACTACTGACAGTTTTCATACCTCTGATCTGCCAACAATCTGATGCAACTGAACCCAGATTTTCCATCAATCTTGAGATCTATAGTTGGTCACTGGAGTTTGTTCCTCTTTTAAACTCTAAAGACCTAAAACAGCTCTTCCTAAAACTCTGACACTCACTGGAAGATCCATGCAGATACAATCAGTCATTTTTCTCATCTCTATTGAATAAAAACTAAACTTTCACTGTAAAACGTGATGCCAGAACAAAATATAGAACGACAAACTGTTTTAAATACATTTATTACAAAAGGCAATCTTTAAAAAAGGCAGCAAAAGGTGCTCAACTATTCAAACATTTTGGTTTTCACAATATTTTAAAATAAACATACCAGCTGTATGAAATTAAGTTAAAAAACCCCCATTGAAAAATCAAATAAGTCTATGTAAATTTAAAATATGTCACCGATCGGTAGGTAGTTTGACATAAACCTCAAAACTGAAAGCAAAAACTTTGATCCATTTAAAGTACACAAAAATAAAGTTAAAGCCTATTTAAATAAATGAAAGTTGAGTTTGCAGAGATCAACAAAAGGTAACTAAGATTCAACATCTTTGCTGTGGAGCAGCTTTGACTCAGTCTTCTTTAAAACCCTCATTTAGGTTTACAAAAATGTGCTTCAGCACAGCTTTCTGGACATTAGGCAAGGAAATGTATTTGTATAGAACACTTAACAAGGTTATTCAAGGTGCTTTACATGATTAAGGGGTTAAATAAAAATAGCAGTAAAATGCAGACAAGCTTATAAAGTAAAAACCGCAATAAAGCAAGAAGCACACACAAAACATGATGCATGAAAGCATTACTCAAAGGCAGCTCTAAACAGATACGTTTTTAGTTGTGATTTAAAACAACTCAGTGTTTCACCAGCTTTGGAGTTGTCTGGAAGTTTGTTCCAGATTAGAGGAGCATAGAAACTGAAAGCTGCTTCCTCGTGTTTGGTTCTAATTCTAGGGAATTAAAACCAACCAGCTGGGGTGGGCATACTTGTTGCCCCTCATCTCATTCTACCACAAGGGCGTAGGTTTGTTTTTAAAATTGGTGGGGACAATAACCATAAACATGAGTGTGGTTTGATGATTGCTGGGGACAATAAATAAGCATTCATATATAGGTATTTATCCTTTTGACGTTTTATTATAATATACACTGTGGTGTAATCACAGGTTTAAAAGTTGAAAGCCCATCGTGTTTTACTTTGTTTTTCAAACTGCGCTGAAAACCATCATTAGACTGTTGTCTGGGAAAGATCATGTCTATCCACATCGTAGCACAAAGAATAATGTTGGCTCCATCAATATGTTCGCCCCAGAAGAAAAATGAGCAACAAACAAACGCATTTCCTTTGCAACCCTCGCTGTTCTGTGCGCAGAAACTTCAACTGTAACTTCACTACAGTTCTGCATAAAATAAGTATCAGCTGTGCAACATTCCAGGGAAATAATTTATTGTAATACGGGGTCACGTTGTTTTCTGTTTTTCTTTTTTTAAACACAACCAGTTTACAATTCACATCGCTGACCACTTGTTGCAGACGCACAGACATTTTCAACTTTACGCACAGAGTTCGGGTAATTGAATCAATCAAAAAAAAGATTCCTATGAGAGCATCTGAATGATTATCATCTCAGACCTGGACATGTATTTAAAGCATTGTTATCTGAGAGCTCAGCTGACAGCACTATGGAGAGTTATGGAGGGATTGGAGCGCGTAGCTGCGGCGTGCACAGACCGATGGTGGTTTTAAATCAACTGGCGGGTCGGGATTTAATCTGGAGACAACTGTGGGTAAAGGGTCGGGTTAAAAAATCATCTTAATGCTTGTGGGTTGGTGCAGGACTCTGCAAAAGAAAAATGCATACTTTTACTGCAATTATTTTGTATTTAAAACATGTGAGGGAAATTAGATATGCAAACAGAAATTCTTGGGGAAACAATATTTATCTTTATGCAGCTTTGAAGACGAACCGATCGCAAAAATTGTTGCATGACCGGGAAATGGGCTAAAATATATGACAGAAATCCCACAGACCTGCGCCACGTTTCACCTGAGTCCTCTTGTGGACTGAAAAGTTCTTGCAGTTTTAGCGCTCCCAAACATAGCTGCAGTCTCACCTGACAGCAGGGAAAGGCACAGCCAATCACATTGACCATATATGTTACTGGAGGTCGGACTCCAGTAGAGAACTCTTTCTGCACCTCTAAGTGAATGACGGTATTTTTCTTTCTCGTTTTGCTTTCTATCGGGTTTGTTTTTCTTTTCTGGAGGAGATCAAATTATTGGTGGGGATATGTCCCTTCCGTCCATGCTAATTCTACGCCCTTGTTCTACCCTATAATTCTAGTGTCTTGTTGACACAGTTTGGACCAAGCTTCAGCTGTTGGACAAATCAATGCACAAGTCTTCTGTAGAAGACTTTGGGTCACAGAGGATTTTATGTGGATTTAATGGGAGCAGAATACGCGCACATCATTAACCCTCCACCATCGTGCTGGACTAAATCTACGAAGAATTTGCACAGATATGCTGATTTATTTTCAAACATAGTGCTGTCTATTATGGTCAGACATCTCTACTTTGGTCCCATCTGTCCAATGTCTATCGCTTCCAAAGTCTTGTGTTTGTCCAGATTCTAATTTACAAAGTTAAAGGAAAAACTTTTAAACCTCAAAGATGGTTGAGACAGTTCTTAAGGATATGGTTTCATTTTACTTTTTATATTAAGAGAACCTAGCAAACATCATTTCACGGAGCTCTTTGCAGCAAATAGCTGAAATCCACAAATATTTGAGACTCAAAAAACGCTTATCTGCATATTTTAATAGTACAAACAGCAATTATACATTAATATGCATTATGTACATTAAACACCAAGGTCTTTCTTATTGCCATTAGCGGAACAGCCAATCACTGACAAGGAAAGTGAATGGTGTTGATGGATTAGCTGTTTTGCAAACATAGTCCATTAGTATCAAGTGGCACTGCGTCTAGCTTTTCAGCTTCCCAACCAGAATTTGCTTTCAAATATTTTTTTAGATATACTCTACCAAACAAATCCACAGATGTTTCCCAACCAGACAAGGGTCGACTCAAGCATGAAAAAGGAGTTTGTCCATGAGGTCCAAACTGCTGGTGTTAATAGATTCAGAGGTTTCCTTACACCTGGTTAAAATTTCTGATGAACCCAACACCTCACCTTTGCTCCTAAGTATTTTAAACAGAATTAGTGAGTTTTTTTTAAAATATATTTTGCAAATTGAAAACTAGCAGGAAAAGTTAAAATATATCAACTAGTAAATCTGAGAGTCAAATGCCTACTTCACACTTTTGTGGGATTTTTTCATGTGGATATTCAGTTTACCAGCACAAATAAAACTTTTGTCCACGTTTTACTAGAAAAAGGCCTCTCACTTGTGTGTTCTCATGTGAACAATCAAAGCCCAACTTGTTGTAAAAGATTTTCCACATGTTCCACAAGAAAAAGGCCTCTCACCTGTATGTGTTCTCATGTGAACATTCAAAGCCCCACTTGTTCTAAAAGATTTTGCACATGTTCCACAAGAAAAAGGCCTCTCAGCTGTATGTATTCTCATGTGAGCATTCAAAACCCAACGATAAGTGAACGATTTTCCACATGTTTCACAAGCAAAAAGCCTGACACCTGTATGTGTTCTCATGTGAGCGTTCAAAGCCCCACTTGTTTTAAAAGATTTTCCACATGTTTCACAAGAAAAAGGCCTCTCACCTGTATGTGTTCTCATGTGAACATTCAAAGCCCCCCTTTTTTTTAAAAATGTCCCACATGTTTCACAAGAAAAAGGCCTCTCACCGGTATGTGTTCTCATGTGAGCGTTCAAAGCCTGACTTTGAGTGAAAGATTTTCCACATGTTCCACAAGAAAAAGGCCTCTCACCTGTATGTGTTCTCATGTGAACATTCAAAGCCCCACTTGCTTTAAATGATTTTCCACATGTTTCACAAGAAAAAGGTCTCTCACCTGTATGCATTCTCAAGTGAACATCCAAAGCCCAACTTTGTGTAAAAGATTTTCCACATGTTTCACAAGAAAAAGGCCTCTCACCTGTATGTATTCTCAAGTGAACATTCAAAGCCCCAATTGCTGTAAAAGATTTTCCACAGGTTTCACAAGAAAAAGGCCTCTCACCTGTATGTGTTCTCAAGTGAACATCCAAAGCCTGACTTGTTATAAAAGATTTTCCACATGTTTCACAAGAAAAAGGCCTCTCACCTGTATGTGTTCTCATGTGAACATTCAAGACCCCACTTGTTATAAATTTCTTTCCACATGTTTCACAAGAAAAAGGCCTCTCACCTGTATGCGTTCTCAAGTGAACATCCAAAGCCCCACTTCTTATAAAAGATTTTCCACATGTTTCACAAGAAAAAGCCCTTTCACCTGTATGAATATTTTGATGTTTATTTAGATTATGCTTATTCTTTAGAGATCTCCCACAAATGTCACATGTGAAACACATTTTCTTTGTGTCAGAATGAGACTGACTCTCTGACACAGTGGAGCTGCTTCCTTCCTGATCTTTGCTCTCAACTACAGGAGAGATATGAAAGGAAAGCTGCTCAGTTATATGTTCTCCTTCCCTAAAATCACATTCCTGAATAGTATTAGTCTCCATCAAAGCAATAGACTGCTGCTGGACAAGCTGCTCTCCCTCCTGACTGCTGCAGAGCTCCTTCTGTTTCTGTCTGGTTGGCAAATGTTTTGGTTCCTGGTTTTCATGTTTAAGCACTGATGAATTTGTTTCAGCCTTTTGTTTGTACATCAGTAAATATTTTGGTTCCTTCTGTTCTTCATTAATCAATCGAGGTTCTGGTTTCCAATGTTGTTCCATCAGTAGAGGTTCTGGTTTCTCCTCTTTAATACATGGAGGTTCTGGTTCCTCCTGGTCATGACTGGACCTCCTCCTCTTGTTGCAGAGCTGTTGGATGGCTGAAGTGTCCCCCTCAATGGAGATATGTGGCTTTTGGAGATCTGTAGGGACACATTAAAAGATCATGCTTACACACATAAAACCAACAGTCAGCCCCCTCCCCCATTTTTTAACTGGGAATCAAAATGGCATGGCCATCAATAGTCAGATCAGTTCCTGGCTTCAGAATGGATATAGCCTCCTGTGGCAGGTCAGTAGTCTTAATTTTGGCCCCAATACCGCGCCATAAAAATGTACATTTATGACATACCAATAACTTTCACATAGCCTACATATGCTATATCTATAATAAATATCTCATAATTTTACTGACATAAAATTACATGATCAAGTAACATGCAAACATTGATGTTTTTGACGGATTTTACTTTTGTGGGGAACATTTACAGTTTCAATGCTACAGCTGCAGTCAGTAGTACCATTATTAATGCCTGAAGAAGGATCAAGCAGAACTGAGTGGCAAGGCCCAGTGTGTCAACATTAGATTTACTTAGTAGTTTAAGAAGCCTTTTCATCATTAATTAGAAGCGAAGAAGTTACGATTTATTTGGTAGATAACTGTTTTTCTATACATCTCCTTTATTCTATCTTGCAAAAAAGATATCTTTGTGAGTTATTTTACATTTAAAAACTTTGTTGAATAAAAACACTTTTTGTTGTCACCTCTGAGGATTTGGGAGAAATTCATTTCTCAAACTAAGACAACAGCAAATCCTGGATGGGCATCGTAATGTACTTTGAAATCCATCTCCAACAATCTACGGTAAAATGACAAAATATTTACTATGTACATAGTATCTGAAAGTAATAGGCATGTCATAAGAATGAATTTATGATAGTTAAGAGAACGCAAACATCAACTGGTAATTTCCAAGTGTCTGTTCACTTAACCAGTTTTTGGTCTTGAAGGGCAGCATTCTGAAACCGTACCCACGACTTCTCCAAACTGAGGGAAGGGATTAAGAAATTCGCTGCGCACAGTTTTGTAAACCAATGGAACAACATTTTATGACATAACATCTTAATTTCAGACCTGCCATCTGGCGGTCTCCGTATTGATGAACCACACCACAAGGCAATCAGAGACAGATAGTTTTCATCCAATCATAGTGTTCCTTAGAAATTGTCCACTGAAGAATCAGATCCAGCTATTTTGGTACTTTGTGCACATTTCAGTTCCGATGACCAGCTTTAGAGGTAAACAGTTAATTGATTCCTTTGATTATTGCTGAAGTTTTTCACTGGATCTATAAGCAGAAAAAGTCCATCCATTATCTGTACCCGTCCATCCTATGCAGGGTTGCAGGGGGGCTGGTGCCTATCTCCAGCAGTCACGGGGCGAGAGGGGTACACCCTGGACAGGTCGCCAGTCCATCGCAGGGCAACGCAGAGACACAGAGGACAGACAACCATACAAACACTCGTACCTAAGGGCAATTTAGAGCGACCAATTTGTAATCCAGGTTACCAGGATAGTTATTAGGCCAGTATAGTTCATAGTTACAAAAACAACAAAGAAATAAAATATTTAAAAAAACAGGGAGTTCTTTATTTAAATAAAAATAGGTTTAACTGATAAAAAAAATAATACAATGCAGAAATATTGGGTAGTTGCCTTAAAATGATCTTTTATTTTGTTAAAAGCACGTTCCTGCGTGATCCATGTGACTGGTAACAGCCAACCGGATCGCTGTTTTTTTCACTCACAGCGAAGGGAGGGAGATAGGCAGGCAGCACACAGAGCTGCGTTAGAGAAGGAGAGAACGAGAGCATAAAAACTCAGAAATTGCCTTAAAAAGCTATTTTTTTCCTATTGAGTAGGAAAATTTGAAGAAACTATTTTTGTTGTTCCAACCTGTTCCATTTAGAGACATTTTGTAAATTGATGAACGGGACTTGGTGAGTGAAAGAATTGTCTTTTATTTTATTTAGGAAATAAATTTGCAATATTGGCGAGCGCCTGGTGGCCGGGCCTTTACCCATGGGGCCCGGTCGGGCTTAGCCCGAAGAGGCAACATGGGTCCCCCTTCCAACGAGCTCACCACCTGTGGGAGGGGCCGTAGGGGTCAGGTGCCATGCAGGATGGGAGTCGGCCGAAGGCGGGGACCTTGGCGGATCGATCCTCGGCTGCAGAAGCTGGCTCTCAGGACGTGGAACGGCGCCTCTCTGGTGGGGAAGGAGCCGGAGCTGGTGTGCGAGGTTGAGAGCTTTCGACTGGACATCGTCGGACTCACCTCGGCGCACGGCTCTGGCTCTGCAACCCGTCTCCTTGAGAGGAGTTGGACTCTCTGGAGTCCAACTCCCACTCTGGAGTTGCCACTCTGGAGTTGCCCCCCGCTGAGAGGCGCCGAGCTGGGGTGGGCATACTTGTTGCCCCTCATCTCAGCGCCTGTACATTGGGGTTTACCCCGGTGAACGAGAGAGTAGCCTCCCTCCGCTTACGGGTGGGGGGACGGGTCCTGACTGTTTGTGCTTATGCGCCAAACGGCAGATCAGATTACCCACCTTTTTGGAGTCCTTAGAGGGGGTGCTGGAGAGTGCTCCTCCCAGGGACTCCCTTGTTCTGCTGGGGGACTACAATGCTCACGTGGGCAATGACAGTGAGACCTGGAGGGGTGTGGTTAGGCGGAATGGCCCCCCCGATCTGAACCCGAGTGGTGTCTTGTTATTGAACTTCTGTGCTCATCATGGATTGTCCATAACAAACACCATGTTCAAGCATAAAGGTGTCCATATGTGCACTTGGCACCAGGACACCCTAGGCCGCAGCTCGATGATCGACTTGGTTGTAGTCTCATCCGATCTGCGGCTGCATGTTTTGGACACTCGGGTGAAGAGAGGGGCTGAGCTGCCCACTGACCACTACCTGGTGGTGAGTCGGCTCCGATGGTGGGGGAGGATGCCGGACAGACCTGGAAGGCCCAAACGTGTTGTGAGGGTCTGCTGGGAACGTCTGGCAGAGTCTCCTGTCAGAAGGAGCTTTAACTCACACCTCCGGCAGAACTTCGAACACGTCCCGGGGGAGGCAGGGGACACTGAGTCCGAGTGGACCATGTTCCGCGCCCCCATTGTCGAGGCGGCTGACTGAAGCTGTGGCCGCAAGGTGGTCGGTGGCTGTGGCAGCGGCAACCCCCGAACTCGCTGGTGGACATCGACGGTAAGGGATGCTGTCAGGCTGAAGAAAGAGTCCTATCGGGTCTTTATGGCCTGTGGGACCCCTGAAGCAGCTGATAGATACCAGCAGGTCAAGCGGAGTGCCGCTCGGATGGTCGCTGAGGCAAAAACTCGGGCGTGGGAGGAGTTTGGAAAACGACTTCCGTATGGCTTCGAAGTGATTCTGGTCCACCATTCGGTGTCTCAGAGGGGGGGAAAACGGTTTGCCACCAACACTGTTTACAGTGGGGATGGTGTGCTGCTGACCTCGACGCGGGACGTTTTGGGTCGGTGGATGGAATACTACCTCCACACGCCTTCCAATCTGGAAGCAGGGTTTGGGGACTTTGGGTCGGGCTCTCTAATCTCTGTTGCTGGGGTCACAGAGGTCGTTAAAAAGCTCCTTGGTGGCAAGGCTCCGGGGGTGGATGAGATTCGACCGGAGTTCCTCAAGGCTCTGGATGTTGTGGGGCTGTGTTGGTTAACGCGGCTCTGCAATATTGCGTGGACATTGGGGGCAGTTCCCTTGGATTGGCAGACCGGGGTGGTGGTCCCTCTGTTTAAAAAGGGGGACCACAGATTGTGTTCCAACTACAGGGGGATCACACTTCTGAGCCTCCCTGGTAAGGTCTATTCAGGGGATCTGGAGAGGAGGGTCCGACGGATTGTCGAACCTCGGATCCAGGGGGAACGATGCGGTTTTTGTCCTGGCTGTGGAACACTGGACCAGCTTTACACCCTCAGCAGGGTCCTGGAGGGTGCATGGGAGCTCGCCCAACCAGTCTACATGCGTTTTGTGGACTTGGAGAAGGCGTTCGACCGTGTTCCTCGGGAGCCCTGTGGGGGGTACTCCAGGAGTATGGGGTACCAGGCCCCTTGATACGGGCTGTTAGGTCCCTGTACGACCGGTGCCAGAGTTTGGTTCGCATTGCTGGCAGTAAGTCGGACTTGGTTCCGGTGAGAGTTGAACTCCGCCAAGGTTGCCCTTTGTCACCGATCCTGTTCATAACTTTTATGGACGGGATTTCTAGGCGCAGCCAAGGTGTTGAGGGGATCCGTTTTGGTGGCATCAGGATTGGGTCTCTGCTTTTTGCAGATGACATGGTCCTGTTGACTTCATCGGAACGTGATCTACAGCTTTCGCTGGAGCGGTTCGCAGCCGAGTGTGAAGTGGCTGGGATGAGAATCAGCACCTCCAAATCCGAGGCCATGGTCTTGAGCCGGAAAAGGGTGGGGTGCCTTCTCCAGGTCGGGGATGAGGTCCTTCCCCAAGTGGAGGAGTTTAAGTATCTAGGGGTCTTGTTCACTAATGAGGGAAAAATGGAGCGGGAGATCGATAGACGGATTGGTAGGGCGCTGTACCAGTCTGTCGTGGTGAAGAGAGAGTTGAGCCGAAAGGCGAAGCTCTCAATTTACCGGTCGATCTACGTTCCTACCCTCATCTATGGTCACTAACTCTGGGTGGTGACCGAAAAAACGAGATCACGAATACAAGCGGCTGAAATGAGTTTCCTCTGTAGAGTGTCTGGGCTCTCCCTTAGAGATAGGGTGAGAAGCTCGGTCATCCAGAAGGGGCTCAGATTAGAGCCGCTGCTCCTCCACATCGAGAGGAGTCAGTTGAGGTGGCTCGGGCATCTGGTCAG
Organism: Valencia hispanica; assembly: GCA_963556495.2. Taxonomy (NCBI): domain Eukaryota; kingdom Metazoa; phylum Chordata; class Actinopteri; order Cyprinodontiformes; family Valenciidae; genus Valencia; species Valencia hispanica. The sequence goes on along the minus strand of OY747712.1, from coordinate 6,832,819 downwards.
GATGCCTCCTGGTCGCCTCCCTGGTGAGGTGTTTCGGGCACGTCTCACCGGGAGGAGGCCCAGGGGAAGACCCAGGACACGCTGGAGGGACTATGTTTCTCGGCTGGCCTGGGAACGCCTTGGGATTCCTCCTGAGGAGCTGGAACACATGGCTGGGGAGAGGGAAGTCTGGGTCTCTTTGCTCAAGCTGCTGCCCCCGAGACCCGACCCCGGATAAGCGGAAGAAAATGGATGGATGGATGGATTTTGCAATGTAACTGTCAGTTCATGCAAATATGAGGCTAAGATAATGGATTTATGTTGTTTTAATGGTAAAACTGTGAAGAATATGAGGCCTTTGAATGCTAAACAGGCGTCGGGTGTTAATTTAAGGGCCTCCTTTTGCCGCTTTCTGTCCGCCATTTTGTAACTGCACACTGCATCAGGCGCAGATTGGGACAGGATTTGGACTTTTCACTTGTTTTAACGCTACCTAGTGTTTTATTTTATTTATTTATGCATACTTTATGTTGTTTATAAAGGCCTTTAAGCGTGGGTTGACGAGTTCCAGCCAGAGCGAACTTGAGAGAGCACGTGGATGATCAAGATGGCGAGCCCCCCATGGATTTTCTGAACTGTCTGGAGCAATGCCCCCTCCGCTGGTCGTGTTGCCTGGTTTTCGTGTAAACCGGTGGGATTGGCTCATATTTTCTTGCAGGACTGAAATGGACTCAGTAAATTCAGAGCAGCTATTCAGAACTACTGAATATAAACTTGGATTCTGTGATATACAGATTTAATCACCCTTTTGCTGAATTATTTTGAGTTTGTACATTTTCACAGTTTTATTTAATTGCGTGATACTGAACTAATTGTAAGAGGTTACTTTTGCAATGCAATTGATTTCTGTGATGGTAAATTAACAAATGGTGGGAAGTTAAAAGGAAAATTAACTTTGTTCAAATTTAAACTCAAATTGAATAACAGAACAGAAATCAGTGATTTATCCTAAACTGAGTTAACTCAAAAGAGAAGAACTAGATACCAGATAACTTGAATTAAAACTTATTAAAAGGTTGCAACCTACTACTACTATAAAACTAGAAGTTAAAATCTAAATAGAGATTTAAGGAAAACAGAAACAATAGAACTTAACCTAACTTAACCAATTAAAACAAAGGGGAAATTAAGTTGGTTCATTTGTATGGTTCCTGGATTGGTTAAGAAAACCAATATTTAATGTTTTGTATGTTAACGTCTTTTGTCCATGTATTATTTTTCTAATAATAAACAGGCAATATAAATTTATACTCTGGTCTGTGGTCTTTCTTTTATTTTACATAAATCTAACTTTACTCCAGTTGTCGAATCTTAGTGTTGCCCACTACCTCTTGATGTTACCTGTAACCACCTCCATAGGAGTGTTACAAATTCACTGTCATGCTTTTGAACTGTGGGTCGAAGCTGGAGTACCCAGAGGGAACCCACGGATGCACAGGGAGAAGATGCAAACTCCATGCAGATTTGAACCCGCGCTTTCTTGCTGCAAGGCAACAGTGCTACCAACTGCACCTCTGTGCAGCCCCCCCAAAAAGTTAAAAGTATTATTATTAAAATTGCATGATTTATTTACCATAACTACTAAACACTGATTAATAAAAACATTTTTTTTTTATCTTCATCATTTTGGAGCTTTTGGGAGGCTGCATCCAAACCTGGAACTGTGATCTATATTCCTGCAGAGTTGTCTGTATAAAACAAAGAAAAATGGAATGGAGTTCATACTCCACAAAGCCAATCTTAGCAAATGTGAACAGTGATCTGTTTGATCTGTGTTAAAATAGTTTTCTTTGAATTTACATCCCAAAAATGGCTGGGAAGCAAATACATGTAACTGATATTTTATAAACTGTGGTGACACAGTTTGAAAATACTAATATTAACTAATTAAATCTCAAAGATTCCAGAGAAAAATAATATGTTTTATATTCTGGTACTTGCAGTTATCCACCACATATACTAAAACACTTTATATTTCACTTTTAGCTGTAACAACATATCAAAGTAGCGGGATCAGGCTGGGGTTAGAGGGGAAAACACATTCCAACCGCCCGCTGAGCCTGCAGCTACACCAGCCTATTAGCGGCGCTTTGCTACTCTGAAAACACGCGAGCGCATTTTAAAGCAGGCAGATTGTTCTGACCACATAGATGAAATTTTGATGTCTACTTTCTCGCCTAAAAATATATTAAAACTGCTTTTTGTGACATGTTAATAGTGGTATAAATGCTAGATTTTTCAACACTCACCTTCTCCATTTACTGCTGCTGTTGGGGCAATGCATTGTGGGATTGATGCGTCCTCGAAACAATGGGCGGAGCAAGAACACATCCAAGCAATTTCAGTGTTCTTGCCTTGATAGAATTGGAAAAGTACTTGGGCCAATGTCAATGACGTTTCTCAAGGACGCAAGTACACAAGTCCAGACAAGTAGGCATATTGAGAAATGCCTCATGTCTATGCAGAGTATTGATAAGGTACTTTGCATTGACCATTTATTGTATACTGTGAGTGTATAGGAGGTGGGATATGATCCAAATTCCTAAGCATGTTTCTAGGAAGGGTGTGATTTATAAAGTAGGAATTGCTTGTAGCGGTGCGTACTGAGGGTTTTATAAATCAGAAAATGTATTTTACATGAGTAAACATTTTTTCCTGAGCTAAGGTAAAGTTTTGGGGAGACAGCACCACAGCACTGAGACTGCTCTGACCAAAGTCATCAATGACATCTGTTTAAATACTGACAGTGGAAAAATGTCAGTGTTAGTTTTACTGGATCTCAGTGCTGCATTTGATACTGTTGACCACATTATTTTACTCAAACGACTGGAGAACTGGGTGGGTCTCTCTGACACTACTAAACTGGTTCAAAACGTACTTAGAGAACAGGAAGTACTTTGTGTCAATAAGTAACTTTATATCTGAGCAGACGGGAATTACATGTGGGGTTCCCCAGGGTTCCATCCTGGGACCTCTTCTGTTTAACATCTATATGCTCCCACTGGCACAGGTAATAAATAATAACAATATAAGTTACCATAGCTACGCAGATGATGCACAGATATATATTAGAATGTCACCAGAAGACCAAGGGCCTGTACAGGCTCTTGGCAAATGCATTGAGGAAATTAATGACTGGATGTGCCACAATTTTCTGCAGTTGAACAAAAACAAAACTGAGGTAATTGTCTTTGGAGCTAAAGAGAAAAGATTGAAGGTCACCACAGGGCTTCAGTCCATAAACCTAAAAACCACCAACCACATCAGAAATCAGGGTATAGTGATGGACTCAGACCTAAACATTGAAAAACACATTAAGGCAATCACAAAATCAGCCTACTATCACCTTAAGAATATCTCAAGGATAAAAGATCTGATGTCTCAGCAGGACCTGGAAAAAGTCCATGCGTTCATCTTTAGTCGGCTTGATTATTGTAACAGCGTCTTTACAGGTCTACTTAAAAAATCAATTAGGAAACTGCAGCTCATCCAGAACTCTGCTGCTCGAGTTCTCACTAAGACCAAAAAAGTGGACCACATCAGTCCGGCTCTGAGGTCTTTACACTGGCTGCTTGTCTGTCAGAGGATAGACTTCAAAGTTCTGCTGCTGGTCTATAAAGCTCTGAATGGTTTAGGACCAAAATACATCGGTGATCTCCTGACCCAGTATGAACCTACTTGACCCCTCAGGTCATCTGGATCCGGTCTTTTATCAGTTCCCAGAGTCAGAACCAGACATGGAGAAGCTGCGTTCAGCTTCTATGCTCCACATGTCTGGAACAAACTCCCAGAAAGCCTCAGACCAGCTGAAACACTCAGTTTATTTAAATCCAGGTTAAAGACCCACCTGTTCTCAGCTGCTTTTGATTAGGTTTTTATTCTAAGTTTTAAATCTGCATGGCTTCTTTTAGGAATTTTTCTTTTCATTTTAAATCATGGCTTTTATTCCTGTACTTTAGCTTTTTCTGCACCCTGCTGTAATGCTTTTGATCTTTTATGTAAAGCACTTTGAATTGTCTTGTAACATGAATTGTGCTATCCAAATAAACCTGCCTTGCCTTGAAGTTTTATAAATGAGGCCCTTGGACTGGAGTTAGTTTTTCGTGTTTAATTGAAGAGAAGTTTAAAAGTTTGCAAGGTAAAGTGTCTATTGGCAGAATTATGTGCCATCAGAAACTGAATATGAATTACTTCTGTTTGAATTTGCATCACTTAGATTGAATCTGAAATGCTCACATTTCGTCAATGCTTTGATAAACTGAATCTGAATTAACCTAATTTGAAATAATCTTTTTAGTTTGGATATGATTGCCACTAAATTGAAATCGAATATTATGTTTTGAAAATTAATTTATTTTATTTAAAACTGTAATTTATCTTATTGTAAATTCAGCTCTCAAAATTTCAGTTTCACTTCTCACCATTCAGTTTCACTTCTACAATTCAATTTCAGTTCTCCAATTCAGTTTTTTGTGTCAGACATCCAGGTCCTTGAGAAGTAATCAAGCGCAGAGTAACAGAACTACATTGTACTTCAGCCAGTCCTGAGCTGGAGAGTGGCACAAATTAATCCTCAAAGAGCTCCAGCAGCTGTATCACCGTTGTTTTATATCTCAGCCTGAGAGATAATCATATCCAGCTAAAATCATGTTATTTAATCTACAAGTTTTCAGGAATATCATGTTTAAATAATCTAATTAGGGCCAGCGTCTGTATGACTGGTGGTTAAATGTACACAGTCACTATGTCATATTAACTGATATATCATGTATATAATCGAAATATTTCTCAAATTTAGAATACATTTTCTCTGCTGGTTTCAGGCAATCAGTGGTGCTCTCTGGTGGGACCAACTGTCCTCTGAATATGTCTTAGTCGTGTGGCAGCCGTCGATTCACGCCCTGCAAAGCCAATTGGTGGACGATGCAGTGGAGAGTAGGAGTAGGCTACCCAAAGCACTCTCTGCAGACCACCAAGTATGATGTTCCTCTCATCTACCAGAAAAGACCAGCCACGAGTCTTAGTTGCTGCGTTCCATCCACATCTCTGATCTTTCTTCAGTAGATCCAGCAAAACTGCCAGAGACTTCTTGATTATTCTATTAAAGTTTAAAGAATGGTCCAGGAATGCCATTCAGCTTAATCCTGCATGAAAAACTATTAATAACTATACAATATTTTTTCCTTCTGTAAAAATTTTCAATATCTTACAAGTATTCTTGTTTCATAGTTTTTTTTTATTCCTTCATCATTTTTATTGTACCAAGTTAACTTTATGTTCATATGTTAAAATCAACTAAAAGTTGATCAAATTAGTTAATGGGAAATACTATATATATATATATATATATATATATATATGTGTGTGTATATATATGTGTGTGTATATATAGATATATATGTGTGTGTATATATATACACATAAATATATATATGTATATATATATATACACATATATATATATATATATATATATATATATATATATATATATATACATATATATATACACACACACACATATATATACACACACAAACACACTCACACATATATACACACACACACACACACACACACACACACACATATATATATATATATATATATATATATATAGAAGTTTGGCTTCTACAATCATTTTACTGCAGATTTTTGGAGATAGACTCAATGGAAGTAGCTCATAATTGCACGACTAGGTTTGATGTTTGTGTCATTTTCAGCTGTTAATTACACCAAAGCGCCTAATCTGGAAAGGCATTATAGGGGAATATGACTATTTTCCCTACATTTTACAGTAATATTATTAAATATTAACTCTGCATATAGTATGTGAAAGTAGTAGGTAGGTCATAAATATACATGTTTTATGGTTATGCCTCTCAACTCTTCATTTAATTTTTTCGCCTGCGAGGCTACTCCTAATGCTCTATTACCGTAATGCACCATGCATGCGCAAAGTTAATCTTAAGAGCCCTAGCGTCGGCTGGATTTATGACTGCGTATTTTCAAGTGTCTGTTCACTTGACTGCAACGATCTCAGTCTGCAGTTAAACACATCAGCACCTTTATCTAGACCTACCAGAACTTTGTCTCTGCAGCTCCAAGCCGATTCTGTGGAGCTTTATCTGTGGTTTCCAGCTGATCTCCATCATTCTGCTCTGAGCATCGAGCTCCTCCTCGAAGCGGATTATAGTTTTTTCCACCTCATTGGAGATTTCTTCAGCAGCAGCAGTTAGTCGCTCTCTGATAAACTCTTTTTCTTCAGCAGCAGCAGTTAGTCTCTCTCTGATAAACTCTCTCAGGTGCTGAGCTGAAGACATTGTTGCTGAAATATTCAGCTGAGATACCAAAACACAACCGTCTTCCAGCTAACGTCCTCATGAGTTGCTGCCAGCGCCGTAGAGAAAGGAAGAGTTCTGACACTCCCATAGACCTATTTGGAAACAATGGAATGTGGAAGTTACGTGGGTCATGCAGCTGCAAATAGCTTCAAACAACAGCAGCTGCAGCAGGGGCGTTTCCTGGACCTGGGAACATTGGGGGCTGAGCCCGCACCCTCGTAGAGGAATCTAAGGGAGCCTACACTGTAAAAAAGGCTTTTTAAAAAGCTTTCTTGAGCATTGTGGCACCTTGCTTAAAGCCAAATACTGCAATATGTACTTCAAAATTTATTTATTTTCAAATTTAAATGTGACAGTGACAAGATCTCTAAAATCAGTATTGATATTAAGTAGGACAGGATGATAAAATTAGTCCGTAGGTAACAATCATTTTCATTTTTCTTTCCCTGACAAGCACAAAGGTTAGTTCTGTGTTAGGTTGCTTGGTGGATCTCTGTGTCTGCTGCTCTCTTTTCCTCATTCCCAGGTCATCTGTATACTGACTAGAACATCAGATTAATTTTATTATGATCGATGTTATCAAAATGTAATCATAAAAGGGGACTGACCTTTGCAACATGAAAAGCATTCAAGTGTCATTTATTTGGGGAAATTGGCTCAATCACATAGTTTTAATTATGAAATGTCATAGATGCTACTTACATGTATAAATTAGGTTAAAATGTGTAAATTTTTCCTATCTGGATATTTTGATTTCATGCCTGCATGCAAATATTTGTGTATATGATAAATATAGAAAGCAAACATGATGAGAGTTTTATTTTCCTGAGTAAATCCATGCAGATGCAAAGAGACGGGACAGGTCATTCATTTATATAGTAATTAAGTATTCATAGTCATTCAAATTATCAAATTAAATGTTGCAACATTTATATCAGGTAGCCTAATCTTATCAATTATCACATTGATGAATTGCCACATGAATAACTGCAAACATGAATTACAGTGGTCTTTGTACTCAGAACAAAAGTAAAATTATTGCTTTAATTGATAGAGTAGTCTAGTTTCTTCTAATGGTATACTAAATTTTTTTTCTCCCAATCATCCGTCAAAATGTTAAATGAGTCGTTGATTAGTCAGTCATTTTAATCCTGCCCTGCTTTCTGCAGCAGTTTCTTCTGTTCTGAATTTATAAAGATGCCTAAATTATCATTTCAGTGTAGATCATATTTTATTTTATTGAATGATAAGATGGAGAAAAAGCTTTAATTAGTCAAGAGTTGTTTATGGGTTTTATGTATACGTCAATCTTTGATCCCCATGTTGTGACTCTCAAGTCTATGGAATTATATTTCAGTCAAAAATCCTGAGCGAAATTTTCAACCCTCATCAACAAGGCACTCACGTAAATGCTCATGCGCGCATATTCAACAACACGCGCGTGTAGAATTCACCTCACACGCGCTCTACACAAAGCTTTCATACACGCGTGAGGGTAAATCTTAGGAGAGGCTGCGCCCTGGAAAGGAAATTCTGCACGAGCGAGTAAAAGACTTTTGACTGTTTGGAGGAGGAGCCTAAGGTCGGCACTGACCCTGTGTAATTGGTCTTTTGAAATCAGTAACGCCCACAGGATCAATGATTTTTTTCATAAGAGTTCACCAAACATCACATTACTTTTAGTATCCTACGAAAAGAAAAAATCCCTCATATTGAATGTCATAATTTATATTCTGCTGTTAGTTTTTCATTCATAAATGTAAATTTCTCAAAAGCAAACCTCTGTTTTATACTTTCCTGAAAGAACTGAAACTCTTCTTCTCCTTCACTTTCTTTAATGGAGAAAAGCACTGCAATTGCTTAAAAGGATATAATGAAATGATTGTGAACTTTTTACCCGTAGCCCTTTTTTGAATGTATTTTTCATTTCATTTATTTACGTTTTTAGTTCTTTTTTTCTTTTTTTCTCTGCTTGAATGCTACACCAATTAACTTTTGCTATTTTCCTGGCTGTCTGGCATCACCAAAGTCATGTTTTCTTAGTTTGACAAATGCCATTTTCTTGTATTGTTAAACTGTGAAAAAAATATATAACTCTGCTGATCCTGTGGGCATTACCGATTAAAAAAAAAAATTACACAGGGTCAGTGCCGACCTTAGGCTCCTCCTCCAAACAGTCAAAAGTATTTTACTCGCTCGCCAGAATATCCTTTCGAGGGCGCAGCCTCTCCTAAGATTCACCTTCACGCGTGTATGAAAGCTTCGTGTAGAGCGTGTGTGAGGTGAAATCCACATGGGCGGGTTGTTGGATACTCATGAGATGAATTCTACACGCGAGTGTTGTTGAATGTGTGCGCGCACGCGCATGAGCAATTACATGCGTGCTTTGTTGAATATGCGCAGATGAGTGTTGAAAATCTCGCTCGGGATTTTTGACTGAAATATAATTCCATACAATTCTGTCACTCAGTCTAAGCTCCGCCCCCTTTGCAATAAAGCCCTGCTTTTATTTTGGCAACCCAAGACCATCACTGGCCCCCATTTAGCCCTCTTCAAAAACGTCCTGTATACACCCCTGCACCCCTCATTAATATTCAAGTATAACTACCTACAACCATTTTTAACATGATGCACGGAATTAAATTCCCTTTAGGGTTGAACAACATCTGGCGCACATCAATAAATATTAATTCAAACTCTCCAATGAGTCAGTTTCTTTCCGATTTTTTTGCTTTTGGTTTGTTTGTTCTGCAGCTGAAAAATCTCCCCACAACTTAAATCCATGAAGCTGCTGTCTATTTTTCACCACGGTAAACAGCTGAGCAGATTGTGAGTCAGATGTGGGAACAAAGCTCCATCTGCATGGCAGAACAAGAAACTACTGCCAACACATAATAAAATACAAACGAGCATGTTTTAGAGCTTTGTGCATTAAGTTCTGGTGCTGCCAAGGGGAAAAGCAAAGCAATATGGGCCGGGAGCGAGCTTGCACTGCAAGGGATCAATGGGAGAAGCAGACGGATGCAACACCTCTTTTTTTTAAGGATAAAAAAAAAAGGCAATATATTGGATGAGAAGCACGTCGGTCAACATATTCGACAAATAATTTTTTTTTTCTTTACATCAGTAATGTCTGACCTGTTTTTGCAAATAACACAGAAGTTAAATAATTTGTTTGTTTCCTGTGTTGGCTCAGAATCTTGTTGCCCAATGCCAGCCACCACATGGTCTCCGTTATAACTGTCAAAAAAAAGCGTCTCCATGTCCATTTTCTGTTGAGGCCGCTCGAAATAATACGACACTTTGGATAAAACACTGGGCTGTCTGCCAATAAAACATGGAGGATTCCCAAATAATGTACAACTCCTCTCTGATTGGTCAAACTGTCGTGACTGTGTTGTCTTCACCAAAGACAGGAAATTACAAAACTGCCTTCTTCATGAAGATATGGGGAGATTTTCCAGCTGCCAAACAAAGTGTAAAAATCTGAAATAAACTGAATCCTTGGAGAGTTTGAATTAATATTCATTGATGTGCGCCAGACATTGGTCAACCCCAAAGGGAATTTAATTGAGTGCGTCATATTAAAAATTGTTATAGGTAATAATACTTGAATAACAATGTTTATTTGCACTTAAAAATACTTCATTAAGACTGCTGCGCAGGGGTGTATCCAGGAAGTTTTTAAAGAGGGTTAAATGGGGGTCAGTGATGATCTTGGGCTGTCACACCAAAATAATAGCAGGCCTGTTAAACAAAGGGGGTGAGGCCTAGACATGAGAGTCACAACATGAGGATCAAAGATTGACTTAAACATAAATACATAAAACCCATAAATAATTCTAACTAATTAAAGTTTTTTCTCTGTCTTATCATTCAATAAAATATGATCTAGACTGAAATTATCATTTAGGCATCTTTATTGATTTAGAACAGAAGAGGCTGCTGCAGAAAGCAGGGCAGGATTAAAATGACTGACTAATCAACGACTCATTTAACATTTTGACGAAACTAGATTAAACCATCAATTAAATCAGCAGTTGAACACATCCTAAAGGGGGTGGGGGACATTGAGTCCGAGTTGGCCATATTCCGTGCCTCCATTGTCGAAGTGACCGGAGCTGTGTCAGTAAGGTGGCCGGTGCCCGTCTCAGCAGCAACCCTCGAACCCGCTGGTGGAAACCGGTGATGAGGGATGCTGTCAAGCTGAAGAAGGAGTCCTATTGGGTCCTTTTGGCCTGTTGGACCTTGGAAGCAGCTGATCGGTACCAGCAGGCCAAGCAGAGTGCGGCTCGAATGGTTGCTGAGGCAAAAACTCTGGCGTGGGAGGAGTTTGGTGAGACCATGGAGAACGACTGCCATATGGCTTCGAGGTGATTCTGGTCCACCATCCGGCGTCTCAAGAGGGGAAGCGGTCTGTCACCAACACCGTTTACAGTGGAGGTGGCGTGCTGCTGACCTAGTCTCGGGATGTCCTGAGTCGATGGATGGAGTACTTCAAAGACCTCCTCAATCCCATCAGCACCCCTTCCAACCTGAAACAGAGCCGGGGGACTTTGGATTGGGCTCTCCAATCTCTGGTGCTGAGGTCGCCAATGTGGTTAAAAAGCTCCTCAGTGGCAAGACTCCGGGGATGGATGAGATTAGCCCGGTGTTCCTCAAGGCTCTGGATGTTGTGGGGCTGTGTTGGTTAACACAGCTCTGCAATATTGCGTGGACATTGGGGGCAGTTCCCTTGGATTGACAGACTGGGGTGTGAGAGTGTGTTCCAATTACAGGGGGATCACACTTCTGAGCTTCCCTGGTAAGGTCTATTCAGGGGTTCGATAGTTGAACCTCAGATCCAGGAGCTTGATCGGAATGTGATCTACAGCTTTTGCTGGAGTGGTTCGTAGCCCAGTGTGAAGCGCTTGGATGAGGATCAGCACCTCCAAATCCGAGGCCATGGTCAAGGGGAGAGTGCCTTCTCTGGGTTGGGGATGAGGTCCTTCCTCAAGTGGAGGAGTTTAAGTACCTGGGGGTCTTGTTCATGAATGAGGGTAAAATGGAGCGGTAGATGGATAGGCAGATTGGTAAGGCATCTGCAGTGATGCACGCGCTGTACCAGTCTGTCGTGCTGAAGAGAGAATTACCAGTCGGTCCACGTTCATACCCTCATCTATGGTCACGAGCTTTGGGTAGTCAGGTAGTCAGGATGCCTCCTGGATGTCTCCCTGGTGAGGTGTTCCAAGCACATCCCCTGGGAAGAGGCCCAGAAAAAGGCCCAGGACACATAGGAAGGACTATGTTTCTCAGCTGGCCTGGGAAAGCCTTGGGATTCCTCCTGAGGAGCTTGCCTAAGTGGCTGGGGCGAGTGAAGTCTGGGTCTCTTTGCTTAAGCTGCTGCCCCCGCGACTCGACCCCGGATAAGGGAAAGACAATGGATGGATGGAAAAACGTAATACATTTACCCCTTGAGTAGCATCCATTATATTTCATAATAAAACCGATATAATTGAGCCAATTTCCCCCAATAAATAACACTTGAATGCTAATCATGTTGCAAAGGTCAGTTCCCTTTTATGATTACCTTGTGACAAAATCTATAATGATCAAATAAATCTAGATAGATAGATAGATAGATAGATAGATAGATAGATAGATAGATAGATAGATAGATAGATAGATAGATAGATAGATAGATAGATAGATAGATAGATAGATAGATAGATAGATAGATAGATAGATAGATAGATAGATAGATAGATAGATAGATAGATAGATAGATAGATAGATATCTATCTATCTATCTATCTATCTATCTATAGATAGATAGATAGATAGATATCTATAGATAGATAGATAGATAGATATCTATCTATCTATCTATCTATCTATAGATAGATAGATAGATAGATAGATATCTATAGATAGATAGATAGATAGATATCTATCTATCTATCTATCTATCTATAGATAGATAGATAGATAGATATCTATAGATAGATAGATAGATAGATATCTATCTATCTATCTATCTATCTATCTATCTATCTATCTATCTATCTATCTATCTATCTATCTATCGCAATATTATATGTATTGTGTGTATTGATCACTGGTTTTACATTTTGTTGTTGATTGGTTGTTATGATGATGCGCAACAGGGGTCACATGGGTACAAGTGATGGCGATGAAAAGGGCCACAAAGTGCTGAACAAGACATAAAACACAAGCAGTAACAATCAATAAACGGAGGTAAAAAAAGTAAAAATAAAATGTAGATACAAACAGAGTAACAGATAAAACAAGATAAGTTAAGAAAACAATTAATCACAATATATAAAAAAACTATTAAGATGCTCAATCTACCTGGACTAAAAGCCTGATCAAATAGGTGTGTCTTAAGTAGGGATTTAAATGTTCTAAACTATGTGTGGACCTTATGTGAGGTGTTCTGTTTGCTTTTCTTATTTTTCTTTCTTTCTCATTTTCTTTTCTTAACTTTTTCTTAGTTACTTTATCTACCCAGCCCCTGGAGTTTCTGTATTGGACCGGATCTCTTCTTGGATTACTTTTTTATGGACTTATCAACATGGCTTTTTGCTCAGCTGAGGATTTTGAAAAACTGCTCCACAGAATTGAGGGCATTGAAACGAAGCTACGTCGTCTGGAAATTAATTTTGATCTCCACGCTGATTTTGGACAAAATGACACAAGTTTACCGTTGAATACAAACAGGGAACAGCCTATCAGCCCGGTGTTACATCGGTCTAACTGTGTCACAGAGATTCCCTACAGGCGTCTGAGCGGCAGAAGTCCGCACTATAATGAAGACTGGCCAGCATTAAAACGCACGGAATCATCAACCCCAGCCTGTTCTCCGAAGAAGAAAAAACAAAAGAAACTCCGGCACAAAGAAACCTCTGAACCCAGAACTGCCGCTTCTGCTAAAAGTAAACAAAAGAGGTTTCAGCCAAAAACAAGAGATAATTCTCCACCTGGAATCCCGCTGAAAAACAGATTCGCAGCCTTGAGTTCCGTGAAAGATGACGCTGCCCCCGGGACCAGTCAAAGCCACCAGGAGAAACCCAGCCGCATCAAACGGACACATAACAAAGTAAGAGCCCCCCCAGCAAAGACTGTTATCATACAAGACGGATCAATTAATGGAATTGAGGCTTTTTGTAGCAAGAACACCAGAGTTTATAGCTGCTACAAAAATACAGTGAGAGAAATATCAGAAAAAATCCCTAAAATCTTGGACCAACATCCTGCTTTGGAAAAGCTCGTCATTCACGCTGGATCAGCAGATATCGCGATGAGACAATCAGAGATTCTGAAGAGAGACTTTTCTGATCTCCTACAGAGACTTGATGGACTTAACGTAAACCTCCTCATCAGCGGACCAGTCCCTGAAGGGAATGATGAAAGATTTATCAGACTCCGCATGCTCCATAAATGGTTGAAGAAACAATCAGCTGAGAAGTCGTTCACATTTATTAATAATTTCAAAGTATTTGGAAGTGCTAATCATCTGTTCAAAGAAGGGATGCGTTATCTGAACAAGGCCAGAGTAAGGCTCTTAGCAGCAAGCATTTTTTCTTATCAAAATCAGAAAGCAAAACACTTGCTCCCAAAAGCTGACGTTGAGGCGCCCATGGATATCAGAGAACAAAAACAGCAAGTCATGATGACACCACAGGACCGAACAGATAAACAACTATCAGAGATTAAGTCTTCATCTTCCTGTGACTCAGCCACATCAAATGAGTCTCCATTTAGAAACTTTTCTTTTCTTATCAATGACTTCATCACTGAGCATAATTTACATGCCTTTTTTTATCAGAAACTTGGCTAGATGAAAATAACGAAACAACTTCATTAATAGAATCTAGTCCTCCAAATTACAATTTCTTAAGTGAGAACAGAATACACAGACGAGGTGGAGGTGTAGCCACCATCTTTCACAACTCAATGAACTTTAAAAAGGTAACTCTGGGCACGTTTGATTCTTTTGAATACCTAGCCACCCAGATAAATGAGCCTAACAAAGCGTTATTTCTAAGTTTATATAAACCACCAAAACTTAACTCTAACTTCTTTAATGATTTCAATGACCTTTCTGTAATATGTATCGACTATGACCAACTAATCATTGTGGGGGACTTTAACATCCATACCGACAACCCACAACATAGACAAGCAAAAACATTAGATGATACTCTCCACAACTTCGGCCTGATCCAGCATGTCAAACAACCAACACACAATAAAGAACACTCTGGACTTAATTATCAGCAAAGGTTTAAATATTTCCAACATCTCTGTAATTAATATTGCGTTATCTGACCATTTCTGTATTTTCTTTGAAAGTACCATCTCTGCTAAATTATCCAGCCACAGTAAGACCACTATAAAAAAGCGTTTTCTAGGGGACAGTTCAGTAGAAACCTTTAAACGTATTTATCCTTCCACCACATCCCCCTCATCTCCCAACTCAAACTCAGTAAATAAGTTGGTAGATAATTACCTTGCGAAAACCTCAGACATCATGGATTCCATTGCTCCAACTAAAGTGAAAGTAGTCTCAGGTAGAAAGAAGTCTCCGTGGCCAAGTAATCCACTGGTACGTAGTGAAAAAAGAGTGTTGATGAGCCGAGAGAAAATGGCGGAAAACTCGACTCCAGGTTCACTGTGAGATCTACAAAGAGAGACTGAATAGATATCAGCTAACTATAAAAGAAGCTAGGGAATCGTTCTTTTCTGAAATCATCAACAGAAACATTAATAATGCATGGACTCTATTTGCAACAGTGGAAAGACTAACTAATCCTTTAGTGACAGTAGCCCCAGAACTAAACTCAATCAGGGCCTGCAATGAATTTGCCAGCTTTTTCACTGAAAAGATTCTAACAATTAGACGGTCAATCTGTACCTCAATATCGAACCCACAACCAGTGCCATCCCCAATCAACAACAATGTAGAAAAAATGTCTGAATTCCACGAATTAAACCACAACAGCCTTGAAAAAATCATTATCCAATTAAGCTCCTCCTCCTGCTAAATTGATATCCTACCCACAGCTTTTCTAAAGAAAGTTCTTCCTGTTATTGGGTCTGATCTTGTTCAAATAGTGAACTCATCACTGCTATCAGGTGTCTTCCCACAGGCTTTAAAAACAGCAGTTATTAAACCACTGCTAAAGAAGAAAAATCTGGACAACACGTTAATGCAGAACTACAGGCCAATCTCTAATCTTCCATTCATCAGTAAGATTATTGAAAAAGCTGTGTTTCAGCAGTTAAATGGCTTCTTAACAATGACAAACCGTTTTGATGTTTTTCAGTCTGGTTTCCGTGCTCACCACAGCACAGAGACTGCCCTCGTCAAAGTATTCAATGACATCCGCATAAATACAGACTGTGGTAGAACCACAGTGCTGGTTCTGTTGGACCTCAGTGCAGCATTTGACACTGTTGATCATGATATTTTATTGGAACGACTGGAGAGCTGGGTCGGACTCTCTGGTACAGTACTTGGCTGGTTCGAGTCTTACCTAAAGAACAGGGACTTCTATGTTTCAATAGGAAACTTTTCATCAGAACGAACAGAAATCACATGTGGGGTGCCCCAGGGCTCCATCCTGGGGCCCCTCTTATTTAATATCTACATGCTCCCACTAGGCAAGATTATAGCGACCAATAACATTAGCTACCATAACTATGCGGATGACACTCAGCTCTACATTACAATGTCACCAGGTGACTCTGAACCCATTCAAACCCTAAATCAATGCATTGACCAAATAAATGGATGGATGTGCCATAACTTTCTCCAGCTGAATAGAAACAAAACTGAAGTGATTATTTTTGGACCCAAGGAGGAACGATCAAGAGTCAGCACACAGCTTCAATTAATACAGCTAGAAACTACTGATTGGGCTCGTAACCTAGGTGTTGTAATGGACTCAGACCTGAACCTCCAGGGTCACATAAAGGCAATAACAAGGTCAGCGTTCTATCACCTGAAGAACATTTCTAGGATTAAAGGACTGATTTTGCAACACGACCTAGAAAAACTCATCCATGCGTTTATCTTTTGGTCGGATTGATTACTGCAACAGCATCTTGACAGGTCTGCCTAAAAAGTCAATCAGACAGCTGCAGCTGATCCAGAACGCTGCAGCTCGCGTCCTCACCAGAACCAGGAAAGTAGAGCACATCACCCCAGTTCTAAAGTCCTTACACTGGCTCCCTGTAGCTCAGAGAATAGACTTTGAAATACTTTTACTAGTTTATAAATCATTACATGGCTTAGCACCAAAATATGTTGAAGACCTGTTGTCATGGTACCAACCACCAAGACCACTCAGGTCCTCCAACTCTAGCCTACTAAACATCCCTAGACTCAGAACTAAACATGGAGAAGCAGCTTTGAGTTTCTATGCTCCCCTTATCTGGAACAGACTTCCTGACGAGTGTAGAGCTGCTGAAACTCTGAACTGCTTTAAATCGAGACTAAAAATCCATCTGTTTAGAATTGCCTTTGAGTAAATGCTTGATGTTATATGTATGAAATGTGTTCATGCTCTCTTGCTTTTTTTTATTTTTCTCTTGCTTTATTGTGTATCATGTATAATGTCTGTTTCTTTTATGTGTTTCTTTTAAATCACCAAATCATGTAAAGCACCTTGAATTGCCCTGCTGTTGAAAGTGAGCTATACAAATAAAATTGCCTTGCCTTGGGATCATTGAGAATAAGTAGTTGATTCTGGCCAAAACTATCATTTTTATTGAAGCAACCCTTCCCATAAGTGATATGGGTAGGGATTTCCATCTAGCAAGACCATCTTCCACTTTCTTTAAAAGTGGGATGTAGTTTAGCTTTATTAAATCTGCCAGTCTTGGTGAGACATTGATACCTAAAAAAGTAATATTCTTCTCTCCGAGAACGATGGGTTCAAGGGAATTTGTGGTATCAGTTTGCAAATTATTCAGCTAGGTCAGTGACGAATAAATTGTGTGTTGTTTGAATGGGAACAGCTCTTCCAAAGTATTATGTCTCCATGCTGTTTGAGGAAAAATTGGATCAATGTGTGAGTTACTATGAGACTCCAGGGAGTAATCCTGCCCAGTGGGTTTCAGTGCAGGCCCCATAAATTAATTTCACCCTTGAAGGTAGGAAGTGTATTGTGTGTGCCTCACATTGCATTTTAGCTGTAGCAGCAGGCTTGAATAAAGGCTGGGGTAAGCTGTGTGGATTGGATAAAGCGGTTGAAGCACCTGGGTTAATTAACCTTTTAGAGCCAGCTACAGATGCATCTTTTGTTTGTTATAATGTGACAAGATCAGGAGAAGAGGTTGATATGGGTACATTTTCAGGAAAATGTTCTAAAAATATTTAATTTTAATGATAAAGGGGATTCTTTTTCTGAGTGCTGGAAATCTGACAAGCTTAGAAATGATACAACTGTTGATTACTGGACCTGTTCTTCTAAGCTTCACCTGCGTAGATGGATGAAACAGGAACAGGCGGGACCAGACGTTTACTGGGTTTGTGGTGACGACAAGCTGAGATCCATTCTTCTGCCCAATTGGGGAGGTATGTGTGCTCACGTGATGTTAGCTTATCCTGTCTCGATTGCAATTGATCCATTCCAGGAAAGTGCAGTTTTCTCACATCACAGGTCTAGGAGAGAAGCACCTGTTCCAGGGAGCTTTGACGAGCAGGTATACATTAACGTGATTGTTGTGCCATGCAGGGTCCCAGATGAATTTAAAGCTAGGAACCAGATTCTAGCAGGGTTTGAGTCAATTTTATTGTGGCCTACTATTAACAAAAATGTGGATTGGATTAATTACCTGTTTTATTATCAGCAGAGGTTCATCAATTACTCGCAGATTGCGTTACAGGGTGTGGCTGAGCAGCTCCATGCAACCTCCCTGGTGGCATGGGAAAACCGGATGGCTATCGACATGCTAGCAGCAGAAAGGGGAGGGGCCTGTGAGATGCTGGGGGGAAGGTGTTGCACCTATATCCCCGGAAACACAGATACTAGTGGTAGTGTATCAAGAGCTTTAGAAGGCCTGAGAGTCATGAAAGAGGGCCTTGCTAAGAATGCTGGTGTAAACACTAATCTAGGAGGTCTGACGATTGGTTGGATTCTGTATTGGGTGAGTGGAAATCACTAGCTATTTCTGTACTTGGAGCTTGTATTACAGCATTTGCAGTTTTATCTGTGTGTGGGTGTTGTGTCATTCCATGCATTAGAGGTCTGGTGATCAGAGTGTTTGACAAAGCTTTTACACATCAGATATTAGCGAAATCTCTAGCTGGGTCGACAGATTTGAGCAAACCTGATGCAGACGCCGAAAGACGAGATGAAGGGGATGGAGACGATGGATGTGACATGGACACGCTTGACGACCTCGAGCTATATGAGTAATTGAATTACAGATATATGACGATTACATTTAAATCACCTTGTGAATTAGATTTTCTGATGTTTTGTTTTTGTATAACTACTCTCTTGTGTCCTCCATGGCAGTTCCATGAAAGTTTAGCTGGGTCTCATCCCAGGTAAAGCAGAGAGAAAAAGGGGTTGATTTCATTTTTCAAATTATATTTTTTATTATTCTTTCATTAGTGGGTCATTTATTTGATATCAGGTATGTTCCCTTTTTATTTTCTTTTTTTCTTTTTTTTCTTATTCAATTTCAGTTCATTGTTATTCAACATTATTTCCTTTTTCAGTTATTTCATTGTTTTGTTTATTCATATTAATCTATGAATAAGGGGAGGAGATAATAAATTCATTTAAACTCAGCAAAAAAAGAAACGTCCCTTTTTCAGGACTGTGTATTTCAACAATAATGTTGTAAAAATCCAAATAACTTTACAGATCTTCATTGTAAAGGGTTTAAAAAATGTTTTCCATGCATGTTCAATTAAACCATAATCAATTAATTAACATGCACCTGTGGAATTGTCATGAAGACCTTAACAGCTTACAAAAAGTAGGCATTTAAGGTCACAGTTCTAAAAACGCAGGACACTAAAGAGACTTATCTACCGATTGTGAAAAACACCCAAAGAAAGATGCCCAGGGTCCCTGCTTATCTGCGTGAACGTGCAATAGGCATGCGGCAGGGAGGCATGAGGACTGCTGATGTGGCTAGGGCAATAAATTGCCATATCCGCACTTTCAGACACCTAAGACAGTGCTACAGGGAGACAGGAAGGACAGCTGATCATCCTCGCAGTGGAAGACCACATGTAACAACACCTGCACAGGATCGATACATCCGAATATCACACCTGAGTGACAGGTACAGGATGGCCACAACAACTGCCTGAGTCACACCAGGAACACACAATCCCTCCATCAGTGCTCAGACTGTCCGCAATAGGCTGAGAGAGGCTGGACTGAGGGCTTGTAGGCCTGTTGTAAGGCAGGTCCTTACCAGACATCATCAGCAACAACGCCGCCTATGGGGACAAACCCACCTTCGCTGGACCACACAGGAGTGGCAAAAAGTGCTCTTCACTTTTGAGTCACAGTTTTGTCTCACCAGGGGTGATGGACGGATTCGTGTTTATCGTTGAAGGAATGAGCGTTACACCGAGGCCTGTACCCTGGAGCGGGATCGATTTGGAGGTGGGGGGTCCGTCATGGTCTGGGGCGGTATATCACATCACCATCGGACTGAGCTTGTTGTCATTGCAGGCAATCTCAATGCCTTGCGGTACAGGGAAGACATCCTCCTCCCTCATGTGGTACCCTTCATGCATGCTCATCCGGACATGATCCTCCAGCAGGACAATGCCACCAGCCATACTGCTCGTTCTGTGCGTGAGTTTCTGCATGACAGCAATGTCAGTCAAAAAATTTTATGGTCAAAATTACTGACTATATCATTTAATAATTAATTTACACGCCTCTTCAAATACATGGATGGAGGGCGGGGTGAGGCAGTGCTGTGCCTCAACTCTGGTGGCACTGTTTCACATACAGTGAATGAAGCAGGTACTCATTTCTGTGTCTTTTTATATCGCCAATATACATGTTTGATTACACATGTACTACACATGTTGACGTTCTACAGTCTAATATATTTAATGATGTGTGTGACATATGTAGTCTTACTAATCAGCCATAAATTCGCAGGGTAAAGCAGAAAATACCGTGCTGCACTGATAGGGGCAGTGTTGAGCCCAACAGGCTCCCAACAATGGGAAGTAGATGCTATTTTTGTATGTAATGAAAAGACTGAAAAGTAAAAAAAAAAAAAGAAAAACAAAATCGGAATAGAACCGATCCAGGACTAACTTTCTTCCTTATGGATTATGTTCAGTGAAGCAGACAGATTTTTAAAAATTAAGGCAAACAAGATGATTTTTTACATGAGAGTGAACAATGTGCACATGATTTACAAACAAAGGTAACATGATACACAATTTCCATTTTTATTTTAAAAAAGATCTGCCAAAAACAAATACATTAATTTACAGAATATTTAATTTTATATAATTTGTCTTGCTGTTATGTTCCCAACAGAGCACTTGGCTCTCAGACTGCAGGTTTACTTGTTGTTCCTAGGATTTCTAAAAGAAGAATGGGAGGGAGATCTTTTAGTTATCAGGCTCCTCTCCTGTGGAACCAGCTCCCAGCTTTAGTCCGTGAGGCAGATACTCTGTTTACTTTTAAGGCCAGGCTTAAAACTTTCCTTTTTGATAAAGCTTATAGTTAGAGTGGCTTAGGTCATCCTGAGCTAGGTCTGTAGTTATGCTGCTATAGGCTTTGACTGCTGGAGGACAGACTTACCAATTTTCTTCACTCTGCTACTTCCTTTTCTCCTACGAATCTCCAGTTGTATTACAGTACATTCTGTTATTTCGACTCTTAACTTTGTTTTCTCTCAGTGTTTTTCTCTCCATAGAAGATATACCTGGTCTGGTATCCTGCTTGGCTGCAATGCCCTGTTGGATGGGGGGCATCGACTGGGATGATGCTCCGTGTTACCAAACATCTACCGTGTCATGTTATCAACGTTTTACTTTCTGTAACATAGAAAGTTCTCTTATATTAGATCTTCTGTTCCTTCTGTGTCTCTGCTCTGTCTTCTCAAACCCTCTGGGGGCAGATGGCCGCTCCTACTGAGCCTGGTTCTATTGGAGGTTTCTTCTTGTTAAAGGGGAGTATTTCCTCTCCACCGTCTCTACATGCTTGCTCAGTATGAGGGATTGCTGAAGGATTGCTGTGGTTGGAAAGTCTGCCCAACCTCACGCCAATGACTGACGCAATCTGCTGGGATTCCTTAAATAGGAAACTTTTTAACTGATTAGAATGTTTGTCTAAATGTATTGAAATGACATCTTGTTAAGTGCCTTGAGATGACATCTGTTGTGAATTGGTGCTATATAAATAAACTGAATTGAGTTGAAATTATTATATTGTTAAATAATATAGAATTGATTAAAGTATGAATAAAAGTTGTTATAACAAAGACAGGTTCCTGTTAAAGGCATACTTCGCAACTTTTACACCTTAATATAATGTTTTTTTCAATAGTTATGGTGGAATTTTATCATCTATTATGTTCATTTTTAGAGTTATCACCATACACCATACCGAGTCATACAGCCTCGCTGTTTAGACTGTAGAGATGGCTAATCCACCAAAGAGACAGGGAAATCTCATATCAGAAGAAGCTAGAAAAAGAAAAAGAGAACACGATAGAGAGAGAGAGCAGAGACCAGAGTAAATATTGGGCCGTTCTTTCCTCGTTGGAGAGTTCTTTTGGAACGAACGTGATGTACTACAGACGCCGACTTAGCCGTGCTGCTAATGGATAGGTAAGTAATCAATAATTTCACCGGGGTTATAGTGTTTGGTCTGGCATGATGTTGTTATACAGTCCTGAGAAAGCTATTTTTTCAATGTGTGGAGGTGGATGAACATAGTTTGCACGGTATGCCTTACAGTAGTAATGTGAATTACACAACCGAGTCGATCTCTGTTAGCCATTTAGAGGCTAATGTGATGCTAACGTCTAAGACTCGATTCTGTAGATAAAGCTGCAAACTCCGGCGTAGTCGCTGTATTTCAGTATATAAGTCAAACTTTTTTCTTTTGGTTTTGTCAAGCTAGTGATTAATATTTTTGTTGTTTGATTTTTTTCCTAAAAACACCTAAAGATGTAAGCTGATTCTAGTGTCGGGAGGTGCTACGTGGCTTTTAGACGTTCTCTGTATCTAATCCCACTGTTTTTCCAATTACCCCGAGCTCACCCACAAACTGATACCTAGCTGTGAGGTCTTTACTCTAAATTATCCCGATTGTTACAGTTGAATTGCGAACTGAAACGGCGCTTGTTTGTTGTTTGGGCAAGCGATTGGGAAAGCAGCCACTGAAACATGCCTCTAATGAGCGACAGAGAGATTAGATTTTACGACAGCCTGAAGAGGGCGTCAGAGAGCAAATATCGTGAAAGTTGCCGAGTATGGCTTTAAGTTAAAAACTGAAAAAGAAGTTTCTAATTTCCAGTGGAGTCAGTGGCTCACCACATGTCACTGAATAGATCTTCAACATACTTTGGTGACTAAGCTACTCAATGAGCTCTAAACAGGGGCGTTGCTAAACATAAGGCTCTGCTGGGGCACAGGCTCCTCACTTCTCAGATCACATTTTTATTACAAAAATGTCTTATGTTGTGACATGGACAATGTTATATTTGATCTATTTCCCTTCGCATAGCCCATCATTGTCTATTTCAAACATCTGCTGCTGAAAATAAATACCAATTAGTCAAAATAAATCTGTCAAAATGTTAAGTCGTGTAGTCTGTGATTTTAATCCAGCTCTGCTTTCTGCAGCAGCAACTTCTGTTCTGAATTGATAAAGAAGCATTTTCACAAACCCCAACAAATTAAAATGACTTCACCAAGCCCAAAACAAAAAATCCAGACGGATTTTTTAGTTTTTTGTTCTCTCTGGCGTCCTGTGGGTATGGAGGCAGACTTCGATGTTTTCCTGTGTTTTCTTTGTTCCCCTTCCTCTTTTCAACTCACCCTCTCTCTTGACTTTTTGTTCCTACCTCTCTTCTTCATCTTCTTTCTTTCTTCCCCTTTTTTTTCTATCTCCGCGTCCATAACATCAGAAAATAAAACCCACAACAATTCTTTATAAAGATTTCTCACACATGTATATCAAGTGGAGTACTATAGCAAAAGCTTTAGTGCTCCGCTTGTGAAAGTAAATCTGTTGGGCTTCTACTTGGTACTCAGAGACCAATTCTGACCTCCACACTGCCAAACAGGACATGTTTAAAAAATAAAAATAAAACACACAAAAAACACAAGACAGACAGACAGGATACGGCCTCTGTGGTAGCTGCCAGCACAAATGGCGGTCAGGTCAGGTCAGGGTGGATGAGGTGGACGAGGGGAGAAATAAAAAGAGTTAAGCATGTCAGTCCAGGACGTTGAGATCCAGGAACACATACGTGTCTGTGATTCTAGTGAACGTGCATGCGTGTGTGTGTCAGTAATAGTAAAAACTAAGTCAGTCCCGTGTAAGGGGCGGGGGAGGGTGGTCAAGGAGCTACTGTCAGCATTGTCCTCCTGGAAAGCTTTTGTTTGAAAAGCCTCAAGGCCAGCACAGGGAGCCAAATTTCAGATAGCAGTGATTATTTTGGTCTGGAACGGGGAGACTCAGCCCCGATTTGTCGGGGCCGAGTTGACCCCTTTTTTTGGACTACCTCTGCCTTGGTCCGAAGTGGGCCGAAGCGACCCAACACGCTGTCGAGAGGAGATTTTTAAGTGAAAGTCTGCACCTCGTGCTGCTATGCTACCAGTCCCTGACCAGCCTGCTGTCTGCTAACTCCTCTCTCCCAGTTCGTTTATCCTGTGGCAGAGTATAAAATAGAATTACACATTTACACAATATATATGTTTGGGCATGCATGGGGAGAGAGATTCTTACCATACCCTCTCCGAAGAACTCTTCCTCATAAATGCCTTTTATTACTTTACAAAGTTATTACAAAACATTCTGAGAGACAGCCTCTCTTACAGGATCCAATCAGCTCAATAATACATATTCATATATATGCAAAGTGTGCCTGTAGTCCTTCCCTAATAGGTTAAGCCCCTTTTAATATATTGCTTTTGGTTGCTAAGGAGAAAACCTTCTCTGATCCCACACTCTTTACAGACCATTTGCAGATCAAACCAACAGATGTTTCCGTTTTTTTCAGAGAATCATGACCCATTGTCTAACTCATATCCTGTTCTTAACAGTTTTGTCCAGTTAATCGTGACAGTTCTCTTCTGACCCATGGGTCACATCCTGTGGTAACACTTTTCTGCATTTAGTTAATTATTTTACCACACAACCCCTTCACCTTTTGGCCTGTGTATTCATTCAATGCTTGTTTAAAAGTTTTTATTTACATTAACGCCACCTATGGACCTATAGGTACGGTAAAGTGATGTCAGTCACACGCCTACCTACCTAGTGGTTGCCACTGATTGGCCTGGCGACATCTTCTTGCATGTCGTGCATGGAGTTTCTTCTTCAGAAAGAGCCACAGTCCAAGTACAAAGAACAAAAATACCTCAACGTCCTCCATTACTCTCTCTCTGTCATATCCAGCTCTCAATGAGCACGTCCATATTTGTTTACTACTCTTGTGGCAATTACGAATGACATCACGGAACTTTTGCGCCACTTTAGGCTGAGCCTGCTCATCCCTTTGTCTACGTCCGCATTCCTGAGATAGTAATGGAAACACAACCAGCCCGTTCTGGGCAGTGGTGACCCGACCCTAGTGGAAAAGGGGCATTAGTTCCTTTAACGCTTGAGTCTGTTGGGACACACACAGCCATTGGGTGGCGCTAAACCACATTCTAGCTCCAACAGGAGAAGAAGAGGACCAGAGCTTTTATAAGGTCTCTCCCCGCCGGTCTACTTTCTCTTCCGCTTAGGCTTTCTGCCAGACAGCGCTAGGAGAGACCCCAGGAAATCTGTAAGAAAAATTTTATTATTATTGATAAGTGTAATACTATGTATGTTATTGTATTTTGGCTGTGTAAAGTTTAAATAAGACTATTTGTACTATTTGGGAACGAAAAGGTTTGTGCAAATTGCTCATATGGGTGATAAATCCTCTTTAAGAGTTGCTTGAGAGGGTTGTCTGGCAGACCTAATTTATATGTACTTTGTTATTCCGTTTCAACACCCACAGGCCTAATGTGGGTGTGGTTTATGGCCTGTTGTAAACCCCTGTTTTGTAATAAAGGTTTTGGGAGAGTGAGCTCGGTGGGAGTAAGCACTGAGCATTCTTGAAGACAAGACACTGAGCAAGCTCGATGCCTATCTTCCCCCTTGTGAATTCTTTTCACAAGTAAAACACAGAAGTTGTGTATTTCCTCATTCTGTTCTTTATGTTCTAGGGTAATATTTACCTAACAAAATCCTTCCTTTGCTGGCGAGGGGAAAAGACGCGAGTTTCTGGGAGAAACTCACTCCAAGGAAGACAAGACTGCTGATCGATCAAGTGAATCTCAAACCACAGATGAGACAAACCCCACTGTTCTGCTCTGAGCCCTACAGAAGCTTTCTGAATCACAGACGCTGCCGTGAGGAGAGGAGCTGCTAACAAGCTACTGGGGAGCCGCTAACAAGCTGCTGCCGCATCCAAATGGAAGCCATTACACCCACCGCGACAAAGCCTATGTGGGATGAATTTTGTGCTGGAAAGCTGTGAAAAAAGGTACTGTCAGTGAAGCAAGGGTGGAGCTGATTGCTGTTTAGCCAAGCCGGAGAAGACGACCAGACGACCAGCTAAAGGCTGCTACCCACAATCCAACAGCCACAAGGCCTCCCACTGCTAACCGACCGCAGCTATTGTTAGCCTGCCGCCTAACGTTGTTTGAGCTTTCCCAATCATCAACGGAGCAACCTGTAGAACTTTAACCGTTCAATAAGGTCTGTCTGGGCAGAGGTGAGATTAGTTTAGGATAAACAAGATTTAAGGGTTGTTTGTTTTCACTGTGATTCATTACCTTGTGTAAGATTTCATTCATTGTTTGGGGACAAACAGGCCAGTCGGCATTAAGGTTTAAACAGTGATTTTCGAGGTTTCCGATGGAAAGTCGTTTTATATCCTGCAACCTGAGTGACTCAATCCCACAGGACTTTTTCTTTCTTTGTTTGGTGTTTAGTAAATGTACCAGAGCGGCTTTAAGCAGCTCCACATGAGTTAGCTGTAAGCTACATGCTCTAGCAAACCACGTGGGCCTGCTCTGACTGCTCGGCTTCATGAACAATAAAGAATGCCATTAAAGGTATTCAAAAAAGAGATCGGCTTTAAAACAGATAGTTTAAACACCAAAACTAATCTTTTAAGTCGTTTTTGAAACAGCCTTCTTAGTATGTCAAAATACTAAAGTAGATCAATCCCTGCGGTGACCGATCCATAAAACAGAATCAATTCTCTAAAGGTCATCGATTTCTAATTCAGCAAATGGTTGAATGAAACATTACTTCTTCCAAATAATATTTTTCTTCACTTCTGCTTTGCATTGTGTATTGGTGGTTTGAAAACAAACCAGAAGGTGCGGATTAGTCTTAAACTAACCACAATTAGTTTAAAACTAATTTAGCTTAATTCCCCAAACTCTTCAATACAAGCCTTGGTCTTTATGGAAACATAATCATGCTGAACTGTGACATCATTATCAATTTATTGGTTGTTTCTACTTCATTTTTACTGTTTACTTTTGGGTGTTAGTTTCATTATTATTATTATTTTTCTTAGTAGTTTAGTTGGGTGTTACTAGCTTGGTGAGTTTGTTGATTAAAGCATTTAACTGAAGGTTGAATTCTTTTGTAATAAACTTGTTAAAGTCATTGGTTGACATTGTTCCACTTACATGTGTAGTAACTTGCTTTTCAAAAAACACCAAGAACTTATTCGTTCATCTATCGTTTAATTATCTCCGCCTTATCAGATAGGTAATCATAAACATAAACTGAGACTGAACAATTTTGCTATTGATATTCCTGGATTCCAGGTGGTGCCCCAAATTTGGTAATTTTGACATATAACTATTAATCTTATTAATAATTGCCCTAAGCAATTATTCATAATTATTCATAACCAAATCCTACCTATCTGTGGCACAACAAGGTCGTGTACTTAAAGCCCAACACATCCCTTCATGTTGGTCCGGCAGCTTCCCAATTGCTGCTGACACCTGATGAAGTTGAAGTTTGCGATAAACCAGGAATCCACCAGCTACAAACTGCAAAGATCCGGCTAACATTAATTCAATTATATAGACATCATCCACGTCCTTGACGGACAGCAACAACAGACACGTTATCTTCCACTTTCCCCAGGAATTCATAATGTAACCACCCGGATGCATACCACGAGTACAAGAGGACTCCCCAGGACTCATTCTTCGATTAAAGACCATCGCATTTAGAGACTAGCTGACTAAATCCATGGTTAAGATGGTTAAAACTTTGGAGGAAAAATGCAGAGAGGTACTCCAGAAACATGTGACAAGACAAGAGTAGCGAGCCAGACAGAGACAGACACAGAGAGGAGGAGGGATCAGATATGCGACCGTCCTCGCCAAGAGCAGGAAGAGGAAGAATGTTATAAGTCCAAAAGACATTTTATAATCCCTTTTTGGCAAGTGAACAATTACAATTCTAAGATATGCCATGTACTGAAATATACTTTTTATGCTTTAACCCTTTAAACAAAACAAAGTCATTTAGACACGGTTTCATTGTATAACCATAGTAGTTTGGTCAGGGTTTTTAAAGTGAACATATGCCAAGGAGTTCCTATAGAAAAAAACAAAAAATATATTAATTGTAGCTTCATGTCCAACTAAATAAAAAAAAAACAATGTAAACAGTATAACACGTTGTATGTCATTAAAATATTGGCAAAATACCCCAAGAAGAAATCAATAAAATTGCTGGAAAATTTTTTTATTTTCATTTTCATAACTTCTTACTTTACATTCAATGCAGCAGCATTATGTTACATCATTTTTAAAATATCATTATCAAGGCTATAGCATACAGATAGCCAATTCTTACAACAAACCATCATTTTATTGCAAATATTACAATCAGGGTTGCATATTCTGCCTGTTTATGATAAACACCTAATACTTAAAAACAACTTCTGGAAGATAAATTACATGGAGACAAACATCTGCTAAAGTTATTAATGAGGAAAGTATTAATTTCTAGTCTTGATAATGTTTGATTTGACAAATTTTAAGCGAGTTAGTTACACCGCAAAACGCATGTACCTAACCCCAGCGCACTCCCGTGGCTGATCAGTTTTTGGCAGAGGATCACTTTATGGCACTGGAGCACTTGCCTCGGTAAAAGAGGTCGGGCATGTCATAGAACTTAGGTATTGTGTTTGAAGTTAGTTATTTTATCTTATTCGGTTTAACTATCAACTTAATGTATTCTTTGGTATTTATTTTATGGCACTTCCTTGTTTTCACATTCCCTTCTTGCTCTTAGATGTTTTCACCTTTTGTTTGTATCCACCTTCTCATTCGTATATATTTCTCTTAGATAGTTTCCCAATTTACTTCTTCCTTCTGTTCTCCAGTGTTTCCTTAAGTTCCCCTTAGATTCCTCCTTAGATATATTACCTTTAGTTTTCTAGTTTAGGATTGCTTTATGTTTCATATGTGTTCCTTTCCTGTTGTCTCCCTGCCACTCTGCTCCTGACCCAGTTTTCACCTGCAAAAGTTTCTCAGCCTTGCTTTGCCACCCCTCACTCCCTCCTCAGTAGATATACTGCTCTCATTCAGTCACAACTCGCTGGTCAGTTGTCAATCTTCCCTGTTTGGTTTCTGCGTTTCATGTTACTGCATTTCCCTGATCTCCATGTTTCCCTGGTTCCCCTGGGGTTTTTGTAAGTGTTTTGTTCCTTGTTTGATTAAATTCTAAGTTCTTAATTTTTCTGTATTTGTGTCCTTTTTCACATTAAACATGACAGGGGGACGCATATGCTTACAAACTAAGAAAAGTATTTTAAAGTTCACTCACTGTGCTACAGGGAGTCAGTGGGATAGGATGAATAGGTGGAGATGCCGGGGGGGACACATCCCCCCCCCCAAAAAAAAAAATCATTGTACACATAGACATACATTTAATGTCATAGGGTGACTCAGTTAATGTAAACTTATTCCTTCTGGGCTTGATGAGAAATGTTCGAGCCTAAAGCCAGCCAGGAATGCCCAGGCCAAGCAACATCACTGAGCTGCAGCACTGAATGCAGTTCATTCTCGCTGTTTTGGAACTATTTTTCCGGTGAAGGGTGGGTGGGGCCCTAGACCTCGGGCAATTTGCATACGGGGCTAGCAGAGGGGTAGAGGATGCTCAGATTACACTTTTAGATCTCCTGTATAGATATTTAGAGGGTCCTGGCACACACGCCAGGCTATTGTTTTTGGATTTTTCTTCTGCTTTTAATACTATCCAGCCAAATGTTTTAGTCAGTAAATTATTATCAGAATTTAACATTGAGAGTAATCTTGTGAGCTGGATTGTGGATTTTTTAACAAGCAGAACACAGTGAGTTACGGTAAATGGTTGTCTCTCCGAAAGGGGTGTTTCTTCCACTGGGTCCCGGAGGGCTGTGCACTCTCACCTCTGCTATATATCCTCTTCACTAACGATTGTAGGAGCCAGTATAGCAACAGACACATCCTGAAATATGCTGAAGATACAGTTATTGTTAGTTTACTGCAGAAACATGAATCTCAGCATGGGCCAGTGGTCTTTTTTCTTTTTTGCACCTGTCTGATTTGCAGCGATCATTACCTGCACTCATGTACAAATCTGTTTAGCACATTACATTTTTATTTAAGTGTTTGTCTTTTTTTTCATATGTTTGCACAAAGTACTGCAGCAATTTCCTAATGTTGTAAACCTGCCCAACATTTGGCAATAAACCCTTTCTGATTCTGATTCTAATAAGCACATTTTCTGTTAGTGTAATTTACCTTCTCGGAACCCTTTGTGTTTCTCATAGTTTCAGCATGGCAAAGTCTCGCTAGTTTAGTTAGTTTAGCTTTATTCCTCCTGCATCTGCCTCCTTCGGTGATTTTTGTTGCTTTGGAGGTGAGGCTGCCAGAATTGGAGGGCCTGACCTATGTGGTGTTGAAAAACCAGGAGATTAGGAGATAGCTAACAAGAATAGAAGCACCAAGTGATCCTCCCAACAGATCTCGAAAAGCAGGTAACTCAGGCCGGCTGAGTGATGGTACCATATTTTACCCGCTCAGCAGAAAACAACTAATTGGCAGTTCCATAGTCAGAAATGTGGCATAAGAGACACCATTGACCATAATCCAATACATGCCAGGGGCCATAAATGGGAAACATCAAATCCTACCTGAAACGGCTGTCTAAGGATAAGCATAAAGACCGTAAGATTGTTTTTCACACTGGCAGTAATGACACCTGGTTACGCCAATTGCTTCGGTGTGTAATTTTGCCAAAACAATGTCGGTCTCTTAATTACTTTTGGTCCCCTGCCTGATCTGACCAGTGACGATGCGTTTAGCCACGTCATTCAGCTGCTGGTTGTCAAGGTGGTGTTTTAAAAACGATGTGGACTACATTGATAACTGGGAAACATTTTGGGGAAAACCTGGTGTGACCCGAGAGAGGGCATCATCCCATTTAGGATGGAGCAGCTCTTCTTTCTAGGAGTTTGGCCGGGTTTATTAGTCCTCCAAAACACCGACAACCCAGGTTCCAGAACAGGAAGCAGAGTCATAGTTTAACTCACTTTTCTGCAGCTTCTGTACGGTTAACCACCCATTACCCCATTGAGACAGTGTCCTGCCCACGGCCAAAATCAAATGGATTAAAAGGTTAAACAAACAAGAGCAAATCATGAAAATCTCAGTACGACATTGACTGAACAGAAAAATAAAACAAATGTGTTTAATTGAACAAAAGACCCCTCCCTTCAAATACTTAGTTAATGAATTGATTTGTGATAATCAAGCAGATTTGTTTTGTCTCAGAAACCTTGCGCCATCAAGAGGATTATGTCAGTATAAATGAGTCAACTTCTTCCAATTATTTAAATTTGCACATTCCTCGAATTACTGGGCAAGGAGGACGAGTAGCAACCATTTTCCTTTAGATTTCATAATTAATTCCAGACCAATTACTTGGGTAAACATGGGAAGTGATTGAAAGACAATAAAACCACTTTTGTTTGTGGATTTGTATCGTCCACCAGGCCCTTAATCTCAATTTCTAGATCAGACCTCAGATTCTTAATCTGATTTAGTTTTAAATTCTGGTGTTGGTGACCGAAAAGAACGAGAACGAGAAAGAACGAGATCAGGGATACAAGCGGCTGAAATGAGTTTCCTCCGTAGCGTGTCTGCGCTCTCCATTAGAGATAGGGTGAGAAGCTCAGTCATCCGGAAGGGGCTCAGAATAGAGCCGCTGCTCTTCCACATCGAGAGGAGTCAGTTGAGGTGGCTCGGGCATCTGGTCAGGATGCCTCATGGACGCCTCCCTGGTTAGGTGTTTCGGGCACGTCCAACCGGGAGGACGCCCAGGGGAAGACCCAGGACATGCTGGAGGAACTATGTTTCTCGGCTGGCTTGGGAACGCCTTGGGAGCTGGAACAAGTAGCTGGGGAGAGGGAAGTCTGGGTCTCTTTGCTTAAGCTGCTGCCCCCGTGAACCGACCCTGGATAAGCGGAAGAAAATGGATGGATGGATGGATGGATGGAGGTTTTGGGTTTTTACTTTAAAATTAGCTCTTTGTTCACAATAGGTTTCAAAACATAGGCAACTTCCCAGGAGAGAAAACAAAATAGGTTGTTTTGCAAAAATGAAACCAAGAATTATCACAACTTCTCAGTAACTGGTGTGAGGCTGCTGTGATATGACTTTATCTACCATATATGGGAGGGGTGTGTTGTGCCCTGCATCTGTAGATTTGATTTACTGAATATTGGTTTCAGAAACATGTCATTGTATGCAGGTTTTATAAAAAACTTGTAACAGTAAAATTTCTGGGCAAGATAACTGCCCTCCTCCTTTAAAAATATGCAGATTAGGGGCATCACATGGCGCAGCGGTAGAGTGGGCACCCCATATGTAGAGGCTTTAGTCCTCGGCGTGGCTGTTCCGGGTTCAACTCCTGGCCATAGAACATTTGCCACATGTCTCTCTCCCCTTCCCTCTCTCACATTTCCTGTCTTCAAACTGTCCATTAAAGGCAACTAGAGCTTGATGAGCATTTAAAGCCATAAAGATTTATGGTTTGGCTCTTTTTGGGGTCCAAAAGGGAAATAAAAGAATGAATCATGACAAAAAAGTAGCTGTGTCCAAACTGGGAAGGCTAGCACATTCAGCTGGACTAGTTAGAGCCGAGGGTTCCATATGCTTGCTTGCAAAACAATAATGGGAGTTTTTGGTGTAGATTCTAAGTCATCCAGGAGATTATAATCTTGACAGTTTAAATGAAGGCAATTTAACTTTTCTTGTTGTCTTGAAAATTTTTTGGATATCATCCAAGAGGCTTCTTCAGTTCTGAAAACTAAGAAGGATATTTTCTAAACACAACATCCCAGTGCATTTCAAATCTGGTAATACTCTCAAAGACTGGCTCATCCCAAGGACAAAACACCCTAACACAAGCTCAGTGGCGAGGTATGCAGTCCAGTCCAGTGAGGAATGTTCAGAGCTGTACATTGGAGAAATGTAACAGCAACTACACAAAAGGATGGCTCAACACAGAAGAGCCAACTCGTCCCTAAAAATGCCAATAGGTGATTATAACTTCCTGGTTACATATGACAGTTTAAATGTGCCTCAAAATGACATTAATTGTTATCTGTTGATGTTATTAGTCTCATCACAAGACAGTGGGCCCTTTGCATCATCATAGATACCTCCAAAATGGCAAAAAACAACTATTGTACTTGCCAAAAAGTGATTATAATATCCTGTTTACTCATAAAGGGTTAAATTGACCTAAAATTACTTTATTTATTATCTGTTGATGTCATTGCTCTCATTACAA
This sequence comes from Valencia hispanica, assembly GCA_963556495.2. Classification (NCBI taxonomy): domain Eukaryota; kingdom Metazoa; phylum Chordata; class Actinopteri; order Cyprinodontiformes; family Valenciidae; genus Valencia; species Valencia hispanica. The sequence goes on along the minus strand of OY747712.1, from coordinate 6,799,338 downwards.
GACATTGGCCCCTTTGCATCATCTTAGATCCTCGCAAAATTGCTACAAAAGAAAGTTAATATAGCATCCTGTTTACCTATGAAGCGTGACAGATATGTGTCGGATTTTTGATGAAAAAAACTGTCTGTACGATTAAGTATTCTGGAATGTCGTTCGTGTCCAACAACTTATGATTAAAGTATGCAGCGGACATGTCGTCTTAGAGCATAGATGCTAGTTGAGAAATAGGAGGTTTACCATTTAGGATTTAAATCTGTTATCACGGAATCATGGATCCAACCTTGGTCAGTCTCCGTTCCACCCTACCTGAAAGTCAAACACAGGGAACTCCCCTGGACTCCACCCCTCTCCTTCGCTTGCCTGTCTGGCTTCCGATGTCACCACCTGTAAGAACAAAGACGCTTCAATACAAACCATCCACTCCCTAGCCAAACTCACCACGTGATTCCAACATACCTCCTCTAAGTCTTCCTGAAGCTGACAATCAAGTAAGACCTCTGTTCACCATCCAAGTCCCTAACTATAGAATCTCCATAACCACAACCAATCACTTACCTGTTCCCCTTCAGTTCCCGTTTCCCGGATCCCCTCGATGCGGCACAATCTCCCAGGTTCTCTCTTGTTTCCTGACTTAGTTCAAATAAGAAACCTTTTAAGAAAACTTATTCTGTTGTCTTCTGGGTTTGCTGGTCAAAATTAGAGTCACTCTTTAAGAAACCAAACATGACATCCAGTTTCCACAGTACAGTTTGCAAATCTTTTTTTATAAGTGTAATAGCATCCTTTTAAACTGAAGCGTCTGAAGTGACAACTAAAAAATACACAGACCTCCGTGAAGCACCTCACCTCCCAGATTGCGATTCACAGGATTTCCATGCATGATCACCCCTAAAATTTCTAACATTTCCTCAAAGTATAGTCTAAATTCATCAATAACTCTATGAGTTATTTTGCTAAATCACAGACAGACGCCAACATGAGCTCCTTGGCGGAGGTGATAAACTGATGAGATAAATATTCAGACTGTTTCAGTGTTGCAGTTCCCCTGTTCTACCACTAGATGCTGTGGATTTGTATTGTTAGAGCTGTTCTTATACTTAGGAACATTTCTACACACAAGTACAAGATGGTAAATACCGCACTATGCATAAAATTGTTCCTACACACGAAATATGCACAGATCTGTGCGTAAGTACGGTTAATAAATGAGGCCCCAGGGGTCTAATACAAAGAGGGCGGAGCCTAAATTGAGTGACAGACCTCCGATTCACAACATGAAGGTCAAAGATTGATGTTAACCTAAACCAGAAAACACAAAAAACTCTGGTTAATTACTGTAAAACTATTTATCAACTTACTAAAACTATTTTGCATATCTCCCACATCTGGTAGATATGCACAGTGAGCAAGTTCTTCTGCAACACTAAGAGTATCTTGTGTTTTTTCCGCACCTTTATCTGAAATCCGCAAGAGGATTATGTCAGTCTAAAATAAGTCAACTCCTTTCAGTTATTTAAATTTGCACATTACTCAAAGTGCTGGGCGAGGAGGAGAAGTAGCAACTATTTTTCCTTCAGATTTAATAATTAATCCCAGACCAATTAAATTGGTAAACATTGGGACTGACTGCAAGACACTAAAACTACTTTTCCTGGTTTCCAGGTTAAGGACGATTAGTCATCCTTACCCTGGAAAATAGTCTACTGCTTTAAAAAAAGACCCTTCAACAAACTAGAATAGCGTATTGTTCATCATAATAGAGAATAATAATCCTAGGTTTCTTTTTAGTACAGTTGCCAAATTTACACAGAGCTCTGTCAAGCCAACCATTCCCCCAGCATCCTCTCAGCAAAAATAACTTAATGGGATTCTTCATAAATTAAATAGATTCTGTTAAAAACATAATCATTGGCATCCTCCCAAACATGATTACTTTTTCCTTAGTAAGTGAGGCAATGTCAGAGTTAACTGTAGAACCTCATCTGTGTTTGGCCTGTTTGGATTCAGTCGAGATTTGGGAGTTGTAACGGGCAGTCATTGCTCCATCACATTGAGGTTCGGGACGCCCCTCTGCTTTGCAGAACAATACTGGCTATGATTGGGTCAGCTTAAAAAGCCATGATCGTGCACAGCATGGGCATGACGTTTTCCTGGCGTTTAGGCTGTCAAGCCGTGGTAAGACTGCGTCCGACCGGGTGCTGTGAAGGCAGAGTGGAAAGATCTGATCATTATCGGTAAGGCATTTTGACTTTACTTTGCTAATTATAAAGTTTGTGGTTATAGCTGTGACGAAATATGCTGCAGGGTTGGTGGCGAGGACGCTATGCTGGTGATCTGTCTGTTTTACACCCTCCCCCACCCGAGACGCACCAGGTAGGCAGAGACTAACTGGGGAAAGAAAAATGAGTTTAATCATTAAAAACACTAATAATTTTTTTTATTTTTTAGAAAGTGTTGCCACAGATGTTTTTGGTTTCTCCCGTTCAAATCAAATCAAATTTTGTTTAGTCACAGCCGATCCTAAGATAACTGGAAGGTCCTGCTGTATTAGGGCTGGAGTTAAGGGGGGCATGGCACTTGGAAGTGTAGCGGAGGAGATTTGGGGTAAAGCTGTAAGCAGTCAGCACAGTTGCCCCTTTCTTAATTTATTTCATGATGGTTTCAGAAATGTTTTTCTTCATGCATGCATGACTTGGTTTTATTGTTTACAGGGCACTGGTTGTGACAGTAGCTTGTTTACCTTTCTTTCTCCACAACAATCTAATGTGTGGGCCTCACTAATTTTATCTCCAAAGCTTTAAATATGTTTCAGAATCTGTAATTGTAATGAGGATTTGTTTATATTAAAAGGGTTGCATTTGTGGTGCTGTGAAAACTGTAAAATTGTAGAAGTATTTTTGGTCAAAGCCTTTGTTTCAGCTCATTGTTTTTGGCCAAGCTTGTCTTTTTAAGTTTAGGAATGGACAAGCGAATGTGAGTGCGGGGTCACAGAGTCATCAAAGATATTAACTTAATCCAAACCTTTAACTTGCATGTTGGACCCAATCCCAGCCAAATTCCTTAAAGAAGCAATCCCCTTGATGACTGCCCCCAGAGCTGCCAAGGTAGTTATTCATAACACAAAACGAACAGAAATGGACAGCTGTTGAGCAAATAATTCTTGATCAGGTGGTACCCCGACTTGGAAATAAAAAAAACTTTATTAATAGTTAACTTCAGCCAAACAAAAGCTATTGTTAAATAACAAAAACAAAACGATTCTGCTGTAAATACCGAGAACAACCTGAAGATGTCAATTTTTCCTCCCAGTGGAGACAAGGACTCAGCAGAAATAATACTGACCCTTTGTGATGCATCCATGATTTCTGGATTTCCTTCAGTATTTCCAGAAGGTTTGACACAGTGTAGCTGCTTGTTGTCAGAGAAACTGTTGGTTCTGGTTGACATGCAAGATATTGAGTAGAGTTTAAAAAAACAGCCAACACCGCTTCTGTTCTGGAATACAGCCTCTGCTGGTTTATTAGTTTACATACCTTCTCTGAGCAGGACAGAGCATGCAGATGTTTCCTCTCCACAACAACTTATCCACTCAACATTCCTCCAAGGAAGCAAGTCCTCTTAGCCAAGGCTATAACTCAGCTGGACCCCGACTCAGGTCAGGCTGACCCAGAGTCTTTCCTCTGACATAAACACACAAAAGTGTGACGATGCAGCCTGCGGAAAGTATTACCAGTGAAGCAAACTAAGCAATAACCCAGTCTTACAGTAAAATTCTGAGCCCAATAGAGTGGACCATCACGTCTCACTGGATACTGGACTTCCTCACAGGATGCCCAGAGTGTGTGAGGACACAGGGCTGTGTCTCCGACAAGCTGGTCTGCAGGGTGGGGGGCCCCACAGGGAACGGTGCCGGCACCGTTCCTCTTCACCCTCTACACTGCAGACTTCTCCATTAACTCCCCATGGTGCCACGTTCAGAAGTTCTCTGATGACTGCCATTGTCGGACTCATTACAGGTGAGGATTACTCAGACTACAGACAGTGGACTCAGGACTTTGTGGATTGGTGCCAGCAGAATCACCTGCTGATCAACGTGGGGAAAGCCAGAGTTGGTTGTGGACTTCCTCAGGCGCAGACCCACAACTCTGACACCGCAGAGTGTCTACAGCAGAGAGGAAGAGGTTGGATAAGCTCATTAGGAATGCCAGCTCTGTTCTAGGGCGCCCCCTGGATCCAGTGTAGATGGGAGACAGAAGGACTTTGGCCAAAATACCATCACTGATGGACTGTCTCTCCCACCCCATGCATGAAGATGTTGCTGAGCTGCAGAGCTACTTCACTGACATCCTCCTGCATCCTACTGTAGGTGCATGAAAGTGTGTTATCGCAGGTTCTTGTTTACTTTTTAATGCACAACTACACATGTGCCTTCTGTAAATATTCTTTTTAAAATTATCCTACTCAGTTGCACATTCAAATCTGAGTATGCATTTTATTTTGAATAACTACAATAATTTGGTTTGTAATTTTGTCCTTAATGTATAGTACATATATCTTATTCTTGATTGTTTTTTTATACTATCATTGTGTGAATCTAAATGCTTCTATTAGCTGTCACTTTGCTGCTGTTACACCTGAATTTCCCCTTTGTGGGACAATAACGAATTTCTATTCTTATGTTGGCATTTATTACACAGTTTAGAAAAAACTTCTAACCATTGAGACACTGACAGTATTCATACCTCTGATCTGCCAACAATCTGAAGCAACTGAACCCAGATTTTCATCAATCTGGAGTCTATAGTCGGTCACTGCAGAGTTTGTTGTGCTTTTAAACTTTAAAGACCTAAAACAGCTTTTCCAAAAACTCTTAACACTTACTGGAAGATCCATGCAGATACAGTCACTGTCATTTTTCTCATCTCTATTGAATGAAAACTAAACTTTCACTGTAAAACGTGATGCCAGAACAAAATATAGAACGACAAACTTTTATTTATTACAAAACGCAATCTTTAAAAAAGGCAGCAAAATGTGCTCAACTATTCAAACATTTTGGTTTTCACAATAATATTTTAAAATAAACATACCAGCTGTATGAAATGAAGTTTAAAAACCCCCCATTGAAAAATCAAATGAGTCTTAGTAAATTTAAAATATTCAACAACCATCGGTAGTTTGTCATAAACCTCAAAACTGAAAGCAAAAAATGTGATCCATTTAAAATACACATAAAAATAAAGTAAAAGCCTATTTAAATAAATGAAAGTTCAGTTTGTAGAGATCAACAAAAGGTAGATTCAACATCTTTGCTGTGGAGCAACTGTGACTCAGTCTTCTTTACAACCCTAATTTAGGTTTACAAAAATGTGCTTCAGCACAGCACAGCTTTCTGGACATTAGGGCAAGGAAATTTATTTGTATAGCACACTTTTAACAACAAGGTAATTCAAGGTGCTTTACATGATTAAGGGGTTAAATAAAAATGGCAGTAAAATGCAGACAAGCATATAAAGTAAAAACCGCAATAAAGCATGAAGCATACACAAAACATGATACATCAAAGCATTACTCAAAGGCAGCTCTAAACAGATACGTTTTTAGTTGTGATTTAAAACAACTCAGTGTTTCAGCAGCTGTGCCGTTTTCTGGAAGTTTGTTCCAGATTAGAGGAGCATAGAAACTGAAAGCTGCTTCTCCGTGTTTGGTTCTAATTCTAGGGAATTAAAACCAACCATTAGGAATTCATTCGACCCCAAGGGCGTAGGTTTGTTTTAAAAATTGCTGGGGACAATAACCATAAACATGAGGTAAAAGTTGAAAGCCCATCGTGTTTTATTTTGTTTTTCAAACAGCGTTGGAAACCATCATTAGACTGTTGTCTGGGAAATACGTTTATCCACATCGTAGCACAAAGAATAATGTTGGCTACATTAATACGTTCGCCCCAGAAGAATGCGCAACTGCAATCAGTGGCAAGGAAAGTGACTGGTGCTGATGGATATCAGCCAATAGTGTCAAGTGGCCCTGCTTCTAGCTTTTCAGCTTCTCAACCAGCATTTGCTTTCTAATATTTTTTCAGATATACTCTACAAAACAAATCCACAAACAAGACGTTTCCCAACCAGACAGGTGTCGACTCAAACATGAAAAAAAGTTTGTCCGTGAAGTCCAAGCTGCTGTTGTTAATAGATTCAGAGAGGTTTCCTTACACCTGGTGAAAAGTTCTGATGAACCCAACATCTCACCTTTTCCTCCAAGTATTTTAAACGGAATTAGTGAGTTTTTTGTAATATATTTTGCAATTTGAAAACTAGCAGGAAAAGTTAAAATATATCTAGTCATAAATCTGAGAGTCAAATGCCTACTTCACACTTTTGTGGGATTTTTTCATGTGGATATTCAGTTTACCAGCACAAATAAAACTTTTGTCCATGTTTTATCAGAAAAAGGCCTCTCACTTGTGTGTTCTCATGTGAACATTCAAAGCCCCCCTTGTTATAAAAGATTTTCCACATGTTCCACAAGAAAAAGGCCTCTCACCTGTATGTGTTTTCAAGTGAACATCCAAAGCCCCACTTCTTATAAAAGATTTTCCACATGTTTCACAAGAAAAAGGCCTCTCACCTGTATGCGTTCTCATGTGAACATTCAAAGCCTGACTTTGTATGAAAGATTTTCCACATGTTCCACAAGAAAAAGGCCTCTCACCTGTATGTGTTCTCATGTGAACATTCAAAGCCCCACTTGCTTTAAATGATTTTCCACATGTTTCACAAGAAAAAGGCCTCTCACCTGTATGCATTCTCAAGTGAACATCCAAAGCCCAATTATGTGTAAAAGATTTTCCACATGTTTTACAAGAAAAAGGCCTCTCACCTGTATGTATTCTCAAGTGAACATTCAAAGCCCCAATTACTGTAAAAGATTTTCCACATGTTTTACAAGAAAAAGGCCTCTCACCTGTATGTGTCCTAAAATGAACATTCAAAGCCCCAATTACCGTAAAAGATTTTCCACATGTTTTACAAGAAAAAGGCCTCTCACCTGTATGTGTTCTCATGTGAACATTCAAAGCCCCACATGTTATAAAAGATTTTCCACATGTTTCACAAGCAAAAGGCCTCTCACCTGTATGTGTTCTCATGTGAACATTCAAAGCCCCACTTGTTATAAAAGATTTTCCACATGTTTCACAAGAAAAAGGCCTCTCACCTGTATGCGTTCTCGAGTGAACATCCAAAGCCCGACTTTGTGTAAAAGATTTTCCACATGTTTCACAAGAAAAAGCCCTTTCACCTGTATGAATTTTTTGATGTTCATTTAGATTATACTTATTCTTTAGAGATCTCCCACAAATGTCACATGTGAAACACATTTTCTTTGTGTCAGAATGAGACTGACTCTCTGACACAGTGGAGCTGCTTCCTTCCTGATCTTTGCTCTCAACTACAGGAGAGATATGAAAGTAAAGCTGCTCAGTTATATGTTCTCCTTCCCTAAAATCACATTCCTGAATAGTATTAGTCTCCATCAAAGCAATAGACTGCTGCTGGACAAGCTGCTCTCCCTCCTGACTGCTGCAGAGCTCCTTCTGTTTCTGTCTGGTTGGCAAATATTCTGGTTCCTGGTTTTCATGTTTAAGCACTGATGAATTTGTTTCAGCCTTTTGTTTGTATATCAGTAAATATTTTGGTTCCTTCTGTTCTTCATTAATCAATCGAGGTTCTGGTTCCCAATGTTGTTCCATCAGTAGAGGTTCTGGTTTCTCCTCTTTAATACATGGAGGTTCTGGTTTCTCCTCTTTAATACATGGAGGTTCTGGTTCCTCCTGGTCATGACTGGACCTCCTCCTCTTGTTGCAGAGCTGTTGGATGGCTGAAGTGTCCCCCTCAATGGAGATATGTGGCTTTTGGAGATCTGTAGGGACAAATTAAAAGATCACGCTTACACACATAAAACCAACAGTCAGCCTCCTCCCCCATTTTTTAACTGGGAATCAAAATGGCATGGCCATCAATAGTCAGATCAGTTCCTGGCTTCAGAACTGATATAGCCTCCAGCAGCAGGTCAGTAGTCTTAATTTTGGCCCCAATACCGGGCCAGAAGAATATACATTTATGCATACCCATAACTTTCACATAGCCTACATATGCTATATCCATAATAAATATCTCATAATTTTACTGACATAAAATTACATGATCAAGTAACATGCAAACATTGATGTTTTTGACAGATTTTACTTTTGTGGGGAACATTTACAATTTCAATGCTACAGCTGCAGTCAGTAAGGCAAGGCAAGGCAATTTTATTTGTATAGCACACTTTCAACAGCAGGGTAATTCAAGGCGCTTTACATGATTTGGTGATTTTAAAAAAACAAAAAACAAAACAAAACAAACAGACATGGAATATAACATTGGAGATTAAAAGTAAAAGAAACACACATTACAAATGATACACAATAAAGTAAGAGAAAGATTAATAAAGCAAGAGAGCATGAACACATTTCATACATATGACATCAATGATTTACTTGAAGGCAATTCTAAACGGATTGGTTTTTAGTCTCGATTTAAAGCAGTTCAGAGTTTCTTCAGCTCTGCACTTGTCAGGAAGTCTGTTCCAGATAAGGGGAGCATAGAAACTGAAAGCTGCTTCTCCATGTTTAGTTCCGAGTCTAGGGATGTTTAGTAGGCTAGAGTTGGAGGACCCGAGTGGTCTTGGTGGTTGGTACCGTGACAACAGGTCTTCAACATATTTTGGTGCTAAGCCATGTATTGATTTATTAACTAGTAGGAGTATTTTGAAGTCTATTCTCTGAGCTACAGGGAGCCAGTGTAAGGACTTTAGAACTGGGGTGATGTGCTCTTCTTTCCTGGTTCTAGTGAGGATGCGAGCGGCAGCGTTCTGGATCAGCTGCAGCTGTCTGATTGACTTTTTAGGCAGACCTGTGAAGATGCTGTTGCAGTAATCAATCCGACTAAAGATAAAACACATGGATGAGTTTTTCTAGGTCCTGTTGCAACATCAGTCCTTTAATTCTAGAAATGTTCTTCAGTTGATAGAACGCTGACCTTTTTATTGCCTTTGTGTGACCCTGGAGGTTCAGGTCTGAGTCCATTACTACACCTAGGTTTCGTGCCTGATCAGTAGTTTCTAGCTGTATTAACTGAAGCTGTGTGCTGTGCATTCCTCTTTGGGTCCAAAAATAATTACTTCAGTTTTGTTTCTATTCAGCTGGAGAAAGTTATGGCACATCCAACCCTTTATTTGGTCAGCACTGTGGTTCTACCACAGTCTGTATTTATGCGGATGTCATTGAATACTTTGACGAGGGAAGTCTCGGTGCTGTGGTGAGCACGGAAACCAGACTGAAAAACATAAAAACGGTTTGTCATTGTTATGAAGCTATTTAACTGCTGAAACACCGCTTTTTCAATAATCTTACTGATGAATGGAAGATTAGAGATTGGCCTGTAGTTCTGCATTAACATGTTGTCCAGTAGTGGTTTAATAACTGCTATTTTTAAAGCCTGGGGGAAGACACCTGACAGGAGGGATGAGTTCACTATTTGAACAAGATCAGACACAAAACAGGAAGAACTTTCTGTAGAAAAGCTGTGGGTAGGATATATAGACAGCAAGAGGAGGAGCTTAATTGGATAATGATCTTTTCAAGGCTGTTCTGGTTTAATTCGTGGAATTCAGACATTTTCTCTACATTGTTGTTGATTGGGGATGGCACTGGTTGTGGGTTCGATATTGAGGTACAGATTGACCGTCTAATTGTTAGAATCTTTTCAGTGAAAAAGCTGGCAAATTCATTGCAGGCCCCGATAGAGTTTAGTTCTGGGGCTACTGTCACTAAAGGATTAGTTGGTCTTTCCACTGTTGCAAATAGTCTGTGCATTATTAATGTTTCTGTTGATGATTTCAGAAAAGAACGATTCCCTAGCTTCTTTTATAGTTTGCTGATATCTATTCAGTCTCTTTTTGTAGATCTCACAGTGAACCTGGAGTCGAGTTTTTCACCATTTTCTCTCGGCTCGTCGACACTCTCTTTTTTTCCACTACGTACCAGTCGATTACTTGTCCACGGAGACTTCTTTCTAGCTGAAACTACTTTCACTTGTTAGTTGGAGCAATGGAATCTGAGATTTTCGCAAGGAAATTATCTACCAGTTTATTTACTGAGTTTGAGTTGGGAGATGAGGGGGATGTGGTGGAAGGGTAAATACGTTTAAAGGTTTCTACTGAACTGTCCCCTAGAAAACGCTTTTTTATTGTGGTCTTACTGTGGCTGAATAATTTAACAGAGATGGTACTTTCAAAGAAAATACAGAAATGGTCAGATAATGCAATATTAATTACAGATATGTTGGAAATATTTAAACCTTTTCTGATAATTAAGTCCAGAGTGTGTCCTTTATTGTGTGTTGGTTGTTTGACATGCTGGATCAGGCCGAAGTTGTGGAGAGAATTATCTAATGTTTTTGCTGGTCTATCTTGGGGGTTGTAGGTATGGATGTTAAAATCCCCCACAATGATTAGTTGTCATAGTTGATACATATTACAGGAAGATGGTCATTGAAATCATTAAAGAAGTTAGAGTTAAGTTTTGGTGGTTTATATAAACTTAGAAATAGAGCTTTGTTAGGCTCATTTATCTGGGTGGCTAGGAATTCAGAAGAATCAAACGTGCCCAGGGTTACCCTTTTAAAATTCATTGACTTGTGAAAAATGGTAGCTACACCTCGTCTGTGTTTCCTGCTCTCGCTTAAGAAATTGTAATTTGGAGGAGTAGATTCTATCAATGCAGTTGTTTCGTTATTTTCATCTAGCCAAGTTTCTGATAAAAAAAAGGGCGTGTAAATTATGCTCAGTGATGAAGTCATTGATAAGAAAAGACTTCCCGGATAGAGATCTAATGTTTAATAAAGGTAACTTAAGTATTGTGATGATGGGCAGCTGAACCTTCTGACGGGTTATCAATTTGAGATTTTGTTTAATATGAGAGCGTGTGGTTAACGGTTTATGTTTCTTCCTGCTGATAATCACTGAAATCTTAGACTCAGGGGTGCTGGGCGAGTTCTGGGAGACAGTAGGGTTAGATTTACTGCCCGGTTCCCTCAAATATCTGTAATAATCAGTGGGGGGAAGCTCCAAGGCTTATTGACACTAGTCCCAGGGGTTTGGTGTAGTTTATGTTTAGGTGTTAAGTGTGTCCCAAATTTGATTTGCTTGTTCAGCCTGTCTGTAAAGTTTCTAAATGGAAACTCATTTGATGTGGCTGAGTCGCAGGAAGATGAAGAAGTTGTTCATCTGTTCGGTCCTGTGGTGTCATCATGACTTGCTGTTTTTGTTCTCTGATATCCATGGGCGCCTCAAGGTCAGCTTTTGGGAGCAAGTGCTTTGCTTTCTGATTTTGATAAGAAAAAATGCTTGCTGCTAACAGCCTTACTCCGGCCCTGTTAAGATAATGTTGGCCTGCTTTGAACAGATGATTAGCACTTCCAAATACTTTGAAATTATTAATAAATGTGAACGACTTCTCAGCTAACTGTTTCTTCTTTTTTTTAATTTTTTAATTTTTTATTATCAATTGTTGGGGTTTTTATTTCCTGATGTTATGGAAACGGAGACGGAAAATTAAGGAGAAGAAAGAAGGAAGATGAAGAAGAGAGGTAGGAAACAAAAAGTCAAGAGAGAGGGTAAGTTGAAAATACAAGAGAGGAAGGGGAACAAAGAAAACACAGGAAGACATTGAAGTCTGCCTCCATACCCACAGTACGGCAGAGAGAGGGGGAAAAACAAAACAAAACACGAAAAAGGAACATCGACAAAACAAACCAAACATTGTGAACTTAGAATTACACAACCACATCACACAAAAATAGATATAAAAATCCAACAACAATGTCACAGAAAAACTCATGGTACCGATTAATCAAGCTCTAGTAATGATAACCTCAGCCCAAGAATATATCCTTAAACACCAGAGACCCCACATCTGTGTGTATGTGTTAGCATGCTGGTGCATTTAAGGTTTCTCCATAAGAGTGTTCGATAGTTGGTGTGAGCAGGCATCAATCCGTCTCCCAGGAATCGATGCAGACATGAAAGAGATCGGAGCAAAGACGTCCAAAGGACCCCCAGAGCCCCAGGCGGACCCGACCGCATCCCCCAAGAGTGGAGCAAAGGAGAACCCCAGGGGAACATCCAGCGGCCACTATGCAGGGGCCCGGGGGGCAGCAGTGACGAGCCCACGGGCCCCGCCGGCAACTGGCCGCGCCGGGGCGGGCCGGTCAATGGACCGGTCAATGGACCGGGGGAGCCGGGCCCCAGGGGCACCCCACCCCCCAGCAGGGACCCGACAAGGGACCGGCCGCCAAGCGCCGCCTCCACCCCAGCCAATCCCCACCGCCAACATCCCGCGCCCCACCGATAGCCGCAGGGGACGGACAGCATCCCCAGGCCGGGCTCAGCCAGCATCTGGACACCAAGTTGTACCAGCTCCCGGGTCCTGATCCCGCGCAACGCAGGTCACTGAGACCAGGCATCCAACGAGGGCCAGGGCCGGTCCAACCCGCCAATGAACCGGCCACGCACGGTGCGCACAGAACAGGTGATCAAACGAGCAGAGACGCCGGATCCGCATCCCGCCGAGCCACCGAGCAGGCACCACCCAACAATCCCAAACCTGGCACCTCTAAAAGAGGTGCCCCAACCAACCAAAGGAAGATATCTGCCCAGCGCATCGGCCGACCGACACACCGCCTCCCCCCCCAGGCCCGGCCAGGCACGCACCAGGTCCGAACCGGATTGACCACCAATGCACCGGCAGGCAGGGGCCCCGTCAGCGGCGGGGAGTGACGGAGGGGAAATAGGCCCCCCATTAAGTGTAAGGCCTGAGGTGCGCCAGGCGAGTGGGCAGACCAAAATCCAACCTGACAGGTAGACAAAGACATACAGACACAGTCATACGTTCCCTCCCTCTTAAACCCATAAATTCTCACTGACTCACCAAGACACCCAAAAAAATGACGCTGTACCCTCACTCACCCACCCCATACACACTTTATGCTCCCAGGTCCAGGTACCGATGCCCCAGTAGAGCCACCAGCCCCCGGACCCGGGAGATGGACCCCCTACCTTCTAGGACGGAGACAAGCAGACCGCCAAGGGCCCCAAAGTCCCTACATATGTGTCGCGTGAGAATGTTATAAGTGGGAGTGTCTAAGTTGTATATTAAAATTGGGACCCAGGACACACGGGATAGCGAGGAGGGAAGCCCCTCCTCGCACCCCAGTGATGTGCCCATGCCCCAAGACCCTATATGAGTGGTAAAGTGATGGAGCGGGTGGACAGAGGTGTCCAGGGATGGGAAGGGAAGGACTGGGAGACAAAATGTCTTCCCAGGGAGCCAGCTCCCCCACTGACCCCAATAGGCACTGCTGTTCACCGGGATCCCCCAGGGGAGGGAGGCCATGGCACGTTCGACCCGGGGCTCACGGCCACAGCACCACAAAGGCCCACGGACCCCAAGGCAGTCCCCCCAGCCCCATCCCAGAAGGGGAACTAAACCCACCCTGACATTCGGTCTACTCTCAAAACACAAAAGACACTAGACACCCAGGTTGAGTTCAAAAAAAGACTGATCCGGCCCAGAAACGCCCCCCAGACGCCTCCAACCCCAAAACCCCCACATCAGCAACAGTGTCCCAAACGACAAAACCAAGTGCCCCCCACCCCCACTAGGTGATGGAGCCGATCAAAGGAGCCCAGAGAGATTGATCAGATATGGAGCCAGAGGCCGTCTCAAGACCAATATGGTCCAACAAGAGGTTTCTATACTGATTAATATTAAGAGCTTTTTTATTTTTACAGAAGAGGAGGATAGTTTTCTTAGCGATGCATAAGGCAATGTGAACCATTAGAACTGACTTTGTGTCCATGGTGACATCATTTAAATTTCCTAACAGGCAAATTGAGGGAGATGGTGGGATGTTACATTTCAGACACTTTGATAAGTCCTCACATATCTGGCACCAAAATTTCTCAACAGGTGGACAGAACCAAAGCACATGAACATAAGTATCTGGTATATTGCTTGTGCATTGTAAGCAGGTATTAGACGATGTAAAACCCATCCTAAACATTCGTTGACCTGTATAGTGTACTCTATGAAGGATTTTGTATTGTATTAATTGCAAATGAGGATTTTTTGTTACTTTAAAGGTTCTTAAACATATCTGAGACCAGACGTTTTGGTCAAAGCTGGCTGATAAATCCACCTCCCATTTTGAAATAGGGATGGCTATTGATTCATCTAATGTAGATAAAGTTTTGTATATTTTAGACAGCAATTTGGGGGGGTTGAGATTAAGAAAATCTAAAACTCTTGCTGGAATTTGTAATTCAGCTGTATTGAGCCTAAATTTACCTTTAATAATAGATTTAATTTGTTGATATTCTAAGAATTAGTTTTTATCAATTCCATATTGTGTAATTAATGTATTAAATGGGATAAAGTCTGTTCCTTCAAATATATGTTCCAGGTATTCAATTCCATTGCACCTCCAGACTGGGAAACTTATGATAAATTTTTTTTGCAGGATGTCGGGGTTATTCCAGATGGTTGTGCGTCTGCATGGGATTATTGTGGACTCTGTCATTTTTAGAAACTCCCACCATGCTGTCAGAGAGGAACTGATATTTATCCTTTTAAAGCATTCATATTGTTTTATATTTGAGCTAATAAATGGTAGGTCTGAAAGTTTTATCTTATTACATAGTGTCTGTTCTACGTCTATCCAGGACTCGTCTAGTTAGCTATGTTTTAACCATCTTGAGATGTATTGGAGCCTGTTGGCTAAGAAATAATGATGGAAGTTTGGTAGATCTAGACCTCCTTTTTCTTTGGTCTTCTGCAGTGTTTTGAAGCTGATACGTGGGGGTTTATCTTTCCAAAGAAATTTAGAGACAGAGGAGTCCAGAGATCTAAACCAGTCTAGTGATGGTTTACTTGGGATTATTGAGAATAAGTAGTTGATTCTGGGCAAAACCATCATTTTTATTGAAGCAACCCTTCCCATAAGTGATATGGGTAGGGATTTCCATCTAGCAAGATCATCTTCCACTTTTTTTAAAAGTGGGATGTAGTTTAGCGTTATTAAATCTGCCAGTCTTGGTGAGACATTGATACCTAAATAGGTAATATTCCCTGACTGCAGTTGTGTATTAGTTGGATTCTGGACAGAACAATTGATTGGAAGAACTGTAGATTTTAACCAATTTCTTGAATAATCTGAAACATTTGAGTAAACTAATTGTTTCTTCAACCATTTATGGAGTATGCGGAGTCTGCTAAATCTTTCATCATTCCCTTCAGGGACTGGTCCGCTGATGAGGAGGTTTACGTTAAGTCCATCAAGTCTCTGTAGGAGATCAGAAAAGTCTCTTCAGAATCTCGGTCTCATTGTGATATCTGCTGATCCATTGTGAATGACAAGTTTTTCCAGAGTAGGATGTTGGTCCAAGATGTTCTGGATTTTTTCTGATATTTCTCTCACTGTATTTTTGTAGCAGCTATAAACTCTGGTGTTCTTGCTACAAAAAGCCTCAATTCCATTAACTGATCCGTCTTGTATGATAATCTTTGCTGGGGGGGCTCTTACTTTGTTATGTGTCCGTTTAATGCGGCTGGGTTTCTCCTGGTGGCTTTGACTGGTCCAGGGGGCTGCGTCATCTTTCGGGGAACTCGGGGTTGCGAATCTGTTTTTCAGCGGGATTCCAGGTGGAGAAATATCTCTTGTTTTTGGCTGAAACCTCTTTTGTTTACTTTTAGCAAAAGCGGCAGGTCTGGGTTCTGAGCTTTCTCTGTGCTGGAGTTTCTTTTGTTTTTTCTTCCTCGGAGAACAGGCTGGGGTTGATGATTCCGTGCGTTTTAATGCTGGCCAGTCTTCATTAGAGTGCGGAGTTCTACCGGTCAGGCGCCTGTTGGCTGAGGGAGTCTCTGTGACACGGTTAGACCGATGTAACACCGGGCTGCGAGGCTGTTCCTCCGTGTGTGTATTCAACGGTAAAGTTCTGTTGTTTCCATAATCAGCGTGGAGATCAAAATTAATTTCCAGACGACGTAGCTTCGTTTCAATGCCCTCAATTCTGTGGAGCAGTTTTTCAAAATCCTCAGCTGATCAAAAAGCCATGTTGATAAGTCCATAATAAAGTAATCCAAGAAGAGATCCGGTCCAATACAGTAACTCCAGGGGCTGGGTAAATAAAGTAACCAAGAAAAAGTTAAGAAAAGCAAACAGAAGAGAAAATAAAGTGAGGGGGGGAATCAGGAAAGAGACAAAGACAGGTTGCTCCTCCTTCAGCAGTCTGTCACAGGGAGAACATGCAAATTCCATGCAGATTTGAACCCGGGCTTTCTTGCTGCAAGGCAACAGTGCTACCAACTGCACCTCTGTGCAGCCCCCCAAAAAAGTTAAAAGTATTATTATTACAATTGCATGATTTATTTACAATAACTACTAAACACTGGTTAATAAAATTATTTTCTTTTATCTTCATCATTAGGTAAACTCATATCAGATACCTATAACATAAAAAAGACTAAATGTTTTTAATACTGTGACCACTCAGGTCCTCCAACTCTAGCCTACTAAACATCCCTAGACCCAGAACTAAACATGGAGAAGCAGCTTTCAGTTTCTATGCTCCCCTTATCTGGAACAGACTTCCTGACGAGTGTAGAGCTGCTGAAACTCAACTGCTTTAAATCGAGACTAAAAACCCATCTGTTTAGAATTACCTTCGAGTAAATGCTTCATGTCATATGTATGAAATGTGTTCATGCTCTCTTGCTTTTTTAAAATCTTTCTCTTGCTTTATTGTGTATCATGTGTAATGTGTTTCTTTTACTTTTAATTTCCATTGTTTTTTTTTGTTTTTTAAATCACCAAATCATGTAAAGCTCCTTGAATTGCCCTGCTGTTGAAAGTGTGCTATACAAATAAAATTGCCTTGCCTTGACCATCTAGTCAAAAGCAAATGTTAATATAATTTAAACTTTTTTACAGAAGATGAGGAGAATGTGAAAAAGATGATGGCAGGACACTGGGGTGAAGAGGATAACTGGGAGCTTTTGGGAGGCTGCATCCAAACCTGGAACTGTGATCTATATGCGTGCAGAGTTGTCTGTATAAAACAAAGAAAAATGGAAGAGTTCATACTCCACAAAGCCAATCTTAGCAAATGTGAACAGTGATCTGTTTGATCTATGTTAAAATAGTTTTCTTTGAATTTACATCCCAAAACTGGTTGGGAAGCAAATACAAGTAACTGGTATTTTATAAACTGTGGTGACACAGTTTGAAAATACCAATGTTAACTAAAAAAATCTCAAAAATTCCAGAGAAAAATATGTTTTACATTCTGGTACTTGCAGTTATCCACCACATATACTAAAACACTTTATATTTCACTTTTAGCCGCTACTAACTAGGGCTGTAAAGTCCTAGTCGACTGGTCGACTAATTGGTCGATGCGTTCTGAGTCGACCAAAATTCTGATTAACACGGATTAAAATCGACAAATTTTTGAAATTTGATTGGACGAGAGATATTCCATGAGAGCTGATCGGTGCTGATGTTAGAGTAGGCTACAACAGCGCTGCCTCTCATGTGATATTGCTTTAACAGTCTACAGGGAGATCAAAGAACGTCCACGTTATTCAACGTGCTGTGGCTTCAGTGCTTAATTTGTAAATCATTAGGTGCCGGAACGCAAAGTACATGACTGCGCAGGCATGACCAGAGACGCGCACAGGTCCCGAACGCAGTAAATGGTAGCGGGGAAAAAAAATACGTGTAAAAACATGATGTGGGCCTTACAGGCCTGAATGTTTTAAACATTGTAATGTTCTCCGATAGATGCAGACAATGGTTGTAATCGAATGCTTTAATGCTGACTGCTGTTGGCCGCAATCACGCCGTACAAAACAGTAATCAAAAGAACTCTCACATAAACCGGTTGTCTGTCTAGCTCCATTTACAGACACACACCAGTTCCCCGGCACTCAACTGCGCACTCCCCCGCGCGTAGCCTGCAGAACAGTGCCCCACCCCCCTGAACAGTGCAACAAAACGAACGCATAATCTTGGCATAAACCATTACATATAAAAATCTGAGCTTACAAAAAATAACACACACTCCACAGCATTACAATCTCGTTATTTGGTCTATGAATGCCTACGCATATTATTATTTTATTTAGTACATTTAAAATAGGTTTTTATTATTCTTTATATAATATTTTATACATGAGAGGGGTGCCGGATCAGCCAAAATAGGTCAGAATCAACAGGTGGGGGATCCTGTTCCGGCAGGATCCGGCTCAAATTAAGCCCCGTGTGGCTTGCTGAATTTTTTTTTTTTTTTTAGCGTTTACTACAGTGAGTCCTCTACCATGTCAAAGACATAGTCAGTGTGGCAAAATTTGGTTGATTACAGCCCTATTTATTTTGTTTCATTTTATTGCTAATAATAACAAACATATCGTTCCCTTTTATCATTGTGCAGATTTATTTCTGTTGACTGGATTTGGTCGAGTTTTTTATGTTTTTTATTTTATTGCCTAATGCGCAATTGCGCCGTGCCCACAGTCTTTGTTTTGAGCCCAATGCACAGCTTTATTCCGTTTGTACTATTCTTGATCAGGCATGTTTAAAAAAGATAGTTTTCCCTGACTTGCCTTGCCGTTTAGTGTAATTGCAGTAATCACGGCATATTATATTGCTTAGATGCACGTTATGCAAAATGCTGTCAGAACACCCCCCCCGCAAATTAGTCGATTTTTGGTCGGAATTTCAAGGTTTCAGTCGACCAAGAATTTCTTTGGTTGATTACAGCCCTACTACTAACAGATTAGAGTAACGGGATGAGGCTGGGGTTAGAGGGGAAAACACATTCCAACCGCCCGCTGAGCCAGCAGCTACAGCAGCCTATTAGCAGCATTTTAAAGTGGGCAGATTGTTCTGACCACATAGATGAAATTTTGATGTCTACTTTCTCGCCTAAAAACATATTAAAACTGCTTTTTGTGACAAGTTAATAGTGGTATAAATGCTAGATTTTTCAGCCCTCACCTTCTCCATTTACTACTGCTGGTGGGGCAATGCATTGTGGGATTGATGCATCCTCGAAACAATGGGTGAAGCAAGAACACATCCAAGCAATTTCAGTGTTCTTGCCTTGATAGAATTGGAAAAAGTACTTGTGCCACTTGTTATACAAGTCCAGACAAGTACGCATATAGAGAAACGCCCCATGTCTATGCAGGGTATTGATAAGGTACTTTGCATTGACCATTTAGTGTATACTGTGAGTGTATAGGAGGTGGGAAATTATCCAAAATCACCAGAGCATGTTTCTAGGAGGGGTGTGATTTATAAAGTGGGAATTGCTTGTAGCAGTTTATAAATCAGAAAATTTCTTTTACATGAGTAAACATTTTTTCCTGAGCTAAGGTAAAGTTTTGGTGAAGTTTTATAAATGAGGCCCTTTGACTGCAGTTAGTTTGTCGTGTTTAATTGAAGAGAAGTTTAAAAGTTTGCAAGGTAAAGTGTCTATGGGCAGAATTATGTGCCATCAGAAACTGAATATACTTCTGTTTGAATTTGCATCACTCAGATTGAATCTGAAATGCTCACATTTCGTAAATGCTTTGAAAAACTGAATCTGAATTAACCTAATTTGAAATAAAATTTTTAGTTTGGATATGATTGCCACTAAATTGAAATCGAATTTTATGTTTTGAAAATTAATTTATTTGATTTAAAACTGTAATTTATCTTATTGTGAATTCAGCTCTCAAAATTTCAGTTTAACTTCTCACCATTCAGTTTGACTTCTAAAACTCAATTTCAGTTTTTTGTGTCAGACATCCAGGTCCTTGAGAAGTAATCGAGCGCAGAGTAATAGACATTGTACTTCAGCCAGTCCTGAGCTGGAGAGGGGCACAAATTAATCCTCAAAGAGCTCCAGCAGCTGTATCACCGTTGTTTTATATCTCAGCCTGAGAGATAATCATATCCAGCTAAAATCATGTTATTTAATCTACAAGTTTTCAGGAATATCATGTTAACATCAGCTAGTTAGGGCCAGCGTCTGAATGACTGGTGGTTAAATGTACACAGTCACTATGTCATATTAACTGATATATCATGTATATAATCTAAATATTTCTCAAATTTTGAATACATTTTCTCTGCTGGTTTCAGGCATCAGCGGTACTCTCTGGTGGGACCAACTGTCTTCTGAATATGTCTTAGTGGTGTGGCAGCCGTTGATTCACGCCCTGCAAAGCCAATTGGTGGACGATGAAGTGGAGAGTAGACGTAAGCTCCCCAAAGCACTCTCTGCAGACCACCAAGTATGATGTTCCTCTCATCTACCAGAAAAGACCAGCCACGAGTCTCAGTTGCAGCTGTTGTGATTGCATTTTTCATAAGATGAACTGAACAGACTTTTGGATGTCTGGGAGCTATTTCAAAGATGGACTGAGCAGACCACATTTCCCAGCAATCCTAGCAGTGACCCCCAACACACTCCTATTGGTCCGTGACCACCCACAGTGACATCAGTGATGACATCACGGCCAAAGTTGCGCCCATTTTGAATTGTTCTCCAGCTAGAAGTTCTTGGATGAACTACTGTTGAACAGAGGACATCTCACCGGTGAAGATTCTCTTTTGTTCTGACCTGCTGGACCGGGGAAGAACTCATTTCAAAGCTTCGAAGTGCGCACCCCGTCTGCGTAACCAGGGTGCACAATATAAGAACCGTTCCAAGACAGTTCATTAGACGTCGATCCTGCAGGCCATCCAGCCTGCATTTGGGCCACACAGTCCTTAAATCCTGTACAGTTTTTTTTTTATAACTCTTCCTTTTCTTGCTCAACGACGGACACAATTTGCTCTCCTCCTAGTGGACTGGACCTCCTCCAAAGCAAAGTAGGACTGAACCGGTTCATTTGTACTAATATTGTGTCTGGGCGGAGATAAACAGAGAAAATAGAGTTTTAACGAGTTAGATGTCGTTCATTGTTGGTTAAAGTGTTTTAAGCGCTGTACCTGTTTGCTCATTTTTGCGTCGTCGCACGTATAAGTCTGAGCTGTGAAATTGCTGTCTTTGAAACTGTCTGTTTTATCCTGAGCAGATCACGCCTTTCTTTTTTCCTTCCTCTTGTTTTCCCTCTCTCTCCCTCCCTGATAACTCCATCGGCAGTCGGGCTCGGTCCGCCCTGCGTTAGCTGGTCTTAGCTGAAAAGTTTAACTCCATTGTCTTTAGTCTGTCGCTAAAGCAGAGGCCTACCACATGGACGCTTCCCCCATGTGCTCCTTTAGCCAAAGCTAGTTTTGTGATTCTTTCTTAGACTCCATGAGCTCCCCTCCATCTTGGCACAGAGCTGAGATTTATGACTTTGTCTCCTAGGCTATCTGTGATTTGAGCCCCCTGGAGTGAGGGCCCCCATCCTTTTCTGACCCGAACCTCAGCTGTCTCACCGATTTTATTTCATGTTAATTGTGTTTAATGTTCACCTATTATTATTGTCTAAGATCTGTAGTAATTTTTGCATGCTTTAGAATAGGTGGGATTTTCTATTTTCTAAATAAATTCCTTTTAACTTAAAGAGAAGTTGTCTGGGATTACTTGGAGTGATGCGTACAATTAATGTCCACAGCGTAAGAACTTATTCCTTCATCTATTGTTTAATTATCTCAGCCTTATCAGGCTGGTAATCATAAACATAAACGGAGACTGAACAATTTGGCTATATATATAAATGTTCCTGGAATCCAACAGGATGGTGCCCCTAAACTTGGTAATTTTTACATAAAATTCTTATTCTTATTAATAATTGCCCTAAGCAATTATTCATAATTATTCATAGCCAAATCCTACCTATCTGCGGCACAACACAGCATTCCATTCACATCTCTGATCTTTCTTCAGTAGATCCAGCAAAACTGCCGGAAACTTCTTGATTATTCTATTAAAGTTTAAAGAATGGTCCAGGAATGCCGTTCAGCTTAATCATGCATGAAAAACGATCAATAACTATAGAATATTTCATTGTCAAAGGAAGTAGAGTGAAGAAAAGTGGTCAGTCTGTCCTCCAGCAGTCTAAGCCTATAGAGCTCCGGGAGTTGACGTCACTTCTCCCAGCTTGCAACCCTTCAAAACAAATGGGTGCCATTGTGGCAGGCAGTCTCCCGCAGGTATTAAAGATAATTGAAACGTAAAAACGGTAAATATGGTGGATACCTGTTTTGCCTCAGGATGCCACAACAGACGCGGACGAGATAAGGGAAGAGTTTTCTATAGGATTCCCAAGGATCCGGAATGCAGAAAATGGTGGATCGTTGCCATGAAACGCGCCAGCAGTCAGGCTAAAATGAAGCAGTGGGACCCCGCGAGCAAAGGTTTCCGCTTATGTGGCGACCACTTCATATCAGGTACATAAACCAATGTTTCCTCAGCTTTATATGGCATTTGTTTTACATGATTTTATTATGATTCTTAGGAGACTTCCTACAGTTATTTTAGCATGGATATTTCTGTTTCTGTAAACATCACATACAACCTTGCAGGGATGTCTGCATGCTACCGTTTACATGTCTTGTGATCAGAACGAGGAACAGACTAAGGTATAATTGTTTTAATTTTTTATTAATCGATCAATGATTGATTAATGGTTAGATTTTGACACACACAAAACAATTTCCTGAGATTAATGAACACACAAGATGTTGCACACAGACATAACCTAGCTACTGCCCTTTGCTCCTGGTAACTAAAATCAGGACAGGTCTCTACTTACCCTCCCGGTGACAACGCAATCCTTTGCAGGAAGATTCCAGATCTGGATCCCGATAACATACCCCGATTGTGTCCATTTATATCCCTCCAGGCTTTTATATGCCTTGAGCGATGCTCCGGAGTAGGACGAGGGAAAATTCATAAGGAAATTATATATGTCAGGGTATCGCAGGTCCGGTAAAACGTCCGCCCTGACAGCTTCTGAACTTTTAAAAAAGTATCCCAGGTACATGGTAAGGGTCGGATAAATTTAATCTTTTTAATTTCTCGGTATATAGAATAATATATTGCGTCTTAAAATGGGAAGTAAACTCCGACTGAGTGAAATCTCAGCCGGCAACGTTCATTTTGTTGACATTCATGCCTGCCAACATGGCGCCTACGCTCTGAGAGTCACGTGACGTCCGGAGCTCTATAGCAGCATAACTACAGAGATAGCTCAGGATGACCTAAGCCACTCTTGACTATAATCTTTATCAAAAAGGAAAGTTTTAAGCCTGGCCTTAAAAGTAAACAGGGTGTCTGCCTCACGGACTAAAGCTGGGAGCTGGTTCCACAGGAGAGGAGCCTGATAACTAAAAGATCTGCTTCCCATTCTACTTTTACAAATCCTAGGAACTACAAGTAAACCTGCAGTCTTAGAGCGAAGTGCTCTGTTGGGAACATATGAAACAATTAGATCCCTGATGTATAATGGAGCTTGATTATTAAGGGCTTTGTATGTAAAAAGGAAGATCTTAAATTCTATTCCGGATTTAACAGGGAGCCAATGAAGGGAAGCTAACACAGGAGAAATGTGATCTCTTTTTAATATTCATCAGAACTCTTGCTGCCGCATTTTGGATCAAATGAAGGCTTTTAATGGCATTTTGTGGACTTCCTGATAGTAAAGAATTACAGCAGTCCAGCCTTGAGGTAACAAATGCATGGACTAGTTTTTCAGCATCACTCCTGGACAGGAGGTTTCTAATTTTAGCAATATTCCGGAGGTGAAAGAAGGAAATCCTAGAAACCTGTTTAATATGGGATTTAAATCTTGTCTTGGTCAAAAATAACGCAGAGGTTCTTTACGTTATTACTGGGGGCCAATTTAAGGCCATCCAGATGAAGGGATTAACTAAGCAGTTTCTTTTTTATAACTTCTGGTCCAAAGACAGCAACATTTTTCTTGTCAGAATTTAAGAGCAAAAAGTTTAGAGTCATCCTGTAATCTACCTAACTGACTGGGTTCATCAGGATTTATGGATAAATATAGTTGTGTATCATCAGCATAGCTGTGAAAATGTATCCCATGCTGTCTAATGATTCTACCAATTGGGAGAATATATATGGTGAAAAGAATTGGTCCAAGCACAGAACCCTGTGGAACTCCACAAGTAACCCTTGAGTGTAAAGAAGATTTATCTTTTAAATGAACAAACTGGAATCTATCAGACAAATATGATTTAAACCAGCCTAGTGCTGTTCCTGTGATACCTGCAACACGTGCAGGCCTTTATATTTTCTGCTATATTTTTAAATTACACTTAAAGTTAATGTCTGGTGCACATTTTGGTTCATATCTCGGTTGTTCCTAGATGTAGAAAGATGTAAAAAGCTCCACATAGGCTTGTTCAAGCCAGAGAAAACTGTGATCGACTGTGTCAAAAGCAGCACTGAGATCTGACAAAACCAGAACAGACACAAGTCCATTATCTGAGGCCATGAGAATATCATTAGTAACCTTCACCAGTGCGGTTTCAGTGCTATGATGAGCTCTAAAACCTGACTGAAATTCTTCAAACAGGTTTTATCAGGTTTTATCAGCAACTATTTTCTCAAGGATTTTGGATAAGAAAGGAAGGTTAGATATAGACCCGAGTGGTCTCTTGTTATTGGACTTCTGTGCTCGTCATGGATTGTCCATAACAAACACCATGTTCAAGCATAAAGGTGTCCATATGTGCACTTGGCACCAGGACACCTTAGGCCGCAGCTCAATGATCGACTTGGTTGTCGTCTCATCTGATCTGCGGCCGCATGTTTTGGACACTCGGGTGAAGAGAGGGGCAGAGCTGTCCACTGACCACTACCTGGTGGTGAGTCGGCTCCGATGGTGGGGGAGGACGCCGGACAGACCTGGAAGGCCTAAACGTGTTGTGAGGGTCTGCTGGGAACGTCTGGCAGAGTCTCCTGTCAGAAGGAGCTTTAACTCACACCTCCGGCAGAACTTTGAACACGTCCCGGGGGAGGCGGGGGACATCGAGTCCGAGTGGACCATGTTCCACGCCTCCATTGCCGAGGCGGCTGACCGAAGCTGTGGCCGCAAGGTGGTCGGTGCCTGTCGCGGCGGCAACCCCCGAACCCGGTGGTGGACACCGGCGGTAAGGGATGCTGTCAGGCTGAAGATGGAGTCCTAGCGGGTCTTTTTGGCTTGTGGGACCCCTAAAGCAGCTGATAGGTACCGACAGGCCAAGCGGGATGCGGCTCGGATGGTTGCTGAGGCAAAAACTCGGGCGTGGGAGGAGTTTGGAGAGACCATGGAAAACGACTTCCGTACGGCTTCGAAGCGATTCTGGTCCACCATCCGGCGTCTCAGGGGGGGAAAGCGGTCTGCCACCAACACTGTTTACAGTGGGGATGGTGTGCTGCTGACCTCGACGCGGGATGTTTTGGGTCGGTGGATGGAATACTTCGAAGACCTCCTCAATCCCACCGGCACGCCTTCCAATCTGGAAGCAGGGTTTGGGGACTTGGGGTCGGGCTCTCCAATCTCTGGTGCCGAGGTCACCGAGGTCGTTAAAAAGCTCCTCGGTGGCAAGGCTCCGGGGGTGGATGAGATTCGACCGGAGTTCCTCAAGGCTCTGGATGTTGTGGGGCTGTGTTGGTTAACGCGGCTCTGCAATATTGTGTGGACATCGGGGGCAGTTCCCTTGGATTGGCAGACCGGGGTGGTGGTCCCCCTGTTTAAAAAGGGGGACCACAGGGTGTGTTCCAACTACAGGGGGATCACACTTCTGAGCCTCCCTGGTAAGGTCTATTCAGGGGTTCTGGAGAGGAGGGTCCGACAGATAGTCGAACCTCGGATCCAGGAGGAACAATGCGGTTTTCGTCCTGGCCGTGGAACACTGGACCAGCTCTACACCCTCAGCAGGGTCCTGGAGGGTGCGTGGGAGTTCGCCCAACCGGTCTACATGTGTTTTGTGGACTTGGAGAAGGCGTTCGACCGTGTTCCTCGGGGGGCCCTGTGGGGGGTGCTCCAGGAGTATGGGGTACCGGGCCCCTTGATACGGGCTGTTAGGTCCCTGTACGACCGGTGCCAGAGTTTGGTTCGCATTGCCGGCAGTAAGTCGGGCTTGTTTCCGGTGAGAGTTGGACTCCGCCAAGGTTGCCCTTTGTCACCGATCCTGTTCCTAACTTTTATGGACGGGATTTCTAGGCGCAGCCAAGGCATTGCGGGGATCCGTTTTGGTGGCCTCAGGATCGGGTCTCTGCTTTTTGCAGATGATGTGGTCCTGTTGGCTTCATCGGAGCGTGATCTACAGCTTTCGCTGGAGCTGTTCGCAGCCGAGTGTGAAGCGGCTGGGATGGGAATCAGCACCTCCAAATCCGAGGCCATGGTCTTGAGCCGGAAAAGGGTGGGGTGCCTCCTCTGGGTCAGGGATGGGGTCCTTCCCCAAGTGGAGGAGTTTAAGTATCTGGGGGTCTTGTTCACGAATGAGGGAAAAATGGAGCGGGAGATCGATAGACGGATTGGTGGGGCATCTGCAGTTATGCGGATCTCTACCGGTCTGTCGTGGTGAAGAGAGAGCTGAGCCAAAAGGCGAAGCTCTCGATTTACCGGTCGATCTACGTTCCTACCCTCATCTATGGTCACGAACTCTGGGTGGTGACCGAAAGAACGAGATCACGGATACAAGCGGCTGAAATGAGTTTCCTCCGCAGAGTGTCTGGGCTCTCCCTTAGAGATAGGGTGAGAAGCTCAGTCATCCGGAGGGGGCTCAGAGTAGAGCCGCTGCTTCTCCACATCGAGAGGAGTCAGTTGAGGTGGCTCGGGCATCTGGTCAGGATGCCTCCTGGACGCCTCCCTGGTGAGGTGCTTCAGGCACGTCCCACCGGGAGGAGGCCCAGGGGAAGGCCCAGGACACGCTGGAGGGACTATGTTTCTCGGCTGGCCTGGGAGCGCCTTGGGGTTCCTCCCGAGGAGCTGGAACAAGTGGCTGGGGAGAGGGAAGTCTGGGTCTCTTTGCTTAGGCTGCTGCCCCCGCGACCCGACCCCGGATAAGCGGAAGAAAATGGATGGATGGATGGATGGTTAGATATAGGCCTGTAATTCACCAAGTAATCTCGATCAAGGAAAGGTTTCTTGAGTAAAGGTTTAATTACAGCTATTTTAAATTCCTGTGGTACGTATCCATTTACTAAGGATAGATTCATCATATCCAAAATGGGGCCAGGAACCAAATGGAACACTTCCTTAAATAATTTGGTTGGGATTGGGTCCAACATAAAAGTTGAAGGTTTAGATGAGGATAATATTTTTGATAATTCCGAAACCTCGACTGAATCAAAACAGCCTAAGCACAAATGAGGTTCTACATTTCTTTCCGATGCCTCCTCATTTACTGAGGAAGAAGTAATCATGTTTGGGAGAATGCTGATGATTTTATTTTTAATAGAATTAATTTTATTTATGAAGAATCCCATAAAATCATAACTGCTAAGAGCTGGGGGAATAGTTGGCTCAACAGAGCTATGACTCTGTGTAAGTTTAGCAACTGTACTAAAAAGAAACCTAGGATTGTTTTTATTCGCCTCTATTAACGATGAAAAATATGCTGTTGTAGATTGTCGAAGGGTCATTTTATACAGCAATAGACTGTTATTCCACTTTAAAAAGGACTCCTCTAGATGTGTAGAGCGCCATTTTCTCTCCAACTTTCTAGTATTCTGCTTTAAATTATACAACTCTGCGTTAAACCAAGGAATCAGCCTCCTATGGCTAGCCACTTTCTTTTTTAAGGGGGTTACCCTATCTAATGCCAAACGCAATGAGGACGTAACACTGTGAACCATACCATCAATGTCTGAAGGGTTAGAGATGGAATTGCTGCCATCCACTGTGTTACTCTGAGACACTGAGGAAAGTAAGAATGGAACAGATTCTTTAAAAATTGTTACAGCATTGTCTGATAAAGCTCTACTATAATGAAATTTTCTTTCAGATTTAATATGGTCAGTTAATGTAAATTCAAAATTTATCAAGAAGTGGTCAGATAGGACCGGATTATGTGGGTCGACTGTTATTTCCTCACACTCAATTCCATATGTCAGTACAAGGTCCAAAGTGTGTTGACCCGAGTGTGTACTTTAGAAAAGCCAATAGAGTCTAAAATAGCATTAAAGACTGCATTTAACATAAATATATTTATCAGCGGACCAGTCCCTGTAGGGAATGATGAAAAATACATTAGACTTCGCATGCTCCATAGATGGTTGAAGAGAAAATATGTTGAAAAACCGATCTCATTAATTAATTTTTTTTAAATATTTGGATGTGCCAAGCATCTGTTCAGGGAAAAGCTACAGGGAGTCAGTGTAAGTACTTTAGAACTGGGGTGATGTGCTCTACTTTCCTGGTTCTAGTGAGGACATGAGCAGCAGCGTTCCGGATCAGCAGCAGCTGTCTAATTGACTTTTTAGGCAGACCTGTGAAGATGCTGTTGCTGTAATCAATCTGACTAAAGATAAATGTATGGATGAGTTTTTCGAGGTCCTGTTGCGACATCAGTCCTTTAATCCTAGAAATGTTCTTCAGGTGATAGAAGGCTGAAAGCCAACGTTATCTCAACAAAGCCGGAGTTAGACTGCTGACATCAAACATGTTCTGTTATCTAAATCAGAAAGCTAAACACTTGATAAAGCAACCGAGGGCTGACCTCGAAGCGCTGCCCATAGATACTACCAGAGAAACACTTCCCCAAACACACCAAGTCAAGATGAAGCCACTAGCCCAGACAGATGCAAGACCCGCAGAGATTAAGAGAGAACAAACACTTTCTACCTTTTCTATGACCGCACCAGCAGTAAGCAAAGACGTACAGCGCTTACCACAACGTTCTTTAAGTATTCCAGCATCATCCGACTCATCTACACCAAATTATTCTACCTTTAAAAACTTATCTGTCAGACTGAATGCAGAAATTAGAATTCGGACACAACTAACACTGAAATGTGGACTACATCAGGCTCCCAGGCCACTGGATATATTTTGCCCATGCCCCAACTGGTAATAACAGACATCTGATATAGAAGGGGACAGGACAGTAATTCTACTCCCATCGTCTCGCAGAGGTTGCCTGGCCTCCCTGAGGTATTATTCCAGTGCTAATAAGCAGCAGAAAAAAAGCTAAAGCCAGACACTCCCATATTAAACCAAATCTCAAATTGATCAAATTGAAGGTTCAGCTACCTATCAACAAACTACTTAAATTAGCTTTAGCAGCCTCAAGGCTGCGTTCTTTCTCCTGTCCTGTTTTCTTTGTATACCAACGAAATGCATATAATGAACTCTACCTGTCACTTGTATAAGTATGCTGATGACATGGTTGTGGTTGATTTAATGCAGGCAGGGAACACCGTCAACAAATCTGTATACTTGAATCGGATTGAGGAGCTTATTAATTGGTGCCATGACAGTGCTCTCTTCATTAATGAGAGGAAGACAAAAGAAATGGTAATAATGAAACAGAAAAAAATTCTGCCATGAGCTTATACCTGTTGTAATTAATAATCAAAATGTAGAGGGGGTAGAGGAATTCAAATACTTAGGAACATTCTTTGACTTCACCCTAAGTTTTACTAAAAACACGGAATATATTTTTAAAAAGGCAATGCAGCACCTATATTCATTTAGAAAGCTGAACTCATATGGGGTCAGCAAGGACGTTTTAGAGACTGTGTATAGAAGTATGATTAAGAGTGAGATGACACTTGAGATGTGCACTTGGTTTGGAAGTCTGGGGGTTAAGAACAGAAATAAACTATCCAGAATTGTTAAGATGGGCGGTAAAATTGTTGGTAAAGGCCAGAGACAATTGGCAGAGATTTATATTACATATATGAGACGCAAAGCCCAGCACATTATGTCTGACCCAGTAAATTCTCTGTTTACAGAATTCAGGAAATTACCATCAGGAAGGAGGTACATGGGTGCAATAGCAACTAAAAACATTTACAAAAAGTCATTCATACAAAGTGCAATATCACTACTCAACTCAAAATATTCCATGCAAAATATTGATACCGGTGTCGTGTGAAAGGTTATTTATTGTTGTTGTTTCTTTTAATGGGGGATTGTGTAATTTGTATGCAAGATATTGATACCGGTGTGGTGTGAAAGGGTATTTACTGTCGTTTCTTTTAATGGGGGATAGTGTAATTTGTATTATGTTTGATCTATCCGTCTACTCATTATGTCAGTGTTCTTAAAAACCTACCTGTGGAGTCAAAGACAAATTTCAAATTATTATTATTATACATTAGGTCTTTGTCAGGGAAGTCGTTTCTAATAAATGACTTCATCACTGAACATAATGTACATGCTATGTTTTTTATCAGAAACCTGGCTAGATATAAATAATGAAACATCTGCATTGATAGAATCTACACCTCCAAATTAAAATTTTTTAAGTGAGAGCAGGAAACACAGATGAGGTGGAGGTGTAGCCAAAATTATTTTTAACTCAATGAACTTTAAAAAAGGCATCCCTGGTCATATTTGACTCTTGAATACTTGGTTACCAAGATAAAGGACTCTAACAAAGCTTTATTTTTAACTTCATATAAACCCCAAAAGATTAACGCTAATTTCTTCAATGATTTTAGCAACCTTCTTTAAAGGAGGGGTGGCACATTCTTAAGAAAAAAAGCAATTCTGAGGTCCAGTACATCAATAATTTTACCTGAAATAAATCTGTAAATTCAATAAATGATTTATACTACCGATTTGAAATTTTGCACTCACAGCATGTCCGCACTGAACGCCTTGAAATTAGCTGCATGTCTCTTTAAGTGTCCCGGATATGGCCCCTTCAACATGCTGCCGTCAATTACATCACAACATTCTCCAGTCGCATGGGGACGAAGTATTACAGGACTGTAGCATGGCATTAAAATTACTTATATGTCGCTGTCAAAATATATCTGAAGTTTTTTCTAACCCTCTTCTTGTGTTCAGACTTTAATATTAGGCTATTATATGTCGGGGATTTCGCCCGCTAATTATCTTGGAAGTGTCTGTTGCGTCTCTGCAGCTGCCACAGAACAACTCATGCGGTTAGCTAAGTGCTACTGATACATTTTAATTTACTAAAAAGTATATTCCTGAACATATACAGATGTATACACTTCTTAGATTGGGATGTAATCATTCTAAGAACAATAAACACGACCTACAGTGAACAGATCTAGCTCTGAATTAGCCAAAGCTAGATTATGCTATCAAGCTGAATCAGAGAAGTTCAATTTACCGGTGGTGGCTCTGAAGACGTATTCTTGAGAGTAGGGACTACATCATTCTTCAAAGACAACTTGATTACCAAACCACAGTCAAATGAACATTTGTTCAGGAAGCAGTCGTCTGTGAAATGGCCGGCACAAGCGAAGCAAATCTTCTTGGAAGCAGGTTTGTTCCCAAAAATGAAGTCCAACCGTTTGACAAATAGCCTCATCTTTAGGAAGACTAAAAATAGGGCAGTCGTCCTGGCATCCAAATATAAATTTTTTCCATGAAGGCATTGCGCAATTAGGAGAAATAAATACCTGTATATAGACTACTACTTTCCACAGGTGCTACCCGAATGCTGCTGACGACGCTCTGCTTTGGTGCTCTGGGAGCGGGGGTGGGAGGGCTGTGGAGAGACGTGGGCGGTAATCAAAATTTAGGGGCTTTGCTGGGAGGTTAGGGCATTCCTAGGAGGACCCAGGCGTTCATTGCTCAACATGGCGGCCGTGAGAGTTTATAGATATTACTCGAACATACATAAATTAACCTAAGAAACACTTTAGGCATGTTTTTAAGGGGGGGATGGCATAAAAATGTGATAAAAAGCTTTAAAAAGTGGATTTTACATGCCACCGCTCCTTTAAGTAATATGTGTTGACTATGACCAATTAAATATTGTGGGGGACTTCAACATCCATACACACAACCCCCAAGATAGACGAGCAAAAATATTAGGTGACACTCTTCATAACTTCAGTCTGACTCATCATGTCAAACAACCAACACACAATTGAGGACACACTCTTGTCTTAATTATCAGCAAACGTTTAAATATATCCAACATCTCTATAACTGATATCGCATTTTCTGACCATTTCTGCGTTTTCTTTGAAAGTACCATCTCTGCTAAACTATATAGCCACAGTGACACCACTAGAAAAAAGCGTTTTCTCGGGGACGGTTCAGTTGAAACCTTTAAACGTATTTACCCTTCAACCACATCCCCCACATCTCCCAAATCCAACTCATTAAATAAGCTGGTAGATAACTTCCTCGGGGACATTTCAAACATCATTGATTCCCTTGTTCCAACCAAAGTGAAGGTAGTGTTGCAGGAGTATTCCAATGTAATTAGGATTTAATTGTATATTCTCTGTCTAGTGACTGTATCTAGGGCAGGATGACGTTAGCGGAAACAAGCTTATTGTTCCAGCATAATGTTCCTGATAAAGATGCGTCAGCTCACCAGAGTGACAGGTGCCAGAGCAGCAAGATGTCTATGGAAAGTTCTGACCTGGATGGGATGTTTCATGCTTTACTATCAGACTGGCATGATCCAGTTCTCCAGGAGTTGGACAAGAAGACTGAAGGAGACATACCGGAGAGATAACCAGTGATAGCTGAATACTGAATAGCTGAAGGTTGGGGAGGGTGATGTAAGAGTAATCTATGTCCCCTCCATGTTCTGGCCAGACATGTTGAATTAAATACTTGAAACGCTTTCTGGGACTCAGTTTAATCTTTGTTTAAGAAGAGCTGCATTTTCAGCTATAACAGTTGGGGCCCCAACGTGGTCTCGGTGAACGGAATGGACCAGCAGGAACGAGGACAAGGGATGTGCTAGTGTCCAAGGAAAGTTTTTTTTTCTTTTTGTCCCAGCCTCTTAACTCCACTGGCTGGTATGGGAGGTGGAGGCCTTGAAGCGTCTCAGTGGGCACTGCCGTCGCCTAGGAACAGAACCAGGTGAGACTGAGTCTTTTAAGTAAATGCATTTAACAAAACTTATTGGCACTCTCAGGTGGTGAGATTTTTGTTTTATCAGTTTTATGTTTATTTACTTACACAAATGTTTAAACAAAGTAACAAGCTTTCCATGTTCTTTTCCTTGTAAAAAAAAATAGAAGTGAGCACGGCAATTCGATGAGTAATTAATTAATTAATTAGTACCCGACAGTGTTTTTGAGGCTTTTTTTTCACTAAAGAAAGAATAAAGCATTAAGAAGAGACGTCTTCTCATGGTAAGCTGAATGCTCCGCTAGACGATGAGGTCTGAATCTAGCAATATTTTCACCCCCAGACCAATATGTCAACAAAAATAAAGGAAATAATGGGCCCAGGGGGAAAATTTGGATAACCTAAAAGTGGGATCTTAGGTTTTTTTCTTTATTAACTTTTATTAGTTTTTTCATTTTTTCTTCAGGCGGATGAGGTGGCCCTGAAACCCTTGGGTCGAGAATTGGTTCAAGCGCAGTCCTATCTCCGATCCAGCACAGAGCGCCCTGGGGAGAGCCACGAGGAGCCCTCAATCCACCCCCCCTTTTGAATCACAGGGTAGGCAGCCATGCGTTTGTTTTGCCTCTGGAAGGTGAAGACCTGAATTCAAGACAGGCTGACCTGTGGGCTGGGCAACGGGAACTGGTGCTCAGGTGAGAGTTTTCTGAGCAAAGACTGTGGCCTGAATGGATATTGCCTGGGGTACGCTTGAACAAATAATCGGAGATGGGACTTCAGACCAATTCAAAGTAGTATTTCTGCTGCCAGCCTGCCAATAAGTCAGCGAGGTTTAAGGCAGAAAGACAATACACGCAGCTCACATGTAATGAAGAATGGTTGCTGACTGATCTTTTTTCTCTCACTGTAACATCTGCTTCATGATTCTGCCCAGGACACACACACACTCCCGTATTGCTATACTTGTGTTGACTTTGCATTGACTTCCATTGATTTTACTATGCCTAACCCAGACACTTTCCCTAAACCTAACCATTAGTGATAAATGCCTAACCCTAAACTTAACCTAAACCTAATTCACACCATACCTCTAAACCTAACTAGTAGAGTTTAATAGCTTGTTAAACATTGTGTGGACCAGCAGCAAGGTTCTAGACTTCCTTATAGACAGACCTCAGACAGTCAGAGTTGGTACACAGGGACACCCCAGGGCTGTGTGCTGAGTCCTCTTCTGTACACCCTCTTCACCTATGACTGTGCCCCCACCCAGCGCAATACTACCATCATCAAGTTTGCTAATGACACTATGGTCATCGGCCTGATCACTGGTGGGGTTCATGGTGTCCTGGTGCCAGACAAACAATCTCTCCTTAAATACGGAGAAAACTAAGGAGGTGATTATCGACCCAAGGAGAAAGAGAGACCTGCACAGCCCACTTTAAATCGGTGAGGCACAGGTAGAGGGTGAAAACCTTTAAATTCCTCGGCACCTACATCTGTGAGGACCTCTCCTGGTCTCACAACGCACAGCAAATTGTCAAGAAATCCCAGCAGCGGCTGTACTTCCTAAGAAAGCTAAGGAAATTTGGTCTGCCCACCAAGCTCCTTAGCAACATTTACAGATGTACAGCGGAGAGCATCCTGACCAATTCCATCACAGTGTGGTTTGGAAACTGCACAGTACTTGAACAGAAAGCTTTAAAACATTATTAAAGACACTAATCACCCCCAGCACCCACTGTTCACTCTGTTACCTTCTGGCAGACGCTATAGAAGCATGAGAGCTAGAACAACCAGACCTAAAAACAGTTTTTATCTGCAGGCCATCAGGCTGTTGAATGACCTTGTCTCATGATAATTTCATACTTGAGCTATAATTTATCAGTGAACAATAATTTAACATCGTACACACACACACACACACACACACAGTCTCTGCCAAATGTGAACCTTACACATGGATCTTTTAAGCATTTATCTTAACTATATTGTGTGTATATTGTATGTATTCTTATTTCATATTTGTGTTTTTATACTTTGATGTCGGGATACTTTGCAATTTAAGAATTTCATTGCCTGGTGTAAACTGTGTGCATATGACAATAAATATCTTAATCTTAACCAGGCAAAATGTCCTCACAACTACAAATGTCCACACAATGCTGGTGGCCTGTCAAAGGTTGGTCCACACAAGTATAGCTATACATGTATGCACACACACACACCCACACGCACAAACACTGTCATGAAAACAAAAACCCCAAAGACATAATATTCTGTGACACTCAATGGTTTAGGAAAATAATAATAAAAAATAATAAAAAAAATCATAGGGCTGTGAACATTACAGGACCCTTACAGTAGCACTGCTTAGATTTTGCCACAGCTCTGAAGGTCAAAACTTTTATCAGCTTACAAGGAGCTAATGTAAACGCTCTCTCGTTGACGTCACAAATGGCAAAAGGAGAGAAGTATAAGAAAAGTTTTGCAGTGAGCACCAACAATAAAGGAAGATTATCTATAATCTGAGCACTACTAAAACATGAAAATATGGGTTTCTGCTGTGGTGGGAAAAATTCCTATGTAATTAGGATTTAAGTATATATTCTCCGTCTAGTGAATGTATCTAGGGCAGATGACAAGGTTAGGGGAAGCAAGCTTAATGTTCTGATAAAGATTAAATACTTAAACCCCTTCTGGGACTCAGTCTTCTTTATTCTTGTTATTCTAGAATTGCGCTGCTCTGGGTGGCTGCATGTTGGATTGGCTCTGTTGGCTACATATTATGTTTGGTTTTTTGTACATTGGTTCCGCTTTTTTCTTAAAGAAGTTAGCATTTTTTTGACCTGTATACTTTCTAGTTTTTGGTGTTGTGAAGCTGGAAGGATTTTTGCTGTAACTTTTTCCCAACAATGTGGTTTACAGCCGGGAGCAGCTGATTAACATCGAAAAAGCTGAAATAATACCTCAACTGAAGCCACAAATCCCTGATGAGTTGATAAGGAGGAGACGTGGATGCAGAGCAGGAGCGAAAAGGAGACAGAGAAAGAGGAAGTTCAAGCCATCTCTTCCATCGATCATAATGGGCAACGTAAGATCACTGGCTAACAAGATGGATGAACTCCAACCCCTTACAAGGACTCGGCCTGAGTACCGTGAATGCAGTGTTATGTGTTTTAGTGAAACGTGGCTGCTGGATCATATCCCCGACTCCAACGTCTGTCTGCCAGGCTTCCTGACTGTACGTGCAGACAGAGATCTGAAGACAAGCAGAAAAAGAAAAGGTGGTGGAGTAGCAGTGCTTGTCAACAACAGATGGTGTCATCCAGGACATGTTACTGTGAAGTGTCGTCTCTGCAGCCCAGATGTCGAACTCTTGGCAGTGAGTTTTTGTCCATATTATTTGCCAAGAGAGTTCACCAGTGTAATTTTGGCAGTTGTTTACATTGCACCTTCAGCCGTTGCAGACACTCCATGTGATGTCATCAGTTCCGTTGTTGCCAAGCTACAGACACAGCACCCCAATGCATTTGTGGCAATATCTGGTGATTTTAATCATGCCTAGCTCTCTACTACACTTCCAACATTTCAACAGTTTGTCAGCTGCTCTACAAGAGAAAACAGGACCTTGGATTTGTTTTATGCAAATGTAAAGGATTCATACATGTCCAAACCAAGATCTCCTCTGGGACAATCGGATCACAATCTTGTTTTTCTCTGTTCAGAATATAAACCCCTTGTTCAGAGGAAAGCTGTGACGAAACGAACTGTGAGAAAATGGTCACGGGAAGCTGAAGAAGCCCTGCAGGGTTGTTTTGCAACCACAGACTGGATGACCCTTTGCCAAGCACATGGAGAGGACATCAATGCCATGACTGAGTGTGTGACTGACTACATAAACTTCTGTGTGGACAACATCATCCCCACCAGAACAGTGAGATGCTTCCCTAAAAACAAACCCTGGATCACCAGTGACCTGAAGGAACTGCTAAACAAGAAAAAAAGAACCTTCAGGGAGGGAGACAGTGAATTACTGAAGAGTATTCAGAAGCAACTTTAGTTCAAGATCAGAGACAGCAAGGAGGCATACAGGAAGAAGAGCAGAGCAGCTCTGTGGGATTCTGCAGCACATCTTCAACCTTAGCCTAACTCAGGAGAAGGTTCCAGTGTTGTGGAAGACATCCTGCCTTGTTCCAGTACCCAAAAGAACTCACCCATCAGTCATCAATGACTATAGACCTGTTGCCCTGACATCCCACATCATGAAGGTCCTGGAGAGACTCCTGTTGGCACCCCTGAGTAAGCAAACAAGAATGTATCAGGACCCACTGCACTTTGCTTATCGCTGTGGAGTTGGAGTTGAAGATGCCATCATCCACCTACTTCAACCAACCCCCTGTCATCTGGACAAAGCAGGCAGCACTGTGAGGATCATGTTCTTTGATTTCTCCAGTGCATTTAACACAATTCAGCCTGATTTGCTTTGTCAGAAACTCCTGAAGACACAGGTGTAGCCCTCAACAATCGCCTGGATCAATGACTACCTGACCAACAGACCACAATTTGTGAGACTGAAGAATTGTGTGTCAAACCAGGTGGTCAGCAGCACAGGAGCACCACAGGGGACCATACTCTCACCATTCCTTTTCACTCTGTACACCTCAGACTTCCAGTACAAATCCGAGACCTGTCATCTGCAGAAATACTAAGATGACTCTGCAATTGTCGGGTGTATCAGAGATGGACAAGAAGCTGAATAAAGAGAGCTGGTGGACCGCTTTGTGACATGGTGTGGAAACAATCGTCTCACCTTGAATGTGAACAAAACAAAGAAGATGATTGTAGATTTCAGAAGAAACAGGGATAAGTAAAAACTGTTTCCATCATGGGAGAAGAAGTGGAGGTGGTTGAGGAGTATAAATACCTCGGAGTTCACCTTGACAACAGACTGGACTGGAGGCGCAACAGCGAAACCGTCTACAAGAAGGGGCAGAGCAGACTGGACTTCTTGAGGAAGCTTAGGTCCTTCAAGGTTTGCAGCAAGATGCTGGAGATCTTCTACAAGTCTGTTGTGGAGAGTGTAATCTCTTCAGCCGTCATCTGTTGGGGTAGCAGCATCAGAGCCAGGGACTTAAATAGGCTAAACAACCTGATAAAGAAGGCTGGTTCTGTTCTTGGGACAACTGTGGAAAATCTGGAGATGATAATGCAAAGAAGGATTCTTCATAAAATCAAAAAAATGATGGACAACCCTGAGCATCCTCTTCATGAGACAGTCATACAACAACAGAGCGTCTTCAGTCGGAGGCTTCTTCAGTTTCGCTGCAATACAGACCGCTACAGGAAATCCTTCCTGCCCACAGCCATTATCATCTACAACAACTCCTTAAATAATTAATTATGTGAGCTATACCAACACTTAATTTCCCTCTGGGCTCAATAAAGTATTTTTGAATTTGAATGATGGAAACCCTGAAGTATTTTTTTGCCATTACAGTGCTTAGTACTATTGAGGTTGATGAAACGGACTGAAGCCTTAGGCTACTTTAGACTTTTAAATGTTCTCTGAGGAACATACAAGCTTCTGAGCACTTAGTTGGGCTAAACCTTTAGTTTAGTTAATTTCACAATTTCGCACATACAATCAGGAAATTCAACTTATAAACCATCAAATACTGCTACATTGTGAACTACATTGTGGGCTAAACCTTGCTTGCAAAAAGTACTGATTGAAAATGAAGGAGACACGGACCACTACCAGTTTGTGTTTTGTTTAAAACATTATTAATAAGAATGGGTAATGAGCACTTAGATGGGTATGCTGCACTCAGTGAGGTGTAGCTGTTAGATTTGCGCTAACCATTAAAAGCCTCAAAAGATGATGCGCAAAAGTAAATGGTAACAAAATGTAATTATAATTGGTTAAAACTGGGTTGACCTTAAAATTTTTTTTAAAACCTCAACATGTCAATTTAATTACCTAGATCAGGAGCCATGGGGATTCTGTGTTCCTAAAATAAGGGGCGGCCGCATTTGGTCCAAGTACCACAGCGTGGAAAACTCCTTTTTTCCTTTTTTTTTGTTCTATGGAAACAGACGCCATCTAGCTGAATGTAGAATGGTGGACTAAGTGTTCAACTAATACTTTTGATAAACGTAGCCTACTCAGTAGTAAATAGAAATAACAGACTGAAAACACATGGTTAGAATTGGACATATATTGAAAACCAACACAATAAATACAGTTTCAAGTAGCAATATCAAAAGATATTTCAGTAAACCACCACTTTTGAGCGGTTTACAAAAACATAAGAAATAGCGCGGCCCCACACTCTAAGCTTCACCTTAGCCAGCGAATTATTAACTAAAATGTGGTAAAAATGATCTGAAATAAAGTTTGTTGCAGGCCTGGTGTGATGCACTGACGAGATAAAAATTCTGTAAATGTTGTATGAGGGTTTAATTCTGTAGTGCATGTGGCAACACTTAGAAATAATGAACAATCAAGAAGAATGTGGTACATCATGTGTTCCTTATGTGAAGAAGCTGTGACCATTCTATGAACGAAGATCTATGTGGGAGGAGTTTCATGGAAACTCTTGTTTCAATAAAGACTTTGAGCTGACGTAGATCTGGGCTCAGTTACTAGAACTGAGTCCAGCGAACGACGTCTCGCTGTTAAAATATATAATTGTTGTTTGTTGTTCTTATTGCTCCTTTTTACAGAAATGAACGAGCACGCGGGAAGGTGAAATGAGAGCCCATAGAGCCCAGGGGTTTTGAATTAAATGGGTGTCTGTTCCTTTAAGAGAGGCTTTAGATTAGAGTGAAAACACCTTTCCAACAGTACTACCCATTGACCTGGCTGGTGAATGCTAATCAGCTATCGAGCCACTTACGACCGATGTGCCGCGATTCTCTGGTTGTAAAGAATCACAATAGTTCTCAACACTGATGTAGTTAATAGGAGTTCACAGACTAGAGCTGGAAGTCTAAACACAGTAAGCTAAACACCCGTTTTGACAAACGTCAAGTTTTAGCATGGTCAAACTGGAACTCATATCACACGAACATCCTGTTATCGGTCATGCTAACAAATCACAGACTAGTCAATCTATTTTGCGTGACACCACTTCTTTTCAAACATGAGCTTTCCAAACTAAAATACGCTTATGCTTAACTCCTTAAATAATTCTTTAGGAAATTAATGACACAAAGGAGAAATTTAGCTGTAACGGCAGCAAGATGACAGATTATAGAAGTATTTAGATCCACACAAGGGAAATAGAAAGTACAAAATAGACCTAAGAATTAAGACATTAAGGACAAAATTACAAAAGCAAAGTACGGTGCTGTTAATAAAATAAAGTGGCATACTCAAATTTGAATGTGCAACTGAGTTGGATCATTTAAAACAGAAATGTTTTACGTTTGTGCAGGTATAGTTGTGCATCAAAAGTAAACGTATTATTTTCCAAAAAGTTAACAGAATATAAATAGTTAGAAACAGATGAGCAAATAACGATAGCAGAAATATTAATTAAGTAAGTTAAACAGGGTCATGGGCAGAACAAGTAGGGGGGATTTGTTTTATTGAATTTCTAACTAAGGTGGCTGCAAAAATAATCCTTAGTTTAAAATCTTTTAGACTCTAAAAACCCGGTTCTGAAGAACCCATGCAAGCAGGACTAGAATTCTTAAATACGTTAGGTAACCCTGTTTTTTTTTGACAAACCTAAATTATTGGGATATGGTTATGTGGAGGTTGGAGCTGACACAGCAGCGACAGCAGCAGGATACACAGGTTCTAAGATTATGTCTTATGCATGACCCTTAACCCCACTATGTTTCTTTTCTGGATACTGGAGAAGCAGTTAAAGTTATTGTTTGCTTTTTTAAGACGATGCCTTAAAAAAGGGGAGAGTTGGATTTGTTAATAATAATAATAATTGGATTGGTGGATGGCCCTTTGCTAGCCACACAGCAAACAGGTCTCTTCTAATAACGGGAAATGAAAAGATTTTTCAGGGATTATGGAGAGAATTGCAATTTGCAGTTTTACTTGGGTTTCTTATTAATCATAACTCTGTCAGGTGGGGTGCGTAAATTAATGGCTTTATCCTACCAGGGACTTAAAACTCATAAAGTCTGACTTCCAATTTCATTTCAGTTCAGGGCCAAGTCGTAGTACATATCGTATCTGGGCACCTTACAAGTTTTTTAATCTGATCTAAAACCCTTCTTTTACTTCTTGCTGGGATTAGTTAGGTTTGGGATTTTGCTCTAACAAATTAGAAGGTTATGGTTGTTTGTTTTCTTCCTGGCATGAATTTAGAACAGATTTGCCAGCCTGGCTTGACTCGCCATTAATG
The DNA here is from genome assembly GCA_963556495.2 of Valencia hispanica. Taxonomy (NCBI): domain Eukaryota; kingdom Metazoa; phylum Chordata; class Actinopteri; order Cyprinodontiformes; family Valenciidae; genus Valencia; species Valencia hispanica. The sequence goes on along the minus strand of OY747712.1, from coordinate 6,757,857 downwards.
TTGGACCGGGTTTACCTGCAAGATATTGAGTAGAGTTTTAAAAAAAAACAGCCAACAGAGCTTCAGTTCTGGAATACAGCCTCTGCCGGTTTATCACTTTACATACCTTCTCTGAGCAGGACAAAGAAATGATGATATACAGTTCTGTTGTCTTCAGTTACCCCAGCAAGATTCCCCCTCCATCATTAGCACACCGATTTGTTTACATAGTTCGTGCGTCAATATGACGCATGAACTGTCTGACAGTATCCAGATGTTTCCTCTAGACAACAATAATCAACTCAAATTACTCTGAGGAAACAAGTCCTCTTAGCCAAGGCTATTATTCAGCTGAGCCGGATCTCAGTTTAGGCTGACCCCGAGCCTTTCCTCTGACATAAACACACAAATTCCTGTACGCAGCTTATCAGATGGGACCACTTCAGATGTGCAAAATCTACCACAACAATATCTTTGAATGTGTTATCCATCTATTTGTTTCCTGCCGGTTGGACTACCACAACTCCCTCTATCTTGGCCTGGACCATTTATCCATGCATCGTCTTCAGCTGGTCCAGAATGCAGCGGTCCGCTTGCTGACCTGCACCAGTAGGCGTGACCACAAAACCCCGGTTCTGGCCTCTCTCCATTGGCTTCATGTTTCTTACAGGATCCATTTTAAAATATTACTTTTTGTTTTTAAATCCCTTCATGGCCTGGCCCCATTTGATATCTCTGAGCTGTTGACTGTTTATGCTCCCGCCAGAAACATGAGGTCCAGCTCTCAGTCTCTTTTAACAGCCCCTAAAACTTGTTTAAAAACCCACGATGACAGAGCATTTTATGTTTGGCTGGTCCTACGATATGGAACAGCCTAACACCTCACATAAGGACCACACATAGTTTAGAGCATTTCAAATCCCTACTTAAGACACACCTATTTGATCAGTCTTTTAATGCAGGTTGATTTGAGCATCTTAATAGTTTTTTTATCTATTGTGATTGTTTTCTTAACTTGTCTTGTTTTATCTACATTTTTGTGTTTGTATCTACATTTTATTTCTAGTATTTTACCTCAGTTTATTGATTGTTACTACTTGTGTTTTATGTCTTGTTCAGCACTTTGGGGCAGCTTGTGCTATTGTAAATGTGCTATAGAAATAAATTTGACCTTCACCTTGAACAGACAAACAGCCCTAGAATCATTTTACTCTAGATTTTTGGTTGGAGATAGACTCAATGGAAGTAGCTAATAATTGCTCGTCCAGGTTTGATGTTTGTGTCATTTTCAGCTGTTAATTACACCAAAGCGCCTAATCTGGAAAGGCATTATAGGGGAATATGACTATTTTCCCTAAATTTGAAAGTAAAATTATGAAATATTAACTCTGGATATAGTATGTGAAAGTAGTAGGTAGGTCATAAATATCATTGACTGTATATATAATGGACAGCGTTTCCGCACTCCTCCCCGCTTGCCACAATGACCACGTTCATGGGGGAAATCATGGCAGATTTACAGACTCCTCCTCCCCGGTTCTGACGCAGCATGTTCCTAAAAAGGGCATAAGGGCGGGATCTTCACTGTAGACTCGGCCCTGCTTGGCCCTCGCGGGGCGTATACTTCTGTTTTAATCCTGCCCATTCTGCTCCCGTGCCTTTAGCTCTGATGCTAAACGTGGCTAGCTAAGCTAAAGGCTAATCCACTCATTGACTGTATATATATAGCGCTCCCGCTTCATTCTGCTGCAGCCATCTGTGCGCCTCTGACGGCTCTCTTTTCCCCCCAATCTCATAAGGTAAGAACTCATAACTTAAAACAATTAAAATGTAGTGTTACTATAATTACAGTCGAACGAAATACAGCAATTTAAAATAAATGATCACAACGGGATATCGAAGACAATTGGATTTAAAAAAAAAGACAGATAGCTGTCAAAACTTATGTAAAGCCGAGTGGAGGATGTTTATTAGCCTAGTCTAATCTGCAATATGTTTACATGTGTGTAACATTGACAGTATATATACAGTGTATAATAATGTGTCAAGTATTAAATTCCCTGTGTGAAAAGTGCGTTCACTGTATGTGTGTTGAATGCGTGTGGATGAAAGTGCCTCGTGTGTGCTGCTATGAATGGATTAATACGGTAATAATTGTAATTTAATAAGGATTTAAATTCTACTCTGCAGAAATGAATACTATTAAGGCCACGGTCGACAATATCCTGATACAGCCGAGGGCGGAGGGCTTGGAGTCAAGTCAGGAGCACGTTTTTCACCTTTTTTGATGATTTTTGACTTTTTTTTTTATTCTTGAAAATAAAAGTTGTTAAAGATTGTGAATGCCTTTCTGTTTCTCCCGCAAACATATGCTTCATTATCAAAACAAATAATACTGATCCTCAGAGAGTTTGCATCTTTGAATTGATAATAGGTTATGGTTAGATTGATTAAAAATGTATATTAAAACAACATCAGCGAACACCTTCATAAATTAATGTCTTCAGTTTACACGTTCTGTCTCCGCAGCAAAGTTCAAGAGGGGATTCTGCGCAATCAACCCAGAATCCGTTTGGCAGACTAGAGGAATGGAATGATAAAAACACTCAACAATCTTCCCTTCATCTCTGCACGGAGCCCGGCAGGAGTCAGGTGCAGAAATAATTTTGAGGTTCATATGTAGGCTACCCTCTGTTTATGTGCGCGCTGATTTGGGAATCGTGCTGGACCTTTTTAGAGCTTTAAACTGAAAAAAGGGTATTATTCCTTTAACTTGTAAATAGTACGACTAAGATATAGCCTACTTAATCTCCCTAGTGACCAGGTTTGTTTCAACTCCATGCATAACAAATGCAATATTTGTTTTTATACGGCTTTGAAGACAAACCAATCACAAAATTTGTGGAAATGGTCCAAAAGCCGCACAGTGTGTGTCCGTATTGCCTCTAGGAAGCATGAAGCTGGTAGCGCAGCATAATTAGAATACTGAATATATGAAAATTGCGCTGGTGGATGCACTGTTTAAAAAACAAACAAAAAAGAACACCAGGTTTTTAAGTGGTGGAGACAAAACTTTAACTGATCAATTTTACCAGGGACATGGCTCAGATATCTATACTTTCCTGCAGGACCCCAAATCCGTGCGCACAATTTAATAAACTGAGAGATTCTTGCACCTGAAAAGTATTTCTGCATCTGACCCCGGCTGGGTAAATTTATGAGCAAGATCCCCTGCAGCCTGCATAGCCTAAACAAACCTGTCGTTATTTTCATGAAGAAAAAGTACCCAAAAAAAAATACCCCCCCCAGTGGCGGCTGGTGAAAAATATTCTTGGTGGGGCTGTGCTTTTTATTTTTTTATTTTTTTTAATCAAACTTGTGCTTTCTGAGCTATTTGCACAATTCCAGTATTTCCTGAACTAAGTACAGCTCTTTTATTTCCTGTCTTACATCATTGGACGAACTGATTAATCCAGGTGTGTCTGATTATTGTTGTTGTGACTACTGAGGTCAGACACACCTGGATGGATCAGTTTGTTCAATACAGACAGGAAATAAAAGGGCTGTACTTAGTTCAGGAAGTAGTGGAGCTGTGCATATAGCTTATCAAGTCATTTTCAATAATCATCCTAAAACAATTGAACATAAACGGCTGGATACCAGTATTATGTGAAATACTGATTATTTTAATGCCAATATTAACAACTTGAGGCATTCTTATTCTAAACATAAATACAATATTGAACAAACAAGTTTAGAACCAAACTGGAAACAAATAACTTATTAGGTTTACACAAAATGTACACACAAAGCTGTTAACTCTTACAGCAGCGCCCCCTTGTGGCAGAGAAATCACACTGCTAATGTCACCACCAGATATCTTGCCCGCCCTCACACCATCCTTGGGGCGATTTCTCTATCGCCCTTCATGCGGCCGAATCAACGACGCTGATTGAATAAATTCCTGTTGCTATGTGCGAATTTCTTGTCAGTGATTGGCGGCTGCTGCACTGCTTGGGGCGATCTTTCTGTCGCGGCAAGCAATGCAGCAGGAGCTTTTTCTCCGAAAATGATATATATTTTTATATATGATACTTTGTTACGAATTGAAACACACAATTGACTCAGAATATGTGATTATTGGTAAAAAAAATTTAAAATGGCCAGCCGCCACTCCCCCCGCACACTGCAGCCGATGGGCCAGGCAGTGACGTCAACGGCCTGTCAATCAAAGTCAGGCCCTCATTAATTATGCAAGATTTAGAAAATTTATCCTAAGTTACCCAGCCTGGTGCCTCTGTTTTTTTTTTTTACCCAGCGTAATCACAGGAGCAATATGTAGCTGTAGACAGTAAAAAAAAAAAAAAGGCACCAGGCATTAAAGTTGTTTTTCACGTGTCTAAAGTGCAATGTATTCCAATGGGGGACTAGCGGCTGTATGGCGGTACTACAGCAATGGCGGCACCCAGCGTCGTAGTCAACAAGCAGAGCAGCCAGCGGCCATTGATAAATATACATGTTTTATGGTTATGCCTCTCAACTCCTCTTCATTTAATTTTTTCGCCTGCGAGGCTACTCTTAATGCTCTATTACCGTAATGCACCATGCATGCGCAAAGTTAATCTTAAAGAGCCCTAGCGTCGGCTGGATTTATGACTGCGTATTTCCAAGTGTCTGTTCACTTGACTGCAACGATCTCAGTCTGCAGTTAAACACATCAGCACCTTTATCTAGACCTACCAGAACTTTGTCTCTGCAGCTCCAAGCCGATTCTGTGGAGCTTTATCTGTGGTTTCCAGCTGATCTCCATCATTCTGCTCTGAGCATCGAGCTCCTCCTCGAAGCGGATTATAGTTTTTTCCACCTCATTGGAGATTTCTTCAGCAGCAGCAGTTAGTCGCTCTCTGATAAACTCTTTTTCTTCAGCAGCAGCAGTTAGTCTCTCTCTGATAAACTCTCTCAGGTGCTGAGCTGAAGACATTGTTGCTGAAATATTCAGCTGAGATACCAAAACACAACCGTCTTCCAGCTAACGTCCTCATGAGTTGCTGCCAGCGCCGTAGAGAAAGGAAGAGTTCTGACACTCCCATAGACCTATTTGGAAACAATGGAATGTGGAAGTTACGTGGGTCATGCAGCTGCAAATAGCTTCAAACAACAGCAGCTGCAGCAGGGGCGTTTCCTGGACCTGGGAACATTGGGGGCTGAGCCCGCACCCTCGTAGAGGAATCTGAGGGAGCCTACACTGTAAAAAAGGCTTTTAAAAAAGCTTTCTTGAGCATTGTGGCACCTTGCTTAAAGCCAAATACTGCAATATGTACTTCAAAATTTATTTATTTTCAAATTTAAATGTGACAGTGACAAGATCTCTAAAATCAGTATTGATATTAAGTAGGACAGGATGATAAAATTAGTCCGTAGGTAACAATCATTTTCATTTTTCTTTCCCTGACAAGCACAAAGGTTAGTTCTGTGTTAGGTTGCTTGGTGGATCTCTGTGTCTGCTGCTCTCTTTTCCTCATTCCCAGGTCATCTGTATACTGACTAGAACGTCAGATTAATTTTATTATGATCGATGTTATCAAAATGTAATCATAAAAGGGGACTGACCTTTGCAACATGAAAAGCATTCAAGTGTCATTTATTTGGGGCAATTGGCTCAATCACAGAGTTTTAATTATGAAATGTAATAGATGCAACTTAAAGGTTAAAATGTATTAATATTTCCTATCTGGATATTTTGATTTTATGCCTGTATGCAAATATTTACGTGTATGATAAATTTCAGAAAGCAAACATGATGAGAAAGTTTTATTTTCCTGAGTAAATCCATGCAGATGCAAAGAGACAGGACAGATAATTTATTTATACAGTAAAGCATTCATAGCAGATTCAATTATCAAATTAAATGTTGCTAATTTTATGTCAGGTAGCCTATTCTTATCAATAATTACAATAATGCATCGATACATGAATAACTGCAAACATGAATTATAGCGGTCTTTGTACTCAGAACAAAAATAAAATTATTGCTTTAATTGATAGTATAGTCTAGTTTCTTCTAATGGTATACTCAAATTTTTTTTCTCCCAATCATCCGTCAAAATGTTAAATGAGTCGTTGATTAGTGAGTCATTTTAATCCTGCCCTGCTTTCTGCAGCAGTTTCTTCTGTTCTGAATTTATAAAGATGCCTAAATTATAATTTCAGTGTAGATCATATATGATTGAATGATAAGATGGAGAAAAAGCTTTGATTAGTTAAGAGTTATCTATGGGCTTTGTGTATAAGTCAGTGTATTTTTTTATTTTTTTTTGCTTTTTTACGTGTCCTGTTTGGCAGCGTGGAGCTCAGAATTGGTGTCTGAGTACCAAGTAGAAGGCCAACAGATTTACTTTCACAAGCGGAGCAGTACAGCTTTTGCTATAGTACTCCACTTGATATATGTGTGAAAAATCTTTATCATGAATTGCTGGGGGTTTTATTTCCTGATGTTATGGACACGGAGATGGAAAATTAAGGGGAAGAAAGAAAGAAGATGAAGAAGAAGAGAAAAAGTCAAGAGAGAGGGTAAGTTGAAAATACAAAAGGAAAGGGAACAAAAAAAACACAGGAAAACATTGAAGTCTGCCTCCATACCCAAAGGGCGGCAGAAGAGGGGAATAAACAAAACAAAAAACGAAAAAGAAACATCGAGAAAGCAATCCAAACATCGTGAACTAAGAACTACACAACCACATCACACAAAAATGGATATAAAAATACAACAACAGTGTCAAAGGAAAACTCATGGTACCGATTAATCAAGCTCTAGTAATGATAACCTCAGCCCAAGAATATATCTGTAAACACCAGAGACCCCACATCTATGTGTGTGTTAGCATGCTGGTGCATGTAAGGTTTCTCCATAAGAGTGTTCGATAGCTGGTGTGAGCAGGCATCAATCTGTCTCCCAGGAATCGATGCAGACATGAAGGAGATCGGAGCAAAGACGTCCAAAGGACCCCCAGAGCCCCAGGCGGACCTGGGCGGGGCCGACCGCATCCCCCAAGAGAGGAGCAAAGGAGAACCCCAAGGGAACATCCAGTGGCTACTATACAGGTACCCGGGGGGCAGCAGTGACGACCCCATGTGCCAGCAACCGGCTGCGCCAGTCCATGGACCGGGAGAGCCGGGCCCAACCCCCCAGCAGGGACCCGACAAGGGACTCGCCCGACGAGGGTCCCCCGGCACCGCAGGGGCCACGGCCGGCCTCCGGCCACAACGCGCCACACCACCCTGGGCCAATCCCCACCGCCAACATCCCAGCGCCCCACCCCTGCCCCACGTCGGGGCGCCCCACAGATTGCCGCAGCGGACGGACCGCATCCCCAGGCCAAGCTCAGCCAGCACCTGGACACTAAGTTGTAGCAGCTCCCGAGTCATGATCCCGCGCAACGCAGAGCGCCAAGACCAGGCATCCAACAAAGGCCAGGGTCTGTCCGACCCGCCAATGAACGGACCACGCACGTCGCGCACAGAACAGGTAATCGAACGAGCAGAGACGCTGGATCCGTAACCTGCCGAGCCACCGAGCAGGCACCACCCAACAAGCCCAAACCTGGCACCCCTAAAAGAGGTGCCCCAACCAACCAAGGGAAGACATTGGCCCAGGGCATCGGCCGACTGACACACTGGCCCCCCCATGCCCGGCCAGGCACGCACTAGGTCTGAACCGAATTGACCACCGACACATCAGTAGGCATGGGCATCCGTCACTGGCGGGGAGTGACGGAGGGGAAATAGGCCCCCCATTAAATGTAAGGCCTGAGGTGCGCCAGGCGAGAGCGCAGCCCAAGATCCAACCTGACAGGCAGACAAAGACATACAGACACAGTCATACATTCCGTCCCTCTTAAACACATACATTCTCACTAACTCACCAAGACACCCAAGAAATGACGCTGTACCCTCACTCACACACCCCATACACACTTTATGCTCCCAAGTCCAGGTATCAATGCCCCAGTAGAGCCACCAGCCCCCGGACCCGGGAGATGGACCCCCTACCTTCTAGGACGGAGACAAGCAGACCGCCAAGGGCCCCACAGTGGCGAAGCAGCCCGACAGCCCAGGACCCCGTCCAGACCATCTGTTCCTCCTCCGGACCCCATCCCCTGATGGCCCATAGCGAACAGGTGTGTGAGAAGACCCCTCCATCCTCCCGCTCGAGTATGGTGTTGATGCGTGTTGTTATAATGTGCATTTAAAACAGAGAAGTGGGATGTGGGGAAGGCAGCCACACATCCCCCAACCCCCACCCCGAGCCCTCAGTGTCTATATGCGGTTTAACAGTGGGCACCGGCACCAGAGGTGAAGCTGATTGAACCGCTACCCCTCTGGATGCCGAAAAGTGTGCCCACCCCAAAGTCCCTACATGTGTGTCGCATGACAATGTTATAAGTTCGAGTGTCTAAGTTGTATATTAAAATTGGGACCCAGGCCACCACGGGATGTGCCCATGCCCCAAGACCTTATATGAGTGGTAAAGTGATGGAGAGGGTGGACAGAGGTGTTCGGGGATGGGGAGGGAAGGACTGGGAGACAAAATGTCTTCCCAGGGAGCCAGCTCCCCCACTGAAACATGAGGATCAAAGATTAACTTAAACATAAATACATAAAACCCATAAATAATTCCACCTAATTAAAGTTTTTTTCTCAGTCTTATCATTCAATAATATGTTATCTACGCTGAAATGATCATTTAGGCATCTTGATTAATTTAGAACAGAAGAAGCTGGTGCAGAAAGCAGGGCAGGATTAAAATGACTGACTAATCAACGACTCATTTAACATTTTGACGAAACTAGACTAAACCATCAATTAAATCAGTAGTTGCCAAACTATTTCTGCTGGCCCCCCTTTGGGAAGAACTGAATTAAATCAACAGTTTTAATTTTGTTCTGATTGCAAAGACCACTGTAATTCATGTTTGAAGTAATTCATGTTGTGGCGATTCATCAGTGTGATTTTTGTTAAGATTAGACTACCTGTTATAAATGTTGGAACATTTGATTTGATAATTTTATCAACTATGAATGCCTAACTGCCATATATATATATATATGACCTGTCCTGTCTCTTTGCATCTTCATGGATTTACTCAGGAAAATAAAACATTTTCATTATGTTTGGTTTCTATATTAATTCCCTCATTGAAAAGGTCTTGTTCTCAAATGAGGGAAAAATGGAGCGGGAGATCGATAGACGGATTGGTGGGGCATCTGCAGTTATGCGGGCAAAGAGAGAGCTGAGCCGAAAGGCGAAGCTCTCGATTTACCGGTCAATCTACGTTCCTACCCTCATCTATGGTCACGAACTCTGGGTGGTGACCGAAAGAACGAGATCACGGATACAAGCGGCTGAAATGAGTTTCCTCCGCAGAGTGCCTGGGCTCTCCCTTAGAGATAGGGTGAGAGGCTCAGTCATCCGGAGGGGGCTCAGAGTAGAGTCGCTGCTCCTCCACATTGAGAGGAGTCAGTTGAGGTGGCTCGGGCATCTGGTCAAGATGCCTCCTGGACGCCTCCCTGGTGAGGTGTTTCAGGCACATCTCACCGGAAGGAGGCCCAGGGGAAGACCCAGGACACACTGGAGGGACCATGTTTCTCGGCTGGCCTGGGAACACCTTGGGATTCCTCCCGAGGAGCTAGAACAAGTGACTGGGGAGAGGGAAGTTTGGGTCTCTTTGCTTAAGCTGCTGCCCCCCTCCCTGCGACCGACCCTGGATAAGCGGAAGAAAATGGATGGATGGCTGGTTTCTATATTTATCATCTAAAATCTAAATATCCAGATATGAAAAACCCTTCCCTGGGCTGCCACCTTATCGGAGTGGAGGGGTTCGAGTGTTCCAACGGTCCTAGGAGCTAGGTTGTCGGGGGCTTTCTGTCCCTGGTAGGATCACCCATGGCAAACTGGTCCTAGGTGACGGATCAGACAAAGCACAGCCCGAAGACCCCTATGAAAAAAGGCATTATTGGACTTAGTGTTCCTTTGCCCGGACGCGGGTCACCGGTGTCTCCCTCGGCAGCCAGGCCTGGAGGTGGGGCACGTTGGCGAGCGCCTGGTGGCCAGGCCTTTACATAACCCACCACCTGTGGGAGGAGCCACAAGCCAAGGGGACTCCCTTGTTCTGCTGGGGGACTTTAATGATCACGTGGGCAATGACAGTGAGACCTGGAGAGTTGTGGTTGAGAAGAATTCCCCCCCACCCATCTGAACCCAAGCGATGTTTTGTTTTTGGACTTCTGTGCTCATCATGGATTGTTCATAACACACATCATGTTTAAGCAAAGCGAAGTGGCTGACCGGAGCTGTGTCAGCAAGGTGGTCGGTGCCTGTCTCAGCGGCAACCCATCAAACCTGCTGGTGGACACCGGTGGTGAGGGATGCTGTCAAGCTGAAGAAGGAGTCCTATTGGGTCCTTTTGGCCTGTGGGATCCTGGAAGCAGCTGATAGGTACCAGCAGACCAAGCAGAGTGCGGCTCGAATGGTTGCTGACTTGGGCGTGGGAGGAGTTTGGTGAGGCCATGGAGAACGACTGCCGTATGGCTTCGAGGCGATTCTGGTCCACCATCTGGCGTCTCAGGAGGGGAAGCAGTCTGCCACCAACACTGTTTAGAGTGGAGGTGGCGTGCTGCTGACCTTGTCTCGGGATGTCCTTAGTCGATGGACGGAGTACTTCAAATACCTCCTCAATCCCATCAGCACACCTTCCAATCTGGAAACGGAGCCAGGGGACTTTGGATTGGGCTCTCCAATCTCTGGTGCTGAGGTCACCAATGTGGTTGAAAAGCTCCTCAGTGGCAAGGCTCTGGGGGTGGATGAGATTCCCCCGGTGTTCCTCAATGCTCTGGATGTTGTGGGGCTGTGTTGGTTAACACAGCTCTGCAATATAGCATGGACATTGGGGGCAGTTCCCTTGGATTGACAGACTGGGGTGTGAGAGTGTGTTCGAAATTACAGGGAGATCATACTTCTGAGCTTCCCTGGTAAGGTCTATTCAGGGGTTCTGGAGAGGACGGTCAGGCGGATAGTCAAACCTCAGATCCAGGAGCTTGATCGGAAGGTGATCTTCAGCTTTTGCTGGAGCGGTTCGTAGCCCAGTGTGAAGTTCTTGAATGAGGATCAGCACCTCCAAATCTGAGACCATGGTCAAGGGTAGAGTGCCTTCTCTGGGTTTGGTTATGAGGTCCTTCCAGAAGTGGAGGAGTTTAAGTACCTGGGGTTCTTGTTCATGAATGAGGGTAAAATGGAGCCGGAGATTGATAGGCGGATTGGTAAGACGTCTGCAGTGATGCAAGCGATGTAGCAGTCTGTCGTGCTGAAGAGAGAATTACCAGTCGGTCTACGTTCATACCCTCATCTATGGTCACGAGCTTTGGGTAGTCAGGTAGTCAGGATGCCTCCTGGATGCCTCCCTGGTGAGGTGTTCCAGGCACATCCCACCGGGAAGAGGCCCAGAAAAAGGCCCAGGACACATAGGAGGGACTATGTTTCTCGGCTGGCCTTGGAAAGCCTTGTGATTCCTCCCAAGGAGCTGACCTAAGTGGCTGGGGAGAGCGACGTCTGGGTCTCTTTGCTTCAGCTGCTGCCCCCGCGACCTGACCACGGATAAGGGAAAGACATTGGATGGATGGATGGAAAAACATATTAACCCTTGAGTAGCAACCATTATATTTCATACTAAAAATTATATAATTGAGCCAATTTCCCCCAATAAATAACACTTGAATGCTAATCATGTTGCAAAGGTCAGTTCCCTTTTATGATTACCTTGTGATAACATCTATAATGATAAAATAAATCTGATGTATTAGGCGGTTTACACATTAGCTTGACAGGACAGAGAATGAGGGAAAGAAAGTAGCAAACACAGCGGTCCACCATGCAACCTGACACAGAATTAACTTTTGTGCTTTTGAGGGAAGAAAATTGAAAATAATTGTTACCTATTGACTAATTTTATCACCCTGTCTTACCTAATATCAATACTGATTTCAGAGATCTTGTTTACATTGTCCTGCGATGGACTGATGACCTGTCCAGGGTGTGCCCCGTGACTGCTGGAGATAGGCACCAGCCCCCCCACAACCCTGCATAGGATGGACGGGTACAGATAATGGATGGATGTTTATATTGTCACATTTAAATTTTAAAATACATTTTAAAGTACATCTTGCAACATTGAGCTTTAAGAAAGGTACCACAATGCTCAAGAAAGCTTTTTAAAAAGCCTTTTTCACAGTGTAGGTTCCCTCAGATTCCTCTACGAGAGTGCGGGCTCAGCCCCCAATACTCCCAGGTTCAGGAAACACCCCTGCTGCAGCTGCTGTTTGAAACTATTTGCAGCTGCATGACACACGTAACTGCCACATTCCATTGTTTCCAAAGAAGTCTATGGGAGTGTCAGAACTCTTTCTTCCTTTCTCTATGGCGCTGGCAGCAACTCGTGAAGTCTTTAGCTGGAAGACGGTTGTCATTTTCGTATCTCAGCTGAATATTTCAGCAACAATGTCTCCAGCTTAGCATTTGAGAGAGTTGATCAGAGAGCGACTAACTGCTGCTGCTGAAGAAAAAGAGTTTATCAGAGAGCGACTAACTGCTGCTGCTGCTGAAGAAATCTTCACCAAAGTGGAAAAAACCATCGTCCGCTACGAGGAGGAGCTCAATGCGCAGAGCAGAATGATGGGGATCCACTAGAAACCACAGATAAAGCTCCACAGAATCCGTTTGGAGCTGCAGAGACAAAGTTCTGGTAGGTCTAGATAAAGGTGCTGATGTGTTTACTGCAGACTGAGATCATTGCAATCAAGTGAAAAATACTTGGCAATATGCAGTCATGAATCCAGCCAACGCTGAACTCTAAAGATTAACTTTGCACATGCATGGTGCATTACGGTAATAGAGCATTAGGAGTAGCCTTGGAGGCGAAAAAATTTAATGAAGAGGAGTTGAGAGGCATAACCATAATACATGTATATTTATGACCTACCTACTACTTTCACATACTATATGCAGAGTCTATATTTAATAATTTTACTGTAAAATTTAGGAAACACACCAAGTCAAATTCCCTCATAATGCCTTTCCAGGTTTGGGGCTTTGGTTAAATAAATAGCTGAAAATGACAAACATCAAACGTGGATGATTTTATTATGAGCTATTTACATTGAGTCTGTCTGGCCTACCGCGATTGCATATATTGATGACGTCATCAGTCTGTCATCAAGAAGGATAAATACTGATGTTCAGTGTTCATCTTCACCATTTAACGCAAAAGAAACCTGTTGCACTTGTTGAGGCTATGGCCTTTGACTGAACAAACTGCATCTCCCAGCATCCTTTCACTGAACGAACTGCATCTCCCAGCATCCGTTGCGTTGCCCTCAACCCATTCTCATTGGTCTGTGGTCAGTGATAACATCACAGAGTTGATAAAGGCCAGCGCGAAGATTGACATCTTCGTCTTTTGGTTCCCAAGCGGTGCCGCAAGGAGACGCTTTAATCCACTGCTAGCATTTTCCCTTTTTACCGTTCAAACCTGCTGGACCAGGAAGAACTTCCCTTTTAAACTTCGAAGTGAATCGGCCGAGCAGACAGACTTCCTGTACGGGCAACCAGGGAGTCAGCTGGCCATCTGAGCTCTATTGAAAACAGGCCTGAGTCCCTCAGCGCCTAAAGTCGGACGTCCGCTTTTCCGACCTCGGTTTTTGTGCAAACCGCTCCTTTAAACTGGACACTTTCTATGTTCTTCGTCGTGGACTGTGGAGAGCTGCCCCCACCAAGTAGGATTAAACTGGTTCATATCTTTTGGTCTGGGTAGAGGAGAGGTCTTGACGGTTAATATCCGTTTTCTGTTGGTTAAAATAAGTCTGTCAACTTGTTAACCACTGCTATTCTTGGTCGTCTGTTGCTGAACACCGACCCTGAATGTGCATTCTTTTGTGTTTTAATTGTTGGATTTTGGTTGCAACCAGAAGCAGTATATTATATTGTATTATTTCCCGGCTTGTGTCATTGTCCGCTGCGGTCGGCGCGTCTCTGTTTAGACAGGTCGCGTGGACTCAGTAGATCCCCTTTCTCCGTCGCCCCCATTTCCTTTGTCCAAGCCACCATTGCTAATGAAACTAGCCTTTGTTGAATCGCCACACGGTCTTCCTTTGTCTTCCTTTGTGAACCGACCGCGCCAATTGATAAGGCTTGAGTTATTTATCGCATTGAGGGGGTGAGTTGAACCCCCCCCCCCCCCTCATTCGCTCGCTGTCTCCCACACACATACAGCCGCACACGGACTCCCCCTTCCCTCGACGTTAACTTTGTTCTATATTTTTGCATGCGTTAGAATAGATGGAAATTATGAATGAAATGTAATCTGTAAGGTTGACCTGTTTGATTAATAAATTCCCTTAAGTAACGAGAAGTTTCCTGTGCTATTTCAGTGTGTGCTGTAAAGTTTGTTTTAACCCGGCGGACGAACTCTACGCCTTTTCAGAGAGACTGACAGTCTGGTTTAATTAAAATTATCTCATTTATGAGATTGGTGCCCCTATATCTTTAATAAACAGGTTAAACTCGAACGTCATCAATAATTATATTAATATTAAATTATTGATTATAATTATTGATGCTCAGAAAACCAGACAACTTTTTATTATTAATAGTTACAACACACTTTGCAACAATTCAATGCAACAATTCAAATATGTGCAGCTTTATTTTTGTGCGATATTTAAACATAAATAAGTAACCAGGAAAAACTGACAATTTTGAACTTTGTGTAAAAAAAAATTCAGCTTTTAATTTATTTAAAATATCTTCATCTTTATTTTTTGTATTGCATTATTTGGAAAAAAGATTTTAATATTTTTAAATGTATTATGCACTGTAAACTGACTTTCCAAGCGCCCCGCCTTGTTTTGACGTTTGACACACTGAACCCATTGGAGGGAAGGAGGCAGACCTACCTCTTTCCACTCAGCCAGCTCCTGCAGAAGAAGCCAGCGCTGATCCATCTGGCCTGGAAATGGCTGTTGTGGCAGCAGTTCTGCTGGCAGCCACAGCAGCAGTTTTTCAGCCTTCAGCAGAGATTGCTTAGTTTGGGGCTGCAGACTGTTTTCCTGAGCCGGAGCTCCAGTCTTCAGAGTGTGTTCCCGAGCCCCAGTCTTCAGAGTGTGTTCCCGAGCTCCAGTCTTCAGAGTGTGTTCCCGAGCTCCAGTCTTCAGAGTGTGCTCCCGAGCTTCAGTCTTCAGAGTCTGCTCCCGAGCTCCAGTCTTCAGAGTGTGTTCCCGAGCTCCAGTCTTCAGAGTGTGCTCCCGAGCTTCAGTCTTCAGAGTCTTCAGAACTTTCTGTCTGGTTCCTACATATCCACGGCCGGCCTCCTGAACTTTCTGCCGGATCCTACGTATCCACGGCCGGCCTCCTGAACTTTCTGCCGGGTTCCCATGGCCCCATGGGCGGCCCCCCGAGCTCCTCTTATTAAACTACAGAGGAACAATACCAGAGATGTTTGGTCAGGAATGTAAAAGATTACAGACTTTAAGCACAGGAAGGATTGGATAGATGGAAGTCTGGACAGAGCCAATAAACTGAACGCATTCTTCAATAAGTTCAGTTTTGGATCAAGCTTAGCATCTTCTGTCCCCAGCCAAACAGACATCCCACCCTCCTCTGACCCACAGCTTTCCTGTCACACCTCAGATGTTTTATCCTTCACCTAAGTCATGGACTCTTCTGATTCCACAAGTTTGTCTTCAACCAAGTCAGGAGATGCTGCTACCCCCTTTGCCTCCCCCTCACACTTGTCTGTCTCCAAAAGTCAGGTGAAGAGGCAGCTGGAGAAACTGAACCGGAACAAGACTGCAGGTCCAGATGGTGTCAGCCCCAGAGTCCTGAAGGCCTGTGCAGAGCAGCTCTGTGGGATTCTGCAGCACCTCTTCAACCTTAGCCTAACTCAGGAGAAGGTTCCAGTGTTGTGGAAGACATCATGTCTTGTTACAGTACTAAAGAAAGATCACCCATCAGTCCTCAATGACTATAGACCTGTTGCCCTGACATTCCACATCATGAAGGTCATGAAGAGGCTCTTGTTGGCCCACCTAAATAAGCAAACAAGAACATATCAGGACCCGCTGCAGTTAGCTTATCGCTGTGGAGTTGGAGTTAAAGATGCCATTATCCACCAGCCTCAACCGACCCACTGTCATCTGGACAAAGCAGGCAGCACTGTGAGGATCATGTTCTTGATTTCTCCAGTGCATTTAACACAATTTAGCCTGATTTGCTACTTCAGAAACTCCTGAAGACACAGGTGGAGCCCTCAACAATCGCCTGGATCAATGACTACTGTTGTATTCTACTTTTTTGGGGCTATTTTTTATTATGCAGTACATATGTTTTTATTATATCTTTTTTTAAGCTTTAGAAGTAATAGGCCTGTTTATATTATTCAGGGTAGTAAAACATGACTCTGTTACCAGTATTTTATAGGGTTTAAGGTTTTAAGTAAACAAACTCTTGAGTAAAGATATGAACTGAAAGCAGGGAGGATCAGCTATAACTCTAGTTCCTGGTACGGTCAGGAGACCTGGAGAAAATAAATGACCTGTCAAGATGTAGAAGGAGGAGAGAGGAGTCATGTGATATGTTCTTTGTTCTTTTGGAAATAAAAATGGTACACCCTTGTAGGAAAGTGAGTCAGATTTTGTCTGGCTCCCATCTGCAGGTGCGTCCTTTTGAAACAGATATCTGTTTGTGTGTGTTGTTTTTACTCTCTGTCTCTCAGTTCTGGGTCTTATTTTGAAACAGTTCCCGCTGGGGTTTTGGAGTTCGGCGCCCCCACCTCTCGGAGTAAAAAAAAGTGAGTCCCAGAGCACATAAAAAAAGAAGCCGACACTACCTGACAAACAGACCACAGTTTGAAGGATTGTGGGTCAAACCAGGTGGTCAGCAGCACAGGAGCACCACAGGGGACCGTACTCTCACCATTCCTTTTCACTCTGTGCACCTAAGACTTCCAGTACAAATCAGAGACCTGTCATCTGCAGAAATACTCAGATGACTCTGCAATTGGTTGCAGTTGGTTACTATGGCGGCGCACAGTGTTGCAGCGGCTTCTCCAGATCCCAGAATTAAGCCTAATTTGTTGCCCTTTGTGGGCACTTTTAGCACTAATTTAGTGCTAAATTCAATGCTGAAGTACAGCTCATCCGAACTGACAGACATCAGGGACAGTTTGGTTATTAAAATTTTACAAAAACTTAAATCTGCTCTTGGACGCCAACAGCTCCTGAGGACAACGGAGTGGCACAGCAGGATTCGAGGAGCAACGGGCAAGAGGAAACGATGTGCTCGAAAACAGAAGAGAGGAAAGCGGGCGGGTGTGCTGGCACAAAGGCTAGGAGACTGCCGATACCAACTCTCTTCCTGGCCAACGTCCGCTCACTGGATAACAAACTGGACTTGTTACGTCTGAGGCTGAGTGTTTTTAACAGAGATGAGGAACTGTACTGTTCTTTGCCTAACGGAAACCTGGCTCAACAACAACATGCCAGACTCAGCCTTCCAGATCGAAGGGCTTCAGTTTTTCCGAGCGGACCGCGACCACCGGTCGGGTAAAACATGGGGAGGAGGACTGTGTGTGTACGTGAATGAAGGTTGGTGTACGAACTGTGGACTGGTGAAAAGTTCCTGCTCTGAGGCGATAGAGCTTATGACTGTGAAATGTCGGCCGTTTTATCTGCCACGAGAGTTAAATGCGGTGTTCGTCACCATTGTTTACATTTGACCGGGTGCAAATGCCAAGGAAGCATCAAAGGAGCTATTTGACACTATTAGCTCGCTGCAAACAAGGCCCCGGGAGGCGTTTTACATGGTTGCGGGGGACTTTAACCACGTGAAACTGACTAACACTCTGCAAAGTTTTTACCAGCATGTCACCTTTCCTACACGCGGAGAAAATACTCTGGACTGTGTGTACAGCAACATACATACAGAGCTTTTCCTCGCCCCAATCTTGGCCTCTCCGACCACATCTCCATCCTGCTGGCGCCAGCATACCGCCCCCTGCTGAGACGTATCAGGCCAACGAAGAAGATGATCTCTGTGTGGCCCAGAGATGCGGCCTGTGTGCTCCAGGACTGTTTACAGTGCACAGAATGGCAGGTCTTCAAAGAGGCAGCAACACATGAGGGGGAGGTGGACCTGGAGGACTATACACCATCTGTCCTTGGTTTCATCTCCAAATGTGCTGATGATGTCACCACCACCAGGATAATAACCTGCTATCCGAACCAGAAACCCTGGCTGAACTCTGAGGTGAGAGCTCTGCTGAAAGCTAGGGATGCTGCGTTCAAGGCAGGTGAGGCATCAGCACTCAGAGAGACACAAAAAGGACTGACTGCAGGCATTACGAGGGCCAAAGCCACATACCCCCAGAAAATCCAGGGTCACTTCACCACCAATGACCCTCGGCGCATGTGGACGGGGTTTAAATACATCACGGACTACAACACCAAGGATGCACAATGCCCAAGAGACCCCTCCTTGCCAGATGCACTCAACCATTTCTATGCCCACTTTGAGTTCCCTGATGTCTCCCCCAGCACCAAACTTATACTACCACCTGGTGACACGCCCATCAGTGTGACCACATCAGATTTAAGGAAGACCCTTTAGTGTATCAACCCTCACAAAGCAGCAGGGCCCGACAACATCCCAGGGCGGGTACTGAGGGAATGTGCACACCAGCTGGCTGAGGTGCTGGCAGACATCTTTAACACCTGACTGTCATTGTCATCTGTCCCCACCTGCTTAAAGACTGCCACGAATGTCCCCGTCCCAAAGTGCTCCACAGTGACAAGCCTGAATGACTATCGGCCCATAGCTTTAACCCCGGTAGTCACGAAGTGCTTCGAGAGGTTGGTCATGACCCACATCAAAGACGCCAACGATATCACTGTGGACCCCCACCAGTATGCCTACAGGAAAAATCGCTGGACTGACAACGCCATTTTATCGGTGGTCCACACAGCCCTGACCCATCTGGAGAGTAGAAACTCCTATGTCCATCTGCTCTTTCTGGATTTCTCCTCAGCCTTCAACACCATCATCCCACAGACGCTGGTGGAGAAGCTCTCCTCCCTCGGACTGAGTCCCATGCTGGGGAACTGGGTCCTGGACTTCCTGACCAATAGACCTCAGACTGTTAAGATCCACAACACCATCTCCTCCTCCATAACCCTCAGGACAGGCTCCCCACAGGGCTGCGTGTTGAGCCCCCTCCTGTTCACTCTGCTGACATATGACTGCTCATCGAGACACCCCAGCTGTCATATAGTTAAGTTTGCGGATGACACAGCAGTAGTGGGACGCATCACCAACAACGATGAGTCCAAATACAGAGAGGAGGTGGAAAAGCTGGTGCAGTGGTGCAGAGAAAACAACCTCTGCATCAATGTGAAGAAGACCAAGGAGGTGGTGGTGGATTTCAGAAGGGACAAGCGTCCTCTCTTTCCCCTGTACATCGGAGGAGCAGCTGTGGAAGTGGTCTCCAGCTTCAGGTACCTGGGTGTGCACATATCCAATGACATCACCTGGAATGCCAACACTTCATTTCTGGTCAAGAAGGCCCACCAGCGTCTCTACTTCCTAAGGAAGCTGCAGAGAGCTGGACTTGGGAGCTCCGTCCTGAGGAGTTTCTATCACTGTGCAGTGGAGAGCGTCATCTGCACCTGCATCACCGTGTGGCACGGCAGCTGTACTGCTGCTGAGAGGAAGGCTCTGCAGCGGGTGGTGAAAGCTGCACAAAGGTCTGTAGGGAGAACGCTTCCCACCACCTCGGATCTCTACACGTCCCGATGCAGGGGACGGGCCCTCCGCATCCTGAAGGACTCCACCCATCCGGCTCATAGCCTGTTTCAGCCCCTGCCCTCAGGCAGGCGGCTGAGGAGCATACAGAGCAAGACCACCAGGCTCAATAACAGCTTCTTCCCTGCCGCTGTTAGACTGCTGAACTCCAGCAGTGTCTTGTAGAGCACATTTATTTATATTTATTTATTACATTTATTTATATTTATTTATTACATTTATTTATATTTATTTATTACATTTATTTATATTATTTTTATTTTTATTTTTTGCTAATTTAATTTCAACATTTTATAATTCCGGACCTGAGTCCTAATTTCATACAATCACATGTAACGTGAGATGGTATGACAATAAAAGTTCCTTGAATCCTTGAATTGTCAGCTGTATCAGAGATGGACAAGAAGCTGAATATAGAGAGTTGGTGGGCCGCTTTGTGAAATGGTGTGGAAACAATCATCTTACCTTGAATGTGAACAAAACAAAGGAGATGATTGTAGATTTCAGAAGAAACAGTGATAAGTCAAACACTGTTTCCATCATGGGAGAAGAATTGGAGGTGGTTGAGGAGTATAAATACCTCAGAGTTCACCTTGACAACAGACTGGACTGGAGACTGAACAGTAAAGCCGTCTACAAGAAGGGACAGAGCAGACTGTACTTCTTTAGGAAGCTTAGATCCTTCAAGGTTTGCAGCAAGGTGCTGCAGATCTTCTACAAGTCTGTTGTGGAGAGTGTAATCTCTTCTGCCATCATCTGTTGGGGTAGCAGCATCAGAGCCAGGGATTTAAAAAGGCTAAAAAACCTGATAAAGAAGGCTGGTTCTGTTCTGGGGACAACTGTGGAACATCTGGAAATGATGAGGCAAAGAAGGATTCTTCATAAAATCTAAAAAATTATGGACAAACCTGAGCATCCTCTTCATGTGACTATCCTGCAAAAACAGAATGTCTTCAGTCGGAGGCTTCTTTAGTTTCGCTGCAACACAGACTGCTACAGGAAATCCTTCCTGCCCACAGCCATCATAATCTACAACAACTCCTTAAAGAATTAATTCTATGAGCTACAACAACAATTAATTTCCTTCTGGGATCAATAAAGTAGTTTTGAATTTGAATT
Source organism: Valencia hispanica (assembly GCA_963556495.2). Lineage (NCBI taxonomy): Eukaryota > Metazoa > Chordata > Actinopteri > Cyprinodontiformes > Valenciidae > Valencia > Valencia hispanica. The sequence continues at coordinate 6,736,857 of OY747712.1, read as the reverse complement.
GAATTGAATATATAGGCTATGTGAAAGTTATGGGTATGCCATAAATGTACATTTTTATGTCGTGGTTTTGGGGTCAAAATGAAGACTACTGATCTGCCACAGGAGGCTATATCCATTCTGAAGCCAGTAACTGATCTGACTATTGATGGCCATACCATCTTGATTTTCAGTTCAAAAATGGGGGAGGGGGCTGACTGTTGGTTTTATGTGTGTAACCGTGTGAGGGACTACAAGTCTGAAGATGTGACTTAAATTCACCATATTTCCATTTCACTGGCAGTGCTGCCAACTTCCCCGTGTTAAAAAATGTGCGTAAGCAAGGGTCAGAGTTGGCTTAAAGGTGGTCACATTTTTCCGTCACATTTTTTTTCAATAAATCACGATTGCATAGAAAGTGACGTAAACAATTTTCAGACCCCAATTTGAGCATAAACAACCTTATGAGGACCCTTGAAAAACAGGACCAAACAGGTGGATGCATGAGACAGTCATCAGTTTAACTTTATTCATGATCTTTTAATTTGTCTCTACAGACCTCCAAAAGCCACATGTCTCCATTGAGGGGGACACTTCAGCCATCCAACAGCTCTGCAACAAGAGGCGGAGCTCTAGTTATGACCAAGAGGAACAAGAACCTCCATGTCTTAAAGAGGAGGAACCAGAACCTCTACTGATGGAACATCATTGCGAACCAGAACCTCCATTGATTAAAAAAGAAGCAGAACACCCAGAAACTTCACTGATTGAAGAAAAAGATGAACCAGAACCTCCATGTATTAAAGAGAAGGACCCAGAACCTCTACTGATGGAACATCATTGGGAATCAGAACCTCAGTTGATTAAAGAAGAACAGGAGGAACCAAAATATTTACCGATAGACAAACAAAAGGCTGAAACAGTTCATCAATGCTTAAACATGAAAAGCAGGAACCAGAATATTTGCCAACCAGACAGAAACAGAAGGAGCTCTGCAGCAGTCGGGAGGGAGAGCAGCTTGTCCAGCAGCAGTCTATTGCTTTGATGGAGACTAATACTATTCAGGAAGGTGATTTTAAGGAAGGAGAACATAAAACTGAGCAGCTTTCCTTTCATATCTCTCCTGTAATTGAGAGCAAAGATCAGGAAGGAAGCAGCTCCACTGTGTCAGAGAGTCAGTCTCATTCAGACACAAAGAAAATGTGTTTCACATGTGACATTTGTGGGAGATCTCTAAAGAATAAGCATAATCTAAATAAACATCAAAAAATTCATACAGGTCAGACGACTTTTTCATGCCAATCATGTGGAGTAATTTTCTTTCGACTTGCAAATTTAAAACGTCACACGAAAATTCATACAGGTGAGAGGCATTTTTCTTGTAAAATGTGGAAAATCTTTCAAAGATAGTTCAACTTTGAAAAGGCACATAAGAATTCATACAGGTGAGAGACCTTTTTCTTGCCGATCATGTGGAAAAAGTTTCTCTAGACATGCAACTTTAAAACACCACAAGAAAATTCATACAGGTGAGAGGCCTTTTTCTTGTGAAACATGTGGCAAATCTTACATACTGAGAAGGTCTTTGAATGTTCACATGAGAAAACATACAGGTGAGAGGCCTTTTTCTTGTGAAACGTGTGGAAAATCTTTCAGACAAAGTGGGGATTTTAATGTTCATATGAGAGCCCACACAAGTAAGAGGCCTTTTTCCTGTAAAACATGTGGACAACGTTTTGTTTGTGCTGGTAAACTGAACTTCCACATTTAAAAAAAACCCACAAAAGTGTTAGTAGAATATATTTGAACTTTTCCTACTACTTTTACTGTTGCAAAATAGATTAGAAATAAAAACTCACTAATTCTGTTTAAAATACTTAAGAGCAAAGGTGAGGTGTTGGGTTCATCAGAAATTTTAACCAGGTGTAAGGAAACCTCTGAATCTTTTAACACCAGCAGCTTGGACGTCATGGACAAACTCCTTTTTCATGCGTGAGTCGACCCCTGTCTGGTTGGGAAACGTCTGTTTGTGGATTTGTTTCGTAGAGTATATCTATAAAATATTCAAAAGCAAATGCTGGTTGGGAAGTTGAAATACCTTGGCGCAGTGCCACTTGACACGATTGGCTGATGTTTGCAAAAACAGCCAATCCATCAGGACCATTCATTTTCCTTGCCACTGATTGGCTGTACACATAATAGCGGGCCTAATAGCCTTGGTTTATAATGTACATAATAATGCATATTAAGGTATATTTGCTGTTTGTACTATTAAATATGCAGATATAAGCATTTTTTGAGTCTGAAGTATTTATGGATTTCAGCTATTTGCTGCAAAGGCTCTGTGAAATGAAGTTAATGGGCCTAAGTGTTAACTTAGGTTTGTGAGCAGGACCACGCCACTCGCTCAGTAATCCACTCAGATTCGATTCACCTATCATCTCACACCTGAATCTCATCCCCAATTACTATGCGATATATTTAAACCCCGCCTACATAGCGATCAGGGACCCCCCTCCCCCGACCGTCTGTCTCGTCTCAGCATTACATCCCTACTTTTCTATCCTCTCCTCTCATCCCTTCATCCCCTCCCTCATCCCCCCTCATCCCTTCATCCCCTCCCTCATCCCCCCTCTCATCCCTTCATCCCCTCCCTCATCCCCCCTCATCCCTTCATTCATCCCTTCATCTTCCGGAATTGCGCCGCTCGAGGTGGCAGCATGTTGGAGTAGCTCTGTTACTTTGGTTCATATTTTTTTTCTTTTTTAAAACTTTAATTCTTCCATTTCTGGTAGAAACATTGTTTTTGTGGACAACTGTTTTCTCTGGTTTTGAATGCTGTGCACCTGGAAGGATTTTTGCTGATACTTTTTATTTTTGGACCTTTGTTATGATGCATAACCATGGCAACAAGGTGGTTTACAACTGGCAGCAGCTGATTAACATCACAAAAGCTCAAATAATACCTCAACTACAGCCACAAAACCGTGATGAGTTGAAAAGAAGACGCCATAGATCCAGAGCTTGCATAATGAGTTACAACATTTAATTTCCCTTTGGGATTAATAAAGTAATTTTGAATTGAATTGAATTGAATTCCCTCCCTCACCCCTCATCCTTTCATCTCATCCCTTCATCCCCTCCCTCATCCCTTCACCCCCCTCCACCCCTCATCCCTTCTTCCTGTCCCTCATCCCCCCCTCTCATCCCTTCCTTCACCCCTCACCCCTCATCCCTTCATCCCCCCTCTCATCCCTTCATCCCCTCCCTCATCCCTTCATCCCCTCTCTCATCCATTCATCCCCTCCCTCACCCCTCATCCCTTCATCCCCCCTCTCATCCCTTCATCCCCTCCCTCACCCCTTCATCTTATCCCTTCACCCCCTCCCTCACCCTTCATCCCCTCCCTCATCCCCCCTCTCATCCCTTCATCCTTACATCCCTCCATTCTCTCATCCACTTATTCAAAGTCTTAGCATTAACACCCGTTCTTTCAGGTTCTTTGTCTGGGGGGTCCTGAGCAGGCTCGATAAGAAAAAAGACGGATTTATGAAGACTGCACCCCCACACAGAATCTTCAAGGCTCCATCGGCGTATCCTCCCAGACACTTCATCGTTCCTACCCTTCTTCAATAAACATTATAATCCGATCTCTGTAAGTGTGGTCCTTGCTTTAGACGGTCAATCTGTACCTCAATATCGAACCCACAACCAGTGCCATCCCCAATCAACAACAATGTAGAGAAAATGTCTGAATTCCACGAATTAAACCAGAACAGCCTTGAAAAAAATCATTATCCAATTAAGCTCCTCCTCCTGCTGTCTAGATATCCTACCCACAGCTTTTCTAAAGAAAGTGGTCTGATCTTGTTCAAATAGGGAACCCATCCCTGCTATCAGGTGTATTCCCACAGGCTTTAAAAACAGCAGTTATTGAACGACTGCTAAAAAACAAGAATCTGGACAACATGTTAATGCAGAACTACAGGCCAATCTCTAATCTTCCATTCATCAGTAAGATTATTGAAAAAGCTGTTTCAGCAGTTAAATAGCTTCCTAACAATGACAAACCGTTTTGATGTTTTTCAGTCTGGTTTCCGTGCTCACCACAGCACTGAGACTGCCCTTGTCAAAGTATTCAATGACATCCGCATAAATACAGACTGTGGTAGAACCACAGTGCTGGTTCTGTTGGACCTCAGTGCAGCATTTGACACTGTTGATCATTATATTTTATTGGAACGACTGGAGAGCTGGGTCGGACTCTCTGATACAGTACTTGGCTGGTTCGAGTCTTACCTAAAGAACAGGGACTTCTATGTTTCAATAGGAAACTTTTCATCAGAACGAACAGAAATCACATGTGGGGTGCCCCAGGGCTCCATCCTGGGGCCCCTCTTATTTAAAATCTACATGCTCCCACTAGGCAAGATTATAGCAACCAATAACATTAGCTACCATAACTACGCGGATGACACTCAGCTCTACATTACAATGTCACCAGGTGACTCTGAACCCATTCAAACCCTAAATCAATGCATTGACCAAATAAATGGATGGATGTGCCATAACTTTCTCCAGCTGAATAGAAACAAAACTGAAGTAATTATTTTTGGACCCATAAAATATAATAATTCTTTACTGTCCCACAAAGGGGAAATTCAGTTGTAACAGCAGCAAAGTGACTGCTAATAGAAGCATTTAGATTCACACAAGGATAGTATAAAAAAGTGAATTAAGAATAAGATATATGTACTGTACATTAAGCACAAAATTACGAAACCAAAGTACTGTGTAGTTCTTAAACATAAAATGGCATACTCAGATTTGAATGTGCAACTGAGTAGGATCATTTAAAAAAGAATATCTACAGAACTGTCGATCTTGATGCCTGCGAAAATGTATGCAGCAGTGTTAGATACAAAAAAGATAGTGTAATACAAGACTTCAGCCATCAGCACAGTTGTCTGCTTCTGACGTATCTCTAGTATTTTATGATGGCCAACACCAGTACGCGGGTAGGTGAAGTGTCTTGCCCAAGGACACAAAGACATGCAGCAGGTGGAAGCAGGAATCAAACCCACGATTCCTGGTTCGCAGGCTGACAACTTTACCACTGAACTACAGTCTTATCTGGAAGTGTAGAGAGTAATTTCCTCTACAATTTACTAGCATTCTGTGTGGTATGATAAACACTATAAATCAGAACATAATTTGTGAAGGGTTAGAGATTAGATTACTGCCCTCATTTGTGTTTCTCTTAGTTACTGAGGACAATTAGCCTGGCAAGTCATCCTATACATATATTGTCTAACCATGACCCAATGAAAAACTCATTCCTAGTGATGGAATCTACGGTTGTCTTTCAAAGTGTCTTTGCACGCAATGGGACAGTGCCAGGAGCAATCAGTGCAAAGAATAACATGACGTATTCATAGCGACGGAAATCAGTCAACGAAGCAGTCCACCATACACTGTCAAAGAAGAAGAATGGTGAGTCATGGCGTCAAACAACATCAACATTAAAGACTTCCGTTTTTTCTGTCATAAAAACATGAGAACATCTGGTGTACTGAATACAGGCCGTTCCTGAGCCGCTGCCATCTTTGTTTGCTCTGTCGTAGCTCTGCCGTAATGGTGCTAAGCTTGCCCAAGGTCCCTCTACACACAGAGCGCTGTGACTGGCCTGACCTAAACTTGGCCGAGCCAATGGTAGATCTGCTGAGGCTACAATGAAGACCAATTTTGCTCTGCAGGGTGGTCTAGGTTTCCACGCTAGAGGTATTTAAGAATGGAACAGATTTTTTAAAACTTCTTACAGCATTGTCCGATAAAGATCTACTGTAATGAACTTTTCTTTTAGGTTTGAAGTACTGAGTTAAAATAAATTCAAAAGTAATCAAAAAATGGTCAGACAGGACAGGGTTATGTGAAAGTACTGTTATTTCTTCACACCCAATGCCGTATGTAAATATAAGGTCTACAGTGTGATGTCCGATGGAATGGTTGGGTCCTTGTATTTTTGAGTAAAGCGAATAAAGTCTAACATAGCATTAAAGCTACATTTAGACTATTACTGTCAGGGTCAACATGAATGTTTAAATCCCCCACTATTATGAACGTATCAGTATTTAACACTAAATCAGATTAAAAATCTTAGATCTGATCTAAAAATTGAGATTAAGGGCCTGGTGGACAATACAAAACCAAAGGAAAAGTAGTTTTAGTGCCTTGCTATCAGTCCCAATGTTTACCAATTTAATTGGTCTGCAATTAATTATTAAATCTCAAGGAAAAATGGGTGCTACTTCTCCTCCTTGTTCAGTATTTTGGGGAATGTGCAAATTCAAATTGTCACGATGTGATTATTTTCCCCTTGTTCTGGTCCCTTTGTGTCTGTTGATTTTTTCCAGCTGCCTTATGTTGTGTCTTGATTGCTTCCCCGTGTATATATACCTATCTGTTCCCCACGTTAGTTGCCGGTTCATCGTCATTTGTCGTCATTCCTCGTTGTTTCTGACTGTCGTCAAAGTCTAAGCAACATGCGTCCTGTCCTCAGATGTTTTCAACTGTAAGTCTCGTGACATTGAGTTCCCTGAGTTGTTCTGTGTGGAATAACTATTAATTGAGTCTCACTACATCTCAACCTGTCTGTGCCTGAATCCGCCAACTCAATCTTGACAGAACGAACCGGCCGAAAGGATTCAGCAGCAGGTGAGAAACTGACTCTATTGCAATGGTTGGCCAGGGAGGCTGCTAAAAATGCTTCCTCACCCGAGGACTCACCTTTCTGGGGATCGAGGTTGGCGTTCTGCCCCCCTGGAATGGGTCCTGACGAGATATAAATTCTGTTATAGTTGTATGAGGGTTTAATTCTGTAGTGCATGTGGCAACACTTAGAAACAGTGAACAATCAAGAAGAATGTGGTACATCAAGTGTTCCTTATGTGAAGAAACTGTGACCATTCTGTGAACGAAGATCTATGTGGGAGGAGTTCCCTGCAAACTTGTTTCAATAAAGACTTTGAGCTGACGTGGATCTGGACTCAGTTACTAGAACTGAGTCCAGCGAACGACGTCTCGCAGTTAAAATATATAATTGTTGTTTGTTGTTCTTATTGCTCCTTTTTACAGAAATGAACGAGCACGCGAGAAGGTGAAATGAGACCTCAGAGAGAGCCCTGGGTCATAAATTAAATGTGTGTCTGTTCCTTTAAGATCGGGTTTAAATTAGAGTAAAAACACCTTTCCAACAAAATGGTGACCCCGACGTGATTTCTGGAGGAGCAAAGGAAAACGTGAGTTTGGAAATTGTTGTGATCAGCAGGGACTGGAGATTGGAGGACGGAAGTGACCCAGGTCTGAAGTTATTTGGTAAGCGCTGCCACCTGAGGCGCAAAATTGACTAATCTAAAATTATTTTCTGTCTGTAGTTCTCCAGTAAATGTTGATTTCTGTTTCTGCTGAGGTAAATAGACGCCGACCGGGTTGGTAAACTCACTTCTTACTGAAAGCCTGCGTGTTCTGAACCGTAGGAAGGCCGAGTGGGATCAGCTCGTGGATTAAGAAACCACGGAATGTCTAAAAAACGAAACTCAGAGATCAGAGAGCGATTTTAACCCTGGTATTTCTTGTTCCTTTGAGCGGACTGGATCTCCGGGAGGAACCGCAGGCTGCTGAGAGCCTGTGCACGGCCTGGTTCGGAACCAGTATCAAAGTCCTCCACTTCACCGTCAGGTAAAAAAGGAGGCCGGCAGATCCACGGGGTTCCTTCCTGGAGCAACAGTTTGATGACGGGGTTTTGCTTCACAGGGACAAAAAGCCAGTGAGTACAAAATTTGATGCGTGAAAGAATAAAAAATAAGATTAAAGATAACTAGGTCCGGGACCTTTGTAATGCAAGTTTATGTTTTGCAAATAAAGATCAGGGATCTTTGCGTGTGTGTGAATGGAGATTTCTATGGTGAAACAGCTGTAGGCTGAAAGGAGTCTCATGGCTAGAAGATTGAGTAAATAACACTGCGATAAGATAAATAGATCAGATCAAAGAGAAATAAAAGCTTAATTTACTTCATTAACATGAGAATGATAAATATTTAAAAAATAACAATAAAAACAGTAAAATCTAACTTATCGAAATATGGGGAAAAAATAGCAAAGAAGATTTAAAGGAGATGCAAAATTTATGTAAGAGAAAAGACAATACATTTCTTTAGATTAAAGATTATGAATTTGAAGGACGATTGACTGAGTAATTTCGCGCACTTCTTGGTGGTGGCGATATAAAATAAAACTAAAAGATCAAAATTGAAGAATAGACATTTGGCGTCTCAAACAAAGGAATTCCTCTGGAAGGAGCAAAGAAGAGAAAAAGGAGGGGTTCATGCGTGAAGCTGATGTGTTTTTTAGCACCCGGGAGGATGAAAAAATTTTTAAACTTTGTATTCTCCTAAACTTCCGCCGAAAGAAAAATAAAATAAAAGAGAAAACTCACTTCCATATTAAAAAAAAAATCCTATGAAGAGTAAGGTAAACCGCTTTACCGTGATCTAAATGAATTATCTTAAACAAGCTATCCCCTTCCCCCCTTACCCTCAAGGAAGGGCTGTTCTGATAATAAACAAGACCCCCCTTCTATCCCCCAACAATGGGTCGTTAGTTGTTCTCTTAATAAACAAACCAACTGTGATGGGGTGCGACAGAAACCGGTAAACGGGACTTCCTGTGAAATACTTGTTTGAAACCAGATTGATCATGTGTTTCAACATTGTTAAAGGTTATCCAACTGCAGGAAGGCAGAAGGGAAGGAACACACCTCCCCCGACTAGCTGATAAGTAGGAGGATGTCTTATGAGCTGCGTGCAGCTCTCTATGCAAAAGGTTGGGATTTCTAAAATGCAGCGGCAACTGTTACTCTATAATAATAATAATAATAATAAAAAACGTAGCTAATGTTTTTTATGATATTCATGGGATGTCTGTGAGATCTCTCATATAGTAGAAAAGAAATGGTTTAAAAATGACGGATTATGAGCAGAGTGATTTTATTTTGAAACTCAGGCGGATGTCTACAGGTCCTGTGGGGAAGCGACAGCTGGGTGGCTACGTGAATTTTTTCTTTGTAACAAGTGGCAGCTTCAGATGCTTGCTTCTAACATTTTAATGACTGATAAGATACGTGTTGAAAGTAAACAATTTTGTAATTCGCTGGGTTAGAGACTGCAAAAAAGAGAGGAATTTTTCATTACGGGATTACCGTAGTACAGAATGTAGTAACGCACTCCAAAATTCAACTTTAGTTACCGTAGCACACCGAGTAAAAGCGCACTTCAATATTTAAACTCAATGGAGTTGTTGCTAATGGGACAAATTTAAGGGTCTGATTAAGCAGGAAAGATGTCTGGACCTACACCTGAGACTGGGAGAGGTGGCCGGCCCTCGCCCCAATCTGAGTTGAGAATAGTACCACGTTTTGGACATCTAACAACAGACTCTTCCACATACAATCATAATAATAAGCTAATTTGTAGAATCTTTATGAAAGAGCAGATAAGCAGAGAGCAAGGAATAGAGATGTGATGTTTTGTTATGGAAATATCAGTTGCTGATTATCTCATTGACAAAATTGTAGGAAGTTAGTGAAGCCAGATGGAGAGGAAAAAATTAGGAATTTTGTATTCCACAAAAAAAAAATGAGATTGAGTTGTTAGAAAAATGAAGTAAAAATAATAGATTTAGCTACAGGAAGAATCTGTAGTGGTAATTATATTACCTCCAGATTGGTTTTTTTTATTTATTAGGAAGAGATTTCCTGTTTCACTTGAAGTTGGGCATGTTCTCTGTAGGGAATAAATTAATAATCCAAATTGTAGATTTTCATAAAATTCTTGAAATGGGACAGCTACCAAAGAATTGTTCTACTTGGAAAAAGAAAAATGTAAGTTTTAACTGAAGTTTGTAATCAGATGAAGATAAAATAATCATATTATTGCTAACAGAAGATTCAAATTGAACTTTGCATGTTTTTGGCATTTGGCCAACAATGAGGAACAGGGGTATGGCGACCTCTAGTGGCGAACTAAGTAAAACATTTCTTACGGACAATTCAATTCTCAAACTGATTAGTTTGTGGACAAGAAGTGTGTCAGACATGAAAAAAAGAAAAGCTTCTCATATAAAATTAAGAAACAGCTTTGAGCAAACAAAGGCTGTACTGAAGAAGCTCTATTTGGTAAGAAAAGATAATTTCTCCTAGTGGATTTGTAATGTTAGCGAAACATTTAGATACATTAACTGTTGCAGAAATGTTGTTTAGAGAAATAATGCCTAGATTTGATATCCACAAATGATCTATAGTGGTAACGGAACACATTTTGTAAATGAAATAATTGATAAAATAGGATAAAGATTATAGATTATTTTTAAAAGAAAATGGGATTCTAAAAGCAGACTAAGAAAGGCCATGGATAAGACTAAACAGAATTGGAGATACTGTTTGGTTATGATAAAGTTATATATGAACATAACACCAAGTAATGGAACGAATTTGACAAACCTTATACCCTCCTACAGTTTGATATATTAAAATAAGAGGAACAATTACAAATTGATTTATGATTTTATGATAAAGATGTTGCAAAATAAAATAAAAAAGCAATGGAAGAAACAGGACAAAATTGGACATTTTCTTAATTTGGTAAACTATACATGCATATAATACCAAATTTGAATATTGGCCTCATTATATTTGAAATAATCTATGGGTGAGATATAGAATTCCTTAGATTGGTATACTCTCTTCTAAAGAACAATTTGATTAAGATCTGGTGGGTTTTCATGATCAAAATACTGATAAGTACATAAGTTATAAATGCAAACTAATCATATGCCAGATGACCCTATATTCCTACAGGAAGAAGTGAGCTGAAAGTAGGTGACTGGATCTGTAAACAGAAAACTGGGCATCACCCAGGTGGAAGGGGCCATTCCAGGTATTTTTGACCACACCAATGCTGTAGAGTCGGAGTTGGATACACTTAACCCATTGTAGAAAGCAGAGACCATCACTAGATATAAGGAAAGCAGTCTAAGAAAAGTGCTGTTTCAGACTGATTACAAAGGGAGGTGGATACAATATGGTCCACTTGTCTCAACTTCAGTGAAGAGAACCAGGAGAGCCACTTTTCTATAGAGACTGCTTGAAGGGAGAGATAGTAACTATGAAGGTTTTTCTGCTATTTAGTACTTTTATTTTTACAGCTTTTTGGTGGTGTTATTCCATAGGAACTTTAAGACTCACAGAAGAATGACATATAGCACATGAGAATGCTGATTTATTTTCTTGGTTCATTCAGAGAAGGACACACAGAAACCCATTTGAAACTAGCGTATGGTGACAATATGCAAGATAGCTAGCAAATAAATAAAACATTAACTGTTTTGTTTGTTCTCAGATGCTATATTCTGTAGGACATTTACCCAGATATCTAGAAGCTTTCACTTATCTTAATGATCTGTTTCCAGATGTTACACTCCTCTCCAGGATTTGGACAAATTCTAAGCGTGAAGTAAATGAACGAACAGGAAGTTATATGGTTAAAAATGTATATACTTCCATGACAAAATTAAGGGTAAATTGGAGACTGGTACGACATGGGATTGATCTAAATAGTTAAAGCTTGTCCTGACTCCTGATGGCTGCATGCGGTGCCTTGGGGGGGTTGCACTGGCGGACATGGGTTACTGGCCTGGTGGCCGTGCTGCGCCTGGGTAGGGTCTGGGGTGGTCCTGGGGATTCGGGGCCCAGGGGCGCCGCGCCCCCTAGCTGTGGTCCTGGCTGGGGGTCGGCCGGCGTGGGGTCTCTGTTGGCTGTGGGGGTCGTGGCCGGCCGGTGGCTCGGGGTGGGGGTTGGGGGATGTGTGGCTGCCTCCCCCACATCCCACCCCTCTGTTTTAAATGCACATTATAACAACACGCATCAACACCATACTCGAGCGGGAGGATAGAGGCTAGGGGTTTTTTCCACCCCTGTTCGCTACGGGCCATCAGGGGTTGGGGTCCGGAGGAGGACAGGCGGTCTGGTCGGGGTCCTGGGCTGTCGGGCTGCTTTGCCACTGTGGGGCCCTTGGCGGTCTGCTTGTCTCCATCCTAGAAGGTAGGGGGTCCACCTCCCGGGTCCGGGGGCTGGTGGCTCTACTGGGGCATCAGTACCTGGACCTGGGAGCATAAAGTGTGCATGGGGTGTGTGAGTGAGGGTACAGCGTCATTTTTTTGGGTGTCTTGGTGAGTCAGTGAGAATGTATGACAGACACAGTCATACGTTCCCTCCCTCTTAGTCTGTATGTCTTTGTCTACCTGTCAGGTTGGATCTTGGTCTGCCCCCTCGCCTGGCGCACCTCAGGCCTTACACTTAATGGGGGGCCTATTTCCCCTCCGTCACTCCCCGCCGGTGACGGGGGCCCCTGCCTGCCAGTGCGCCGGTGGTCAATCCGGTTCGGACCTGGTGCGTGCCTGGCCGGGCCTGGGGGGGCCGGTGTGTCGGTCGGCCGATGCGCTGGGCCGATATCTTCCTTTGGTTGGTTGGGGCACCTCTTTTAGAGGTGCCAGGTTTGGGATTGTTGGGTGGTGCCTGCTCGGTGGCTCGGCGGGATGCGGATCCGGCGTCTCTGCTCGTTTGATCACCTGTTCTGTGTGCTACGTGCATGGCCGGTTCATTGGCGGGTTGGACCGGCCCTGGCCCTCGTTGGATGCCTGGTCTCGGCGCCCTGCATTGCGCGGGATCAGGACCCGGGAGCTGGTACAACCTGGCGTCCAGATGCTGACTGAGCCCGGCCTGGGGATGCTGTCCGTCCCCTGCGGCTATTGGTGGGGCGCTGGGATGTTGGCGGTGGGGATTGGCCTAGGGCTGAGGCGATGCGTGGCGGCCGGCGGCCGGCCGCGGCCCCTGCAGTGCCGGGGGCCCCTCGTCGGCCGGTCCCTTGTCGGGTCCCTGCTGTGGAGTGGGGTGCCCCTGGGCCCCGGCTCCCCCGGTCCGTTGACCGGCCCGCCCCGGCGCGGCCGGTTGCCGGCAGAGCCCGTGGGCTCATCACTGCTGCCCCCCAGGCCCCTGCATAGTGGCCGCTGGATGTTCCCCTGGGGTTCTCCTTTTCTCCTCTCTTGGGGGATGCGGTCGGCCCCGCCCGGGTCCGCCTGGGGCTGTGGCGGTCCTTTGGACGTCTTTGCTCTGATCTCCTTCATGTCTGCATCGATTCCTGGGGGACGGATTGATGTCTTCTCACACCAACTATCGAACACTCTTATGGAGAAACCTTATATGCACCAGCATGCTAACACACACACATAGATGTGGGGTCTCTGGTGTTTAAGGATATATTCTTGGGCTGAGGTTATCATTACTAGAGCTTGATTAATCGGTACCATGAGTTTTTCTGTGACATTGTAATTTGTGTGATGTGGTTGTGTAATTCTTAGTTCACAATGTTTGGTTGGTTTTGTCGATGTTCCTTTTTCGTGTTTTGTTTTTCCCCCTCTCTCTGCCGTCCTGTGGGTAAGGAGGCAGACTTCAATGTTTTCCTGTGTTTTCTTTGTTCCCCTTCCTCACTTGTATTTTCAACTCACCCTCTCTCATGACATTTTGTTTCCTACCTCTCTTCTTCATCTTCCTTCTTTCTTCTTAATTTTCCGTCTTCGTGTCCATAACATCAGGAAATAAAAACCCCAACAATTCATAATAAAGATTTTTCACACATAAATCAAGTGGAGTACTATAGCAAAAGCTGTACTGCTCCGCTTGTGAAAGTAAATCTGTTGGGCTTCTACTTGGTACTCAGACACCAATTCTGAGCTCCACACTGTCAAACAGGACACATAAAAAAAAAAAAAAAAAAAAAAAAAAAAAGTAGTTAAAGCTTGTTTTGAAAATGATAAAAATCTTACCCACACTTTGATACCAATCTGGGTGCATGGGAAAAAATATATAGTATGTGCTCCATTGTTCGTGAATGTGATGGGAACTTTTCTATGTACGACCTGCTGATTCTCTGCGGATTCTGGCTCTGACAGAATTACCCTCAAAATGAGAACGGCAGATGTGATTCTGTTGAGACTTAAAGAGCATTCTTTTCTTGTACTTGCAGAGCAGATCCGACACAGCAGAAGGAAGAGGCGTGATATTTCAGCCCCTCATGGTCCCATCTGGGCTCCGATATGCCCCCTGAAAACAAATTATGGAGTGATTGAAATAAGGTTCTATTATCTTTTTTCCCATGGACCGGGCTGGGTAAGGTCCTGTTGTGATTGGACACATTAAATGATAGATTCAGTGGTTTTGTTCATTCTTCCCTGGCAGTTCTAAAAGGTATAGCAGTTGAGAGCTAGGAATTGAGCTTAACAACTGTAAATATACATGGAGATTAATCTACAATACAGGTGTTTATTGAACTATAACATCTCTCCGTAACAGGCTGCAAATCTAGTCACACCTGTTTAACAGGAAACTTATATAATTGGATGTTTCTGAAACAGTTCTGTTTCAGAAAAAGGGAGGAGATCCTTAGGCACAAGGGGAACTTAAATTTCAATTATTTTTTACCGAACAAGGCCTTTCAATTGGTTGCTTTAAAAGCATTTCAGATAAATGAAAAAACAAAATAAAAAACAGCTTTGTTTAGGGTTCAACAGTTTTCTGGTTAAATAGGTTGAAATTATAGTTTTCTTTTATAAGTATTGGGCTTCATCAGCTCAGAAAAATGAATAACAATAGTCGGTGATATGGTAAAATCTTATAAAACTATAGGTTTAATGAACTTTGGCTGTTAGCAGTGTAAATGAATAAAATTAGACTGATCCTTTTCTGCGGGTTGAGCTTTAAAGCAGAATTTTTTTTAACTTTTGAGCGGTCTCTCATGCTCATCATGCCACTTGCACAATCCAAAAAGACCATATGTTTCCTGTTTTCATCTTGTTTTGGCACCTTTGTGCGATTGGTTGTTTTAGCACACAACCCATTCATCTTACCTTGTGGCATGTTTATGCATTTAGTGTTTGTTTGGAAGTTTTTATTTACATTATAACCCCTACTATATATTTTGAAGAAAAATTCTTTATGGTATAGGCTGTTCCAGTGTTGCTCACTTTTGATACAGGATTTTTAGAGTGCACTTTGCGTCAATGATGATTTTTGTGATTTACATACAGCAAAAGTATTAGCTTTTTCTACAGATAGACCTAATGTTTGTAAGCAGTCTGGATAATAGTTTGTGTTAGTGCAGCCGATCCGTGCGGCACTACTTGAAACTGTAAGGTGAGTGAGGGATTAAAAAAAAGGACAAATGCATAAGACATGAATCTCAAATTACATACAATTATGGATAAAGCAAACAGAAAAAGCAAATTAGTTGCGAGCTGTTCTTTTAGGCTTTGTTGACCAGGTGAGAGACCAGCAGCCAACCAGACCACGATCTCTCAGGTAATTGGACTAAAGAAAAAGGCTGGAGCCAATGCATTCCCACTGAGGAGTCAGGACGCACCTGAGAGGACATCCAGGAGCAGCAAGCCAGAGCGGGAGAAGAACAGCAAGGAGTAGACCACACAACCTACTTGAACCCTCTGCTGAGAGGTTTCCAACTTCAGCACACGTGCACCATCAGGTGGCAGGGCAGCTTGGAGCACAGAGCTGCCCAGCTGGGGCAGCAGGGTTTGAAGGAAAAGAAGCTGAGACCCCTGCCAAAAAGGGCAGAACAATCCTCTGGTCTGCGTGCAGTCCTGAGAGTTTTCAAACTCAGGGCTACTGAAAAGATACACTTTAGCTGCATATAGGTGATGTGCTGGCAACCTCTCACCTTAGGTCATAGAAGAGCGAGCCGGATGACCACAATTCCTGGCCAGAACAAGATGACTTGACTGCTGATCCGAAAAGTTCCAGAGAAGATGGACTCAAAATTGATATGATTCTATAAGTGTGATGCCTGACATTTTTCCTTATATATAGTGATCTCTTATTTTTTAAGAGATCAAAAGAGGCAGATGACGAGATAGAAATTCTGTTAATGTTGTATGAGAGTTTAATTCTGTAGTGCATGTGGCAACACTTAGAAACAGTGAACAATCAAGAAGAATGTGGTGCATCATGTGTTCCTTATGTGAAGAAACTGTGACCATTCTGTGAACGAAGATCTATGTGGGAGGAGTTCCCGGCAAACTTGTTTCAATAAAGACTTTGAGCTGACGTAGATCTGGACTCAGTTACTAGAACTGAGTCCAGCGAACGACGTCTCGCTGTTAAAATATATAATTGTTGTTTGTTTTTCTTATTGCTCCTTTTTACAGAAATGAACGAGCACGCGGGAAAGTGAAATGAGACCTCAGAGAGAGCCCAGGGTCATAAATTAAATGTGTGTCTGTTCCTTTAAGATAGGCTTTAAATCAGAGTAAAAACACCTTTCCAACAGTCCCCGCAGACATGAAGCTGGTCGGCGCTCCTCCCCGTGGTTCTTCTCATGGCTTCGGCATGGGCAAAGCCGTTGGGGCTACTTTTTCCAGGGGGGCCCGGCCGCTGTCCTCGCCTCCTCCCTAGAATTTGCACCTTGCTGTGACCTACCAGCCGCAGTATTTTCTCGCCATCAACAGCCTGTTCGGGGTTCTCCTCTTGACCTTCTGCAGCAAGACCAAGCTCCAGCAAGGTTTCCTGGAAAGCCTGTCCTGGCTCAAGTTCCGGTCCCTGCTCCGTGTCGCTCCCAGGTTCCAGTCCCTGCCCCGCGTCGCTCCCAAGTTCCCTTTATGATATGGTGACCAATCCGATTATGTGACACTGTATAAATTTAGGTCAGGACAAACCTGTTGATTCAAACTCTTACAGCCTGGGTTGGCATGGCAACTCTCTTTTACGTCTAAGAACGTCCTGACATACATTGATTAGGCTTCTATATCAAATCTTCTATGCCTAATGAGTCAAATGCTTACAGACTGAGAAATGTTTGTTTGTAACATCATAGGTGATAGGCTCATGATTACTGAACCTATATAATCCTGTGTCTTGTTTTGGAAGGGAGGTCAGTATCGCATATTTTCTCCGTTGGCGCTGTACCTCCTTGTTTGATCAACCAAGTCTGTATTAAAACCTCCAGATATCTGAAGGAATCTCTCTCATCTCTTTTATTAAAGAACTTCGATAACATTGAGATTGATGCCATCTCTCTTGATCGAACAAGGATTTCCCCAAAATGTTTGGCAATTATCCATGTAGCCCACATTGTTTTCAGAACAACCTTGGCAACCAGTGGTTAAATGACACCATGTGGCTAAAAATGTAATCACTGTTCAGATCATCACTGTTCAAACTGCAATGAAACAACAGGCAGGGGACCAGAAGAAATAGAGTCCGACATTGTTTTGGCAAACTTGCACACTGAAGCAACACAAATTTTAGTGACCTCCTATTGGCGTAACCAGGTGTCATTACTGCCGGTGTGAATCACAATCTTACTGTTTTTATGCCCTTCAAATAACGCATCTTAAAAATTTTGCATGCTCAGAATTACAATGTCTCATTTTAGATTGACAAACAACTGAAGCAGCCAAAACCTGCATGAAAACAATGCTTCCTTTTCACTTCTCTTCTAGTATACAATGCAGCTCACAGAAAAATAGATAACTGTTAAACTAGGGAAGTTACTTTACAAATAGACCCATGGTACCCTGGAAAGGAAAACCCAGCAACAATTACATCATTAGATTCTTTCCAAAAATAATATGTTAACCTTTGAAAATAACATTAATTATGGAAAATTATGCATGTTTACTCTGCAGATATAATCAGTAAAATTGAACATATTCACTTTAAATAAAAAGTGTAGTAAAGCCACATATTCTAAGAGACCTTGGGTGGCATTATGGAAAAACATTAAACAAAGGATGAGAAAAGATTACTTCAGGAGTTCAAGAGTCTTTAATCCAGCTTGTTGAACAACAAGAAGTCCAGCACATACAAACCATTTGCATAAACTGACCTGCTGCCCACATCCTGACCTTCTACTATATAGTGTTTGCCAATCAAAAACTCTGTTCTTTAGGATCCCCTCCTTAGATTCTGTGCCTAGGTCTAGCAAGGCAATTGCTTAGGGCAATTATTAATAAGATTAATAATTTTATGTAAAAATTACCAAGTTTAGGGGCAACATCCTGTTGGATTCCAGGAACATATATATATATATATATATATATATATATATATATATATATATATATATATATATATATATATATATATATATATATATATATAGCCAAATTGTTCAGTCTCAGTTTATGTTTATGATTACCAGCCTGATAAGGCTGAGATAATTAAACAAATGAAGGAATAAGTTCTTACGCTGTGGACATTAATTGTACGCATCACTCCAAGCAATCCCGGACAACTTCTCTTTAAGATAAGGGGACTTTATTTAGAAAATAGAAAATCCCATCTATTCTAAAGAATGCAAACTACTACAGATCTTAGACAACAATAATAAGTGAACATTAAACACAATTAACATGAAATGAAATCAGTGAGAGAGCTGAGGTTCGGGTCAGGAAATTAGGGGGGCCCTCACTCCAGGGAGCCCAAGTCACAGATAGCCTGTGGGACAAAGTCATAAATCTCAGCTCTGTGCCAAGATGGAGGACAGCACATGGAGTCTAAGAAAGAGTCATAAAACTAGCTTTGGCTAAAGGAGCACATGGGGAAAGCATCCATGTGGTAGGCCTCTGCTTTAGCGACAGACTAAAGACAATGGAGTTAAACTTTTCAGCTAAGACCAGCTAACGCAGGCCGGACCGAGCCCGACTCTGCCGACGGAGTGATCAGAGAGAGAGAGAGAGAGAGAGTAAAGGAGAGGAGGGAAAAGGAAAGAAAGGCGTGATCTGCTCAGGATAAAACAAACAGTTTCAAACAGCGATTTTAACTCAGACTTATAGGTGCGACGACGCAAAATTGTGCAAACAGGTACAGCGCTTAAAAAGCACTTTAAACCAACAATGAACGAGATCTAACTCGTTAAAACTCTTATTTTCTCTATTTATCTCCGTCCAGACACAATATTAGTATAAATGAACCGGTTCAGTCCTACTTTGCTTTGAAGGAGGTCCAGTCCACTAGGAGGAGAGCGAATTGTGTCCGTAGTTGAGCAAGAAAAGGAGGAGTTATTTAAAAAAAAAACGTACAGGATTTAAGGACCTTTGTGGCCCACATGCAGGCTGGATGGCCTGCAGGATCGACGTCTAATGAACTGTCTTGGAACAGTTCTTATATTGTGCACCCTGGTTACGCAGACGGGGTGCGCACTTCGAAGCTTTGAAATTAGTTCTTCCCCGGTCCAGCGGGTCAGAACAAAAGAGAATCTTCACCGGTGAGATGTCCTCTGTTCAACAGTAGTTAATCCAAGAACTTCTAGCTGGAGAACAATTCAAAATGGGCGTGACTACTCTTATAGCCCCCTTTGGCCGTGATGTCATCGCTGATGTCACCGTGGGTGGTCATGGACCAATAGGAGTGTGTTGGGGGTCACTGCTAGGATTGCTGGGAAATGTGGTCTGCTCAGTCCATCTTTGAAATAGCTCCCAGACATCCAAAAGTCTGTTCAGTTCATCTTATGAGAAATGCAATCACAACACTACCTACATCCTTCATCAAGACAAGACACATAAAAAACTGCAATGAAACAACAGTAAAAACAGAAAACAAAAACATTGAAGACAAAAAACACTAGAACATACTACCATTATGACATTCCAATTCTACAAAGATGGGTTTTTAGCTTTAATTTAAAGGAACTCAGTGTTTTAGCAGCTTTGCAGTCACCTGGAAGTTTATTTATCTTAAGGGGAGCATAGAAACTGAATGCTACTTATTTATTTCTGGTTTTGATTCTAGGGATGTTGAATAGCCTAGAATTAGAGGACATGAGTGGCCTGAGGTGTTGGTATAATGATGATAGATCCAGTGACATGCAGTCAGGGGAGGCAGGTGAGCCAGTGCTTGACCTGTCATGTCAAGTAAAATTGGCACTAAAAATTATAGTAGAAAATCAATGTTTCAAATCTGTTCTATAAATTTGTTTTCTATAAAATTTAAACATTTTTATGGTCAAAATCACTGACTATATCATTTAATAATTAATTTACATGTTGCCTGTTCAAATACACGGATGGAGGGCGGGGTGAGGCAGTGCTGTGCCTCAACTCTGGTGGCACTGTTTCACACACAGTGAATGAAGCAGGTAGTCATTTCTGTGTCTCTTTATATCGCCAATATACATGTTTGATTACACATGTACTACACATGTTGACGTTCTACAGTCTAATATATTTAACGATGTTTGTGACATATGTAGTCTTACTACTACCCAACAATGGAAAACAGATTTTGTATGTATCGAAAAGACTGAAAAGTTAAAAAAATTATGAAAAACAAAATCGGAATTGAACCGATCCAGGACTAACTTTCTTCCTTATGGATTATGTTCAGTGAAGCAGACAGATTTTTAAAAATGAAGGCAAACAAGATGATGTTTTACATGAGAGCGAACAAGATATTTATTGAGCATGATAGGTGCATGTATGTGATTTACAAACAAAGGTAAGATGATACATAATTTCCATTTTTATTTTAAAAAAGATCTGCCAAAAACAAATACATTAATTTACAGAATATTTAATTTTATATAATTTGTCCTGCTACTATGTTCCCAACAGAGCACTTCACCCTCAGACTGCAGGTTTACTTGTAGTTCCTAGGATTTCTAAAAGTAGAATGGGAGGCAGATCTTTTAGTTATCAGGCTCCTCTCCTGTGGAACCAGCTCCCAGCTTTAGTCTGTGAGGCAGACACTCTGTTTACTTTTAAGGCCAGGCTTAAAACTTTCCTTTTTGATGAAGCTTATAGTTAGAGTGGCTTAGGTTATCCCAGTGTTTCTCAAACTTTTTTTTATCATTCCCCACCTTGGACAAAGGAGCATACACAAGCCCCCCCTGCTTTTATCGCCCGAACGGAATGGTGACCACACCTGATTTTTACAGCATTTTATTTATTCAAATAGCCGAGTTAGTCTACAAGTTTTATGGGTATAAATTAGTTGGAAAAAGGGGTTGCGCACTGTTATAAAACTGGCTCAGAAATATATGCTGTCAGTAGTTGCCTGATGTAGAACTTCAGCTCACAGTTGGAGAAAATAAAAGTTGTAGTTTTATCACAAATACAAAGCTTTCAAAAATGCTAAATAAAATAAATAAAGAGCAAGATATTAATCCCTGTAATTCCTCCGTGGTTGACCGTGTGACTTCTCTGACTCTGAAACGTTCCCTGATCTTTTTAGATATTTGTCCATTTTGTAGATGGAATCTCTGATAATGCGGCTACTTCAGCTTGTTTTGTTCTGCTGCGATGTATTCCGACGTCAAACTCCCAGCCCGATGTTCCAGGTCCCGGTTCTGTTTACAATAATGATCACAATTGCTAATTTATTTGAGTGTGTTTAATTTTGTGAGAGGGGGGAGTTGGTGGATTTAATTTACAGTGCAGTGAAACATTCACAACAATAGAATTTAGGGAGAAAAAACTATTTAAATCCCGTTGATGTCACGCCCCAGCTGCAATACCTCTGCGCCCCACTAGTGGGGCACGCCCCATAGTTTGAGAAACACTGGGTTATCCTGAGCTATCTCTGTCGTTATGCTGCTACAGGTTTAGACTGCTGGAGGACAGACTTACCAATTTTCTTCACTCTGCTACTTCCTTTTCTCCTACGACTCTCCAGTTGTATTACAGTACATTCTGTTATTTCGACTATTAACTTTGTTTTCTCTCAGTGTTTTTCTCTCCATAGAAGATATACCTGGTCTGGTATCCTGCTTGGCTGCAATGCCCTGTTGGACGGGGGGCATCGACTGGGATGATGCTCCCAGTAACTGAACATCCACTGTGTCCTGTTATCAACTTTTTACTTTCTGTAACATAGAAAGTTCTCTTATATCGGATCTTCTGTTCCTTCTGTTTTCTGCTCTGTCTTCTCAAACCCCCAGACGGTCGTGGCAGATGGCCGCTCCTACTGAGCCTGGTTCTGTTGGAGGTTTCTTCCTGTTAAAGGGGAGTTTTTCCTCTCCACCGTTGCTACATGCTTGCTCAGTACGAGGGATTGCTGAAGGATTTCTGTGGTTGGAAAGTCTGCCCAACCTCACGCCAATGACTGACGCAATCTGCTGGGATTCCTTAAATAGGAAACTTTTTAATTGATTGGAATGTTTGTATAAATGTATTGAAATGACTTCTTGTTAAGTGCCTTGAGATGACATCTGTTGTGAATTGGTGCTATATAAATAAACTGAATTGAATTGAAATTATTATATTGTTAAATAATATAGAATTGATTAAAGTATGAATAAAAGTTGTTATAAAAAAGAAAGGTTCCTGTTAAAGGCTTACTCCGCAACTTTTACACCTTAAAATGTTTTTTTCAAAAGTTATGGTGGAATTTTATAATCTATTATGTTCATTTTTAGAGTTATCACCACCTTATAGGGGTCCTTGGCTTTTTTCTGCACTATAGCACTTTTGAGCGGCGGCCCGCCGCCGGAAGTACCGACTAAGTTCTGCTTTACGGCAGAGTCATACAGCCTCGCTGTTTAGACTGTAGAGATGGCTAATCCACCAAAGAGACCGAGAAATCCCATATCAGAAGAAGCTAGAAAAAGAAAAAGAGAACGGGATGGAGAAAGAGAGCCGAGTTAGCCGTGCTCCTAATGGATAGGTAAGTAATCAATAATTTCACCGGGGTTATAGTGTTTGGTCTGGCATGATGTTGTTATACAGTCCTGAGAAAGCTATTTTTTCAATGTGTGGAGGTGGATGAACATAGTTTGCACGGTATGCCTTACAGTAGTAATGTGAATTACACAACCGAGTTGATCTCTGTTAGCCATTTAGAGGTTAATGTGATGCTAACGTGTAAGACTCGATTCTGTAGATAAAGCTGCAAACTCCGGCGTAGTCGCTGTATTTCAGTATACAAGTCAAACTTTTTTCTTTTGGTTTTGTCAAGCTAGTGATTTATATTTGTGTTAGATTTTTTCCTAAAAACACCTAAAGATGTAGGCTGATTCTAGTGTCGGGAGGTGTTTGCTACGTGGTGCTTAGACGTTCTCTGTATCTAATACCACTGTTTTTCCAATTACCCCGAGCTCACCCACAAACTGATACCTAGCTGTGAGGTCTTTACTCTAAATTATCCCGATTGTTACAGTTGAATTGCGAACTGAAACGGCGCTTGTTTGTTGTTTGGGCAAGCGATTGGGAAAGCGGCAACTGAAACATGCCTCTAATGAGCGACAGAGAGATTAGATTTTATGACAGTGATGTTGCGCGGCAAGCCTGAAGAGGGCGTGAGAGAGCAAATATCGTGAAAGTTGCGGAGTATGGCTTTAAGTTAAAAACTGAAAAAGTAGCTTCTAATTTCCAGTGGAGTCAGTGGCTCACCACATGTCACTGAATAGATCTTCAACATACTTTGGTGACTAAGCCACTCAATGATCTCTAAACAGGGGCGTTGCTAAACATAAGGCTCTGCTGGGGCACAGGCTCCTCACTTCTCAGATCACATTTTTATTACAAAAATGTGTCATGTTGTGACATGGACAATGTTATATTTGATCTATTTCCCTTCGCATAGCCCATCATTGTCTATTTCAAACATCTGCTGCTGAAAATAAATACCAATCAGTCCAAATAAATCTGTCAAAATGTTAAATCGTGTAGTCTGTGATTTTAATCCAGCCCTGCTTTCTGAAGCAGCACCTTCTGTTCTGAACTGATAAAGATGCATTTTCGCAAAACCCAACAAATTAAAATGACTTCACCAAATGACTTCTGGCGTCCTGTGGGTATGGAGGCAGACATCGATGTTTTCCTGTGTTTTCTTTGTTCCCCTTCCTCTCTTGTATTTTCAACTCACCCTCTCTCATGACTTTTTGTTTCCTACCTCTCTTCTTCATCTTCTTTCTTTCTTCGCCTTTATTTTCCATCGCTGTGTCGATAACATCAGAAAATAAAACCCACAGCAATTCATAATAAAGTAAATCTGTTGGGCTTCTACTTGGTAGTCAGACACCAATTCTGAGCTCCACACTGCCTAACAGGACACGTAAAAAAAAAAAAAACACAACACAGACAGACAGGATACGGCCTCTGTGGTAGCTGCCAGTACAAACGGCGGTCAGGTCAGGTCAGGTCAGGTCAGGGTGCATGGGGTGGAAGAGGGGAGAAAAAAAAAAGAGTTAAGCATGTCAGTCCTCTCCTCGAGGTGAGGGGACAGAAACACCCAAGTAAATAGTAAGCACATATTTCACATATTGCGAAAAATGGTGAAGGATCCCCTGCGCCACAGAGCATGAAGGCTGCAACTGATGTGCTCACTCAGTCCGTTGGCAGGAGCAGGAAGGAGCATTGAGGGGGGGGCAGCACGTTGAGATCCAGGAACATATATGTGTCTGTGATTCTAGTGAACGTGCATGCGTTTGTGTGTCAGTAATTGTGAAAACTCAGTCAGTCCCATGTAAGGAGCGGGGGAGGGTGGTTAAGGAGCTACTGTCAGCATTGTCCTCCTGGAAAGCTTTTGTTTGAAAAGCCTCAAGGCCAGCACAGGGAACAAATTACAGATAGCAGTGATTATTATGGTCTGGAACGGGCAGACTCAGCCCCGAGTCGACCGCTTTTTTTGGACTACCTCTGCCTTGGTCCGAAGTGGGCCGAAGCGACCCAACACGCTTATTACTTTACAAAGTTATTACAAAACATTCTGAGAGACAGCCTCTCTTACAGGATCCAATCAGCTCAATAATACATTTTCATATATATGCAAAGTGTGTCTGTAGTCCTTCCCTAATAGGTTAAGCCCTTTTAATATATTCCTTTTGGTTGCTAAGCAGAAAACCTTCTTTGATCCCACACTCTTCACGGAGCATTTGCAGATCAAACCAACAGATGTTTCCTGTTTTTTCAGAGAATCGTGACCCATTGTCTAACTCATATCCTGTTCTTAACAGTTTTGTCCAGTTAATCGTGACAGTTCCCTTCTGACCCATGGATCACATCCTGTGCTAACACTTTTCTGCATTTAGTCAATTATTTTACCACACAACCCCTTCACCTTTTGGCCTGTGTATTCATTCAATGCTTGTTTAAAAGTTCTCATTTACATTAACGCCCACCTATAGAACTATAGGTCCGGTAAAGTGATGTCAGTCACACGCCTGCCTACCTAGTCGTAGCCACTGATTGGCGTGGCGACATCTTCTCGCATGTCGTGCATTGAGTTTCTTCTTCAGAAAGAGCCACAGTCCAAGTACAAAGAACAAAAATACCTCAACGTCCTCCATTACTCTCTCTCTCTGTCATATCCAGCTCTCAATGAGCACGTCCATATTTGTTTACTACTCTTGTGGCAATTACGAAGGACATCACGGAACTTTTGCGCCACTTTAGGCCGAGCCTGCTCATGCCTTGCCTACGTCCGCATTCCTGAGATAGTAATGGAAACACAACCAGGAGGAGGGGAGCTGCTAACAAGCTACTGCCGCATCCAAATGGAAGCCATTACACCCAAAGCCTATGTGGGATGAATTTTGTGCTGGAAAGCTGTGAAAAAAGGTACTGTCAGTGAAGGAAGGGTGGAGCTGATTGCTGTTTAGCCAAGCCGGAGAAGACGACCAGACGTCCCAGCTAAAGGCTGCTACCCGCGATCCAACAGCCATAAGGCCTCCCACTGCTAACCGCCCGCAGCTATGATTAGCCTGCCGGCTAATGTTGTTTGAGCTTTCCCAATCATCAACAGAGCAACCTGGAGAACTTTAACTGTTCAATAAGGTCTGTCTGGGCAGAGGTGAGATTAGTTTAGGATAAACAAGATTTAAGGGTTGTTTGTTTTCACTGTGATTTGTTACCTTGTGTAAGATTTCATTCATTGTTTGGGTACAAACAGGCCAGTCGGCATGGAGGTTTAAACAGTGATTTTTGAGGTTTCCGATGGAAAGTCGTTTTATATCCTGCAACCTGAGTGACTCAATCCCAAAGGAGTTTTTCTTTTCTTTGTTTGGTGTTTAGTAAATGTACCAGAGCGGCTTTAAGCAGCTCCACATGAGTTAGCTGTAAGCTACATGCTCTAGCGAACCACGTGGGCCTGCTCTGACTGCTCGGCTTCATGAACAATAAAGAATGCCATTAAAGGTATTCATAATAGAGATCGACTTTAAAACAGATGGTTTAAACAGCAAAACTAATCTTTTAAGTTGTTTTTGAAACAGCCCTCTTAGTATGTCAAAATACTAAAGTAGATTAATCACTGCGGGACCGATCCATAAAACAGAATCAATTCTCTAAAGGTCATTGATTTCTAATTCAGCAAATGGTTGAATGAAACATTACTTCCTCCAAATAATATTTTTCTTCACTTCTGCTTTGCCAGGAATGCCCAGGCCAAGCAACATCACTGAGCTGCAGCACTGAATGCAGTTCATTCTCGCCGTTTTGGAACTATTTTTTCGGTGAAGGGTGGGTGGGGCCCTAGACCTCGGGCAACTTGCATACGGGGCTAGCAGAGGGGTAGAGGATGCTCAGATTACACTTTTAGATCTCCTGTATAGATATTTAGAAGGTCCTGGCACATACGCCAGGCTATTGATTTTGGATTTTTCTTCTGCTTTAAATACTATGCAGCCAAAGGTTTTCGTCAGTAAATTATTATCAGAAATTAACATTGAGAGTAATCTTGTGAGCTGGCTCCCACAGGGGTGTGCACTCTCACCTCTGCTATACATCCTCTACACTAACGATTGTAGGAGCCAGTATAGCAACAGACACATCCTGAAATATGCTGATGATACAGTTATTGTTAGTTTACTGCAGAAACATGAATCTCAGCATGGGCCAGTGGTCGACGAGTTTGTCAGTTGGTGCGACAGGTCTTTTCTCCACCTTAACACTACTAAAACTAAGGATTTGTTTATAAATTTCAGGAGAAAACAACATGGTTCTCCTCTACCCACCTATATAAAAGGAAAAAGCATAGAGATGATAGAGCAGTATAAATATCTGGGTACTGTGATAAACAGTCAACTCAAATTAGATTTTAACATAGAGATGATCTGCAAAAAGGGACTACAACGATTGTACTTCCTAAGGAGGCTTAACTCTTTTAATGTCGATAAGGTTATCCTGTCTTTATTTTATAAATCTTTTATCGAATCTGTCCATACTTTTGCTTTTATTGCCTGGTATGGGGGCATCAGTCTGAGGGAGAAAAATAACCTCAACCATGTTGTGAAGGTGGCTGGTAAGTTAATAGGTTGTCCACAGGTTTCCCTGGCAAGTTTTTATGACAGGCAGGTTATGAGGAAACCAGATGCCATATTGAACTGCATAAATCACCCCCTTCACTGTTCTTCTGAGGTCCTCCCCTCAGGCTGAAGATTCAGAGTCCCTTGTATTAAATCCAATAGAACAAGGAACTCTTTTATACCAAGTGCAATTCGGTTCCTAAATTTGCACAACTCCGGGACCTAGATGAGTAGTAGTGGAAGAGTGTTGTTTAATTAGCAGGTTTTTTTGTTTGTTTTTTGGTGAATGTGGTATTTACTTTTTGTGTTATCTGTATATTTACCTGGCTTCAAGACAAGTTTCCCTTAGGGGACAATAAACTGAAACTGAACTGAAATTAATGAAATTAAAAACATTTTTAGCATAATAAAACATTAGCTGACTGCTGAGTACAAAAATAAGTCAATGGCCCAGGACACTCTTCAAAAAGAGATTTTTAATCTAAATTAGATTTTTATCTTGGTTAAATAAAAATAAAATAAACAATACATATATAATGGTAATATATAATGTAGCCAGTTTTAGTTGAATAACCACAGTGTTTGGAAGGTTACCTTTATAAACATTAGATGTTTTGCTAGCTTAAAGATAACTACAAAAAGCCTAGTCTTTCCTTAACCAATTCTTCATTTAAAAAGCTGAAAAATCGAAGAGTATTAGACAAACAGAAATATGCCATTGAAAAGTATTACTGTTATGGTCACCAACATGTTCCATCACTTTGTTAAAATAAAAAGTAGCCTTGCACGAAACAAACAAAAAAAGTTGTTAGTCATTCAACTATCTTACGGAATAAGGTGTTCTGAACAGTAGAAAAAGGCTGCACATCGTTGACTATGAAGTCAAGTTCTGAGGAATTTACTCTCCTTTGGGTGATGGTTGGAGTGGTAAGGATGCCTTGTTTGAGAAGAGGTGAGGTTGCGTCTTTGCCATGTTCTTCATCACCCTGATCTGGTGTGTTTGCTTTGGGTAAACTGTGCATGACCCTGGGATGGATCCTCTGAAGAAAAAGAAACAGACAAAAAGAAAACATATTACTGATAGAGAAATTGTTTTCAACAGCAGTTACTGCAAAAACTGCAGCGTTGCCTAATGTCCACCCTACTGTTATTAACAAATCAAATTATCAAAGCGTTTTACATGCTAGTGGCAACACAAAGTGCTTTACATGATAAAAATAGTAAAAAAAAGAAAGCCTTCACACAAATCTGAAACACATATGAGCGATGATATTGATTTTATATTAAGATTTGTTGTGCCACAGATAGGTAAGTTTTGGCTATGAATAATTATGAATAATTGCTTAGGGCAATTATTAATAAGATTAATAATTTTATGTTAAAATTACCACGTTTAGGGGCACCACCTGGGGGATTCCAGGAATACAATAGCCAAATTGTTCAGTCTCAGTTTATGTTTATGATTACCAGCCTGATAAGGCTGGGATAATTAAACAAATGAAGGAATAAGTTCGTACGCTGTGGACATTAATTGTACGCATCACTCCAAGCAATCCCAGACAACTTCTCTTTAAGTTAAGGGGAATTTATTTAGGAAATAGCTCAACCTTACAGCCAAACGTTTCATAAATTTATCCCATCTATTCTAAAGCATGCAACTACTACTATAGATCTTAGACAACAATAATAGGTGAACATTAAACACAATTAACATGAAATGAATCAGTGAGAACACCTGAGGGGGCCCTCACTCCAGGGGAGACAAAGGGCCATAAACTAGCTTTGGCTAAAATGGACAGAGCACATGGGTTGAAGCGTCCATGTGGAAGGCCTCTGCTTTACCAACAGACTAAAGACAATGGAGTTAACCTTTCAGCTAAGACCAGCTAACGCTGGCCGGACCGAGCGCGACTCTGCAGACGTTGGTCAGGGAGCGAGAGAGAGAGAGAGAGAGAGATGAAAAGAGAGGAAGAACAAAAAAAAGAAAGAAAGATGTGATCTGCTCAGGATAAAGCAAACTGTTTCAAACACAGCAAATACAGCTCAAACTTATGCGTGCGGCGATACAAAAATGTTCAAACAGGTACTGCGCTTAAAAACACTTTAAACCAACAATGAACGAGATCTAACTCGTTAAAACTCTATTTTCTCTATTTATCTCCGCCCTGACACAATATTAGTATAAATGAACCGGTTCAGTCCTACTTTGCCTTGAAGGAGATCCACTAGGAGGAGAGAGAATTGTGTCCGTAGTTGAGCAAGAAAAGGAAGAGTTATAAAAAAAAAACTTGTACAGGATTTAGGGACCGTATGGCCCAAAGGCAGGCTGGGCCTGCAGGTCAACATCTAACGAACTGTCTGGGAACAGTCCGGATTTGGCTCAAACTAGATACACGAACAGAATGAGCACTTCGAAGCTTTGAAATTAGTTCTTCACGGTCCAGTGGGGCAGAACAAAAGAGAATCTTCACCGGTGAGATGTTTTCTGTTTAGCCAGGGTCTCTGCTAAGACTTCTGGCTTGAGAACATTCAAAATGGCCTCGTCTCCCACTCTTATAGCCCCTTTGGCCATGATGTCATCGTCGATGTCACCATGGGTGGTCACGGACCAATAGGAGTGTGTTGGGGGTCACTGCTAGGATTGCTGGGAAATGTGGTCTGCTCAGTCCATCTTTGAAATGGCTCCCAGCCATCCAAAAGTCTGTTCAGTTCATCTTATGGGAAATGGAATCACAACATCAGAAAACAACTTTTATTGCTCTATTGACTCTTTTTTTAAGGTAGGGGACCCATGGACTGGAGGTAGATGACTCCCCACTGCCTGCTTCATTCACTGTGTGTGACACAGCGCCACTACAGGTGAGGCACAGCACTGCCTCACTCTGCCCATGTATTTGAACAGGCAAATTCGTCAGTTCGTTATTAAATTATATAAATTCAGTCATTTTGAGCATAGAAATGTTTAACTATTATAGAAAACAAATTTATAAAACAGATAAGTTGAACACTGAATATCTACTATAATTTTTAGTGCAAATTTTACTTGTCAATATGACAGGTGATGCACTGGCTCACCTGCCCCCCATTACCGCACATGACTGGATCTATTGTCATTATACCAAAACCCCCAGGCCACTCAGGTCCTCAAATTACAGTCTACTCAACATCCCTAGAATCAAAACCAAACGTGGAGAAGCAACATTCAGTTTCTATGCTCCTCTTATCTGGAATAAACTTCCAGGCGACTGCAAAGCTGCTGAAACTGTTATTTTAAATCAACATCTAAATCTAAACATCTCT
This sequence comes from Valencia hispanica, assembly GCA_963556495.2. Classification (NCBI taxonomy): domain Eukaryota; kingdom Metazoa; phylum Chordata; class Actinopteri; order Cyprinodontiformes; family Valenciidae; genus Valencia; species Valencia hispanica. Next base: position 6,706,222 of record OY747712.1, on the reverse strand, counting down.
TTAGAGATGCATTTTTTAATAACTAGAAAGTGATAACAGTAGTATGTTTTAATGTTCTTTGTCTTCAATGTTGTACTTTAGTTTTTCAATGTTTTATTGCTGATTTTATTTTTTCCCATAATCATGTAAATCAACTTGAATGGCATTGTTGATGAAAGTGTGCTATACTAATGAATTTGTCTTGGCTTGTCTTAATGAAGGCTGTAGGCAGCCTCAGGTATTTGAAACTTTGTGGTGTCAGAATTGTAATTACATACCATAAATGCTGGGAAATTCAGTCAAATCGGTCAGTTTAAAGGAAAAATGGGACCCAAAAATGACCAGATGTCTCTAATTTGAGCTCATTTGAGAAAAGGATTGTGTTTCAACAATCTGAATTTTATTTTGAAGTTTCTGTGGTCTTGTCTGAATAAATCACCTAAACAAGCTTTATTTGTTTAGTCTTTCTTTTATCATCCTGGAAAGAAGTTCAACAAGCAACACGAGGCCTTAAGGAGCTTAGATTAAACTGTAGGGTTTTCCATTAAACATGCTTGGACCTTTAGTTCACAATGAAAATATTCTACATATAAATCATTCAAAGGTTGAAAACATTGAAGTTTTTGCCAAATATATCAAATGTCAGAAGTGGTTTGATGGAAACCAGTTAAACTGCAAGCTCATAACTTGCATAAACATATATTCCACAAAAAATTGTTCAGAAAACATTACAAAGCACATATGCAGTAATAATCATAAAATCGCAAATTATTTAATGAAACTTCAAAAATAAAATAATTAAAATTAAATTATTGCTAGAACATCCTAGTCCTATAACCTACTGCCCACCATAGGTCCCTTAGAATATGTAACTTTGCTAGACTTTTTATTTAAAGGGAATAATATGTTCAATGTTACTGATTATATCTGCAGAGTAAACATAAATGAAATGTACACAATTAATTAAATTTTTAAAGGTTAACATATTTTGCAATTTAACAATGATGATGTTGCTGTGTTTGTCTTTCCGGGGTACCAATAGTCTAATTGTAAAGTTGCTCCATTAGTTTAATAGTTGTCTATTTTTCTGAGAACAGCATCATTTACTAAAAGAGACTTGAAAAGGAGTAATTATTTTCATGCAGGTTTTGGCTGCTTCTGTTTATTATACATATGCTTTAGTTTTTTATCAATCTAAAATGAGAAATTGTAATTTTGTGCATTCTAAAAGTTTTTAATGAGTTTTTAAAACAGTGCAGAGTTCACTTTCTTTCCAGATAGGTAAACTAAATTTTTAATTAAACTTTTTACTTTTTGCTGTTGCACTCCGTGGAACTGTTTGATGTTCAGACTCTCTTGACTTGATCTAATTTGCCTGTAATGAGCCCTTTCTGAGTGATCCTAACACACAAGCATAATGACAATGTTTGTGGACTTCAGCTCAGCCTTCAACACCATCCTAACAGACCTTCTCCAAGGCAAGCTTTCCCAGATGAACGTGCCTGATGCCATCTGCAGGTGGATCACTGACTTCCTAATGGACAGGAAGCAGCATGTGAGGCTGGGGAAGAATGTCTTGGTCTCCCGGACCATCAGCACCCCTCAGGGCTGTGTTCTTTCTCATCTGCTCTTCTCCTTTTACACCAACTGCTGCACTTCCAACCACCAGTCTCTCAAGCCAATTAAATTTGGAGATGACACCACCGTTATTGGACTCATCTCGGACGGGGACGAGTCTGCCTACAGGATGGAGGCTGAACGTCTGGTGTCCTGGTGCAGCCGCAACAACCTGGTGCTGAACTCCCAGAAGACAGTGGAGATTATTGTGGACTTTAGGAAACACACAGTCCCACTCCCCCCCATCGTTCTGACTGACACAACCATCACCCAGGACCTCAAGTGGGAGCCCACCATCACCTCCGTCATAAAGAAGGCCCAGCAGAGGATGTACTTCCTGAAGCAGCTGAGGAAATTCAACCTGCCAACACGGATGATGATCCACTTCTACACTGCAATCATCGAGTCCATCCTCACCTCCTCCATCACGTGTAGTATGCTGGCGCCACCATCAGGGAAAAACAGAGACTGCAGCGTGTTGTGCGCTCTGCTGAGAAGGTGATTGGCTGCAGACTCCCATCTCTGCAGGACCTGTACACCTCAAGGACACTGCGGCATGCAGGTCGGATCACCGCTGACCCTTCTCACCTTGGACATAGACTGTTTGACCCGCTCCCCTCAAGCAGGAGGCGCCGGTCCATTCGGACCAGAACCTCTCACCATAAGAACAGTTTCTTCCCCTCTGCAGTTGGACTCATGAACAACAACCCTAAGACATTTCCCAGCACCTGCTCTGTTTCAGCCACATGACCCATTTCTTTTTTGCACCTGTCTGATTTGCAGCTATCATTACCTGCACTCATGTACAAATCTGTTTAGCACATTACATTTTTATTTAAGTGTTTGTCTTTTTTTTCATATGTTTGCACAAAGTACTGCAGCAATTTCCTAATGTTGTAAACCTGCCTAGCATTTGGCAATAAACCCTTTCTGATTCTGATTCTAATAAGCACATTTTCTGTTAGTGTACTTTACCTTCTCGGAACCCTTTGTGTTTCTCATAGTTTCAGCATGGCAAAGTCTTGCTAGTTTAGTTAGTTTAGCTTCATTCCTCCTGCATCTGCCTCCTTCAGTGATTTTTGTTGCTTTGGAGGTGAGGCTGCCAGAATTGGAGGGCCTGACCTATGTGGTGTTGAAAAACCAGGAGATTAGGAGATAGCTAACAAGAATAGAAGCACCAAGTAATCCTCCCAACAGATCTCGAAAAGCAGGTAACTCAGGCCGGCTGAGTGGTGGTACCATATTTTACCCGCTCAGCAGAAAACAACTAATTGGCAGTTCCATAGTCAGAAATGTGGCATAAGAGACACCATTGACCATAATCCAATACATGCCAGGGGCCATAAATGGGAAACATCAAATCCTACCTGAAACGGCTGTCTAAGGATAAGCATAAAGACCGTAAGATTGTTATTCACACTGGCAGTAATGACACCTGGTTACGCCAATTGCTTCGGTGTGTAATTCTGCCAAAACAATGTCGGTCTCTTAATTACTTTTGGTCCTCTGCCTGATCTGACCAGTGATGACGCGTTTAGCCACGTCATTCAGCTGCTGGTTGTCAAGGTGGTGTTTTAAAAACGATGTGGACTACATTGATAACCGGGAAACATTTTGGGGAAAACCTGGTGTGACCCGAGAGAGGGCATCCATCCCATTTAGGATGGAGCAGCTCTTCTTTCTAGGAATTTGGCTGGGTTTATTAGTCCTCCAAAACACCGACAACCCAGGTTCCAGAACAGGAAGCAGAGTCATAGTTTAACTCACTTCTCTGCAGCTTCTGTACGGTTAACCACCCATTACCCCATTGAGACAGTGTCCTGCCCACGGCCAAAATCAAATGGATTAAAGGTTAACCAAACAAGAGCCAATCATGAAAATCTCAGTACGACTTTGACTGAACAGAAAAATAAAACAAATGTGTTTTATTGAACAAAAGACCCCTCCCCTCAAATACTTAGTTAATGAATTGATTTGTGATAATCAAGCAGATTTGTTTTGTCTCAGAAACCTTGCGCCATCAAGAGGATTATGTCAGTATTAATGAGAAAACTCCTTCCAATTATTTAAATCTGCACATTCCTCGAAGTACTGGGCAAGGAGGACGAGTAGCAACCATTTTCCTTCAGATTTCATAATTAATTCCAGACCAATTACATGGGTAAACTTGGGAAGTGATTGAAAGACAATAAAACAACTTTTGTTTGTGGATTTGTATCGTCCACCAGGCCCTTAATCTCAATTTCTAGATCAGACCTCAGATTCTTAATCTGATTTAGTTTTAAATTCTGGTGGTGGTGACCGAAAAGAACGAGAACAAGAAAGAAAGAAATCACGGATACAAGCGGCTGAAATGAGTTTCCTCCGTAGAGTGTCTGGGCTCTCCCTTAGAGATAGGGTGAGAAGCTCAGTCATCCGGAGGGGGCTCAGAGTAGAGCCGCTGCTCCTCCACATCGAGAGGAGTCAGTTGAAGTGGGTCGGGCATCTGGTCAGGATGCCTCATGGATGCCTCCCTGGTGAGGTGTTTCGGGCACGTTCCACCGGGAGGAGGCCCATGGGAAGACCCAGGACACGCTGTAGGGACTGTTTCTCGGCTGGCCTGGGAGCGCCTTGGGATTCCTCCCAAGGAGCTGGCCCAAGTGGCTGGGGAGAGGGAAGTCTGGGTCTCTCTGCTTAAGTTGCTGCCCCATCGACCCAACCCCGGATAAGCGGAAGAAAATGGATGGAAATGGAGTTTTAAATTCAAATCAAAAGTTTAAGAATAATTTATCTCTGGGATCAATAATGTAAGTGTTGGCATAGATCATACAATTAATTATTAAAGGAGTTGTTGTAGATCATGATGGCTGTGGGCAGGAAAGATTTCCTGTAGCAGTCTCTGTTGCAGTGAAACTGAAAAAGTCTCTGACTGAAGACACTCTGTTGTTGCAGGATAGTCACATGAAGAGGATGCTCAGGGTTGTCCATATTTTTTTGGGTTTTATGACAAATCCTTTTCATCATCATCTCCAGATGTTCCACAGTCGTCCCCAGAAAAGAACCAGCCTTCTTTATCAGGTTGTTTAGCCCTTTTAAATCCCTGGCTCTAATAAGGTCATTATTGTGGGGGATTTTAACATTCATTTTGACACTGACAGTGATAGCCTAAATGTAGCCTTTGATGCTGTTAGACTTTGTCCGCTTTACTCAGAAAACACAAAGACAGGGCGTGGCGTGGCGCAGTGGTCTAAGACAGGCACCCTATGTTCAGAGCCCTTACCCCTCAATGCAGTCATCCAGGGTTCAACTCCAGCCTGAGGACATTTGCTGAGTGTCTATCCCCCACTTCTCTCCCCTTTCTGTATCCTATCCACTGTCAAATAAAGGCCATTGTGGCCACAAAACCTTTAAAAGAAAATGCAATGACCCACCCACTCCACTCATCATACTTTAGACCTGGTACTGACATACAGGATTGAGTGTGAAGAAATAACAGTATTTCTACATAAGCCTGTCGTGTCTGATCATTTTTGATATCCTTTGAATTTATTTTAATTCAGTACCCCAAACCTGAAGGAAAAAACATTTATAGAAGACCCTTATCGGACAACACTGTAAGCTTAAAAAAAAAAAATCTGTCCCATTCTTAATTTCCTCGAGCCTAGAAATCTAGATCAACCTGCAGAGCAGAATTTTGCTCTACAACTATAGGCCATTTACCATTTATTACACTGTTCAGCTTAAACATGTGTTATGCAGAGGTTTCTAAACGGTGACCACATCCTTGTCTGAAACGTGGACGCTGGAGTGAGAAAAAAAAACCCATCCTGTCTCCCCGGTTTCGCCTCCTGAAGGGCACGTTGGGTGCCACTATGTTATGGAAAGAAAATATCTTCCATAAGGATGAGGTTGAAGCCTGAATCAGCGCTTATATTTTATTACGGCCCGTCTTGAACATGAGTCCATCTGGGGCAAACTCAAACTCTCTCGCTCCCCAGATCATGCCTTCCTTCTGTAAGCAGCTTCTTTCAGTCTCCCAATTTTATGTCTTCATTGCAAGGTTAACCAAAAAACTCTTCACAGTTGAGGAGTCACACAGATCAGACTAGGTTAAAGGCCTCTTCACCAGTAGTCGAGTTGAGGGGGAGCGGAGGAGGACGCCGCTCCCCTTAGAAAGAAATCCGACATATAACGTCCCACCAGTAAAAGTCCCATCCTCCATCTCCATCCCTTCCATTTTACAGTAAATATTGGAAATATAAAGCATAAATAGGCTTAGCCTATATGAAATAATTACATCATCAGAAAATGTTAGGTCTCCGCATGTTGAGCGAAAATAAACAGTCAAATAAAATCCGGGGGACAGGGGCACGAAACGCAATGATGCAACATTGTTTTTAGGCCAGGGGAACCCAGTTTTCGTTTCATCTCGTTCCGACCTCTGGCATCTACAAAAACTGTTTACTTCATAAAATCTATACGTTCCCACTGAGTTCAAAGGTAAAAGTTCTCCTGCTGTAATAGCGCAGTTTTTTTATGATCGACGTTATAATTCGGGACTAGTTTGTTTTCACCGTAGTGAGAAAGGAGTGACACGGCTGCTACGTATCCGTTTTAGACCAAGAGATGGATTTAACATGAAATCCATGTCTTGTTCATGTTTCATCGAAGTTAAATGCATGTAACACATTTTACATAGGCCTACATGCTTTTACTCGGTTTGGTAACAGTTTTAAAGAACTTTTCATCATGACCTTAACTGTCTCCATATCCGCATACGTCATCGCGTCGGTTAAACTATGCCACCGCATTGGTCTAAAACGGGTACGTAGCAGCCGTATCACTCCTTTCTCACTACGGCAAAAACCAATTAGTCCCAAATTAAAACATCGATCATAAAAAACTGCGCTATTACAGAAGGAGAACTTTCACTTTTTAACTAAGTGCGAACGTATTTATTTTATGAAGTAAACAGTTTGTAAATGCCAGAGGTCGGAATGAGATTCATTTTATACAGACATTTTGGGGGTTCACCTTATGGCCTAGGGAGAGGCAAAAGCTGCATTACAGAAGTGCAAACATGCCCAAACGAGCGGCTGGTCAACGGGATGTCTGGGATTTTCTTTAAAAGAAAAAAAATTACAGGTGAGCTATTAATCTCAATAATTAACCTAGCCTGCTTTTTGTTATCTAGAGACCACCCGACTCGCCACAGGTGTACGCAAAGATCCCAGGATGCTACCCTCCAAACTAGCTAAGATGAACGGGCGACCCCCTCCACATCTCACTTGTTATTTAGCTTGCTAAAATACATGACTTGTCATTCAGTCAAGACACGCATGCGGCTTGCTGAATCTGCACTAGATGTCAACTCATTTTTACACATCCAGCCATAATCGGCCTAGGAAAAATAAGCACCTTGTCAGAGCTCATCTGACAGTGCCGACATTTAGCCATAATAAGGACAAATGTGAACAAGAGCAAGAAAAACTGTAGAAAAAATAACGATTACAAAAGTGTTTGGAAACTGCTATGAGCATGTGGATTAAGTGAGGGTTGTAATAAATAAAATAGAAATTACTCATTTTGTTTGGTCATTCATGTTAAATTAGTCCAATACTTTGTTTTGTATAGGCCTAGTTTGCACGAAAATTCTGCTCTGCAGTTATTTGCCAAGGCTTCTTTGCAAGGTGCTGGTATCGGCTTTGCTTCGTAGATATAAAAAGCCTCCATTTCACCTGATCTTGTTTAATTCTAATGCAGGCTATTCAGTTGTAGTCCACTAACATTCCGGCCAATTCGGAGATACAAAATACTCTATAAATGGCACCTTTTTTAAAATTAAAATCCAGATTTTTTTAATAGGCGGAAAAAAATGACCATCCCCCTGAAAATTTTTTATTATGCCATATTCCCTAGATGCCTATAATATGTAATTAATTAGCGGACATAACCTTGAAATATTGTTGTAACACTTGTAACCATTGTGATGCTGCGGACCGTGTTCATAACTCTGATCTGCCAACAATCTTAAGCAACTTAAACCCAGATGTTCTATCAATTTGGAGCCTCTGCAGTCAGTCACTGCAAAATGTGTTCCTCATTTTAAACTCTAAAAACCTAAAACAGCTTTTTCTAAAAATATAACACTCACTGGAGGCTACATGCAGATACAGTCATTTTTCTCATATCTATTGAATAAAAACTAAACACCAGAAAAAAGACGCCAGAACAAATAGAATTAAGACAAACATTTACTGTAAAACCCAAACTTTTGAAAAAAGCAGCAAAAACTATTCTAACCATTTAGTTTTTACAATAACATTTTATTATAAACATATCAGTTGTATGAAATAACGTTAAATATTAAAAGTTCGTTATAAACCTCAAAACTGAAAGCAGAAACTTTGATCCATTTAAAGTACACACAGAAATAAAATAAAAGCCCTTTTAGAGAAATGAAAGTTCAGTTTGCAGAGATCAACAAAAGGCAATCAAGATTCAACATCTTTGCTGTGGAGCAACTTTTACTCAGTCTTCTTTAGAACATTTAGGCCTACAAGAATCTGTTTCAGTACAGCTTTCTGGACATTAGGATTTCAGTATGGTTGAAATCTGGCCTTTGACTAGGCTATTCCAACCCTATAATCTAATGTCCTGTTGATGACACAGTTTGGACCAAGCTTCAGCTGTTGGATAAATCGACACACAAGTCTTCTGTAGAAGACTTTGGTACAGAGGAATAAATGCTGATTTAATGGGAGCAAAACAAGCCCACATCATCAGCCCTCCACGACTGAGCTGGAGTAACTCTACGAAGAATTTGCACAAATATGCTTATTTATTTCCAAACATAGTGATGTCTATTATGGTCAGACATCTCTACTTTGGTCCCATCTGTCCAAGGTTTATTGTATTTGTCTAAAATCTAATTTAAAAACGTAAATTTAAAAACCATTAAACCTTAAAGATTGTTGAGACAGTTCTTAAGGATCAAGTTTAATTTTACTTGTTAAAATGAGAGAAGCAAGCCAACATTATTTCTCAAAGCTCTTTGCAGCAAACAGCTGAACTCCATGAATACTTGAGACTCTAAAAACACATAAATGCACATTTGAATTGTACAAACAGCAAATACACTTCAATATGCCGTTATATGTATAATGAAAACCAAGGTCTTCCTTATCTCTGCTTTTGGAGGTACAGCCAATCAGTGGCAATGAAAATGAATGATGCTGATGGATACATGGTTTTCAAACATCAGCCAAAAGTATCAAGTAGCATTGCGCCAAGGTATTTCAGCTTACCAACCTGAATTTCCTTTTGCATATTCTTTTAGGTATGCTCAACGAAACAACTCCACAAAAAGGCGTCTCCCAACTAGGCAGGGGACGACTCTAGCATGAGAAAAGAATTTGTCCATGAGGTCCAAACTGCTGGTGTTCTAAGACTCAGAGGTTTCCTGAAGCCTAGTTTATACATCTCCGTCTACGTCGGAACAGATAGATGCAATGCCATTATCCGTCGACGCAAGGTCTCTCCGTGACCTACGCAAGGACGCACGGAGTAGATTCCAAGTTTCTAACTATCCATCAAACAAAACGGAGAGCGCAGGCCTTGCATTGGTCAGGTCAAAAACAGCCATCATTTCCGGCTTGAAGCTACTTACATTAAATTTGTCAACAACACCGGTGTTGACAGAAATGTGAAACAATATCACGGAAGCAGACATGGAGCAGATTGAGGAACTTCTGGCAGAAGAAGTCAATATTCACTCTTTGTCGGCCATTGCTCCTTGAGTGGATGTGCGTTTACTTGCTGAACTAAATATTGTCGTCGACCAGAGATGTCACTGCAATAGTAGGCAGACCCGCCAGAAAAGACCCCCCCTGCTGTCCTGGCAGAGAATTGCTTTGGAGCACTGACACACCGACGGAGAAGTAAATGGAAAACGTCTCCGTCAATATATCTGCGTGAGTGAAAATTGATGATGGAGAAGTATAATCCCAGCTTTAGACTTGGTTAAAAAGTTCTGATGAACCCAACAACTCACCTTCGCTCCAAAGTATTTTTAAAACATATTTTGTGACTTTTTATTTCTAATATATTTTGCAAAGGGATATCTAACAGGAAAAGTCAAAATATATCCACCGTAATTTTCGGAATATTAAACATACCCGAATATAAGCCAAACCAGCTAAATTTTAAAATATTTTTTTTAACGTATATACGCCGCAACTGAATATAAGCCGGACATTTTCATGTTGTAACATGAGATATTTACACATAAAGACTACATGGAAGATTTTTGTTTACCTCCACGAGGAGCTAATGTTTTCGAGCCAGTCTGTCTGTTAGCAACATACCTCAAAAAGTTATGGACGGATTTCGATGAAATTTTCAGGAAAGTCCGCAATGGGACCAAGAACTGATTAAATTTTGGGGTTGATTCAACATGAAGCAGGTATCCACCCACAGACCAGCGGTGCTAACCTCCACTCATCTCCCATGTCAGACAGCTCACAAGTGACACCCCTAGCGCAACAGGCCAGAATCTCCGCTGGAAGAGTGCAGCCATGCGTCTCATTAATAGACATTTTATTGGAAAAGTAGGCTTTAATTTAAGACATGCTTTTTTTTTATTCTGCCAGAAAATCAGCAGTACGGCAAAAACACAACAGTAACATGCCTGGTTAGAAAATAAAACATACTTTAGCCTACTAGAAATGTCATTGGTCGCTATCATCCTCTTCCTCACTAAAAACGTTCTTCAGTGTCTTTGTCTTCTGAAAACTTTTGTCTTCTTCTGAGTCAATTCTTCCCGCAACCTCCGCCAAGGTCTCACCATCAATTCATTGATGTCAAGCTTATGTGCCGTAACTGTATATCCTTTGACGACCTGCTCGATAGCCTTTAGCTTAAAAGCTGCAACATAAGCAGTTCTTCGTGCATCTTCAATGATGAGAATGTGTGCATGAAAACTAGCGGTAGTATCTTCTTCAGCGCATAATCTTTCCCCACGTGTCTCTCACTTATGCACTTCCTGCTCCGGAGGCTGTTAGCCTGTAAAAACCTATAAATTAGCCGCATTGTTGTATAGGACACAGGATCCAAAGCATGAATAAAAAGGAGCGGCGTATAGTCTGAAAGTTACGGTAGTAGTAAACTTGAGTCAAATGACTACTTCTTACTTTTGTGGGTTTTCTTCATGTGATAATTCAGTTTACCAGCAGAAATGAAACTTTGTCCACATGTTTTACAAGAAAAAGGCCTCTCACCGGTGTGTGTTCTCATGTGAACATTCAAAGCCCCACTTCGTATGAAAGATTTTCCACATGTTTCACAAGAAAAAGGCCTTTCACCTGTGTGATTTTTCATGTGAGCATTCAAAACCCAACGATGTCGAAAAGATTTTCCACATGTTTCACAGGAAAAAGGCCTCTCACCTGTGTGATTTTTCATGTGAGCATTCAAAACCCAACGATGTCTGAAAGATTTTCCGCATGTTTCACAAGAAAAAGGCCTCTCACCTGTGTGATTTTTTATGTGAGCATTCAAAACCCAACGATGTGTGAACGATTTTTCACATGTTTCACAAGAAAAAGGCCTCTTATCCGTGTGTATTCTCATGTGAGCATTCAAAGCCCCACTTCGTGTGAAAGATTTTCCACATGTTTCACAAGAAAATGGCCTTTCGCCTGTGTGATTTTTCATGTGAGCATTCAAAACCCAACGATGTCTAAAAGATTTTCCACATGTTTCACAAGAAAAAGGCCTCTCACCTGTGTGATTTTTCATGTGAGCATTCAAAACCCATCGATGTCTGAAAGATTTTCCGCATGTTTCACAAGAAAAAGGCCTCTCACCTGTGTGACTTTTCGTGTGAGTATTCAAAACCCAACGATGTGTGAACGATTTTCCACATGTTTCACAAGAAAAAGGCCTCTTACCTGTGTGATTTTTCATGTGAGTATTCAAAACCCAACGATGCGTGAAAGATTTTCCACATGTTTTACAAGAAAAAGGTCTCTCACCTGAGTGATTTTTCATGTGAACATTCAAAGCCCTACTCAGTATGTAAGATTTGCCACATATTTTACAAGAAAAAGGCCGTTCACCTGTGTGATTTTTGATGTGAGCGTTCAAAACCCAACGATGTCTGAACGATTTTCCACATGTTTCACAAGTAAAAGGCCTCTTACCTGAGTGATTTTTCATGTGAGCATTCAAAACCCAACGATGTGTGAAAGACTTTCCACATGTTTCACAAGAAAAAGGCCTCTCACCTGTATGTGTTCTCATGTGAACATTCAAAGCCACGCTTCTTGTAAAAGATTTTCCACATGTTTCACAAGAAAAAGGCCTCTTACCTGAGTGATTTTTCATGTGAGCATTCAAAACCCAACGATGTGTGAAGGATTTTCCACATGTCTCACAAGAAAAAGGCCTCTCACCTGTGTGTGTTCTCATGTGAACATGAAAAGCCCCACGTCCAAGAAAAGACTTTCCACATGTTTCACAACAATAAGGCCTCTCACCTGTATGTGTTCTCATGTGAACATTCAAAGCCACGCTTCTTATAAAAGATTTTCCACATGTTTCACAAGAAAAAGGCCTCTTACTTGTGTGATATTTCATGTGAGCATTCAAAACCCAACGATGTGTGAAAGATTTACCACATGTCTCACAAGAAAAAGGCCTCTCACTAGTATGTGTTCTCATGTGAACATGAAAAGCCCCACGTCCTAGAAAAGACTTTCCACATGTTTCACAAGAAAAAGGCCTCTCACCTGTATGTGTTCTTATGTGACCATTCAAAGCCCAACTATTTATGAATACTTTGCCACATGTTTCACAAGAAAAAGGCTTCTCACCTGTATGTTTTCTCATGTGAACATTCAAAGACCCACTCAGTATGTAAGATTTTCCACATGTTTCACAAGAAAAAGGCCTCTCCCCTGTATGAATTTTCTTGTGGTGTTTTAAATTTGCAAGTCTAGAGAAACTTTTTTCACATGATTGGCAAGAAAAAGGTCTCTCACCTGTATGTGTTCTCATGTGCTTATTCAAATTCGAACTATCTGTGAAAGATTTTCCACATGTTTCACAAGAAAAAGGCTTCTCACCTGTATGAATTTTCATGTGACGTTTTAAATTTGCAAGTCGAAAGAAACTTTTCCCACATGATTGGCATGAAAAAGGCCTTTCACCTGTATGAATTTTTTTGTGCTCATTTAAATTATACTTATTCGTTAGAGATCTCCCACAAATGTCACACGTGAAACACATTTTCTTTGTGTCAGAATGATACTGATTCTCTGACACAGTGGAGCTGCTTCCTTCCTGATCTTTGTTATCCACTACAGGAGAGACATGAAAGGAAAGCTGCTCAGTTTTTGGTCCCGCTTCATTCAAATCACCTTCCTGAAGAGCAAAAGTCTCCATCAAAGCAATAGACTGCTGCTGGACAAACTGCTCTTCCTCCCGACTGCTGCAAAACTTCTGTTTCTGTCTAGTTGGTAAATGTTCTGGTTCCTGCTCTTCATGTTTAAGCACTGATTCATTTGTTTCATCTTTTTGTTTGTCTATCAGTAAAAATCTTGGTTCCTCCTGTTCTTCTTTAATCAATGGAAGTTCTGGTTCCTCCTCTTTAAAAGATGGAGGCTCTGGTTCCCCCTTTTCTTCAATCAGTAGAGGTTCCGGTTCCCCCTTTTCTTCAATCAGTAGAGGTTCCGGTTCCCCCTTTTCTTCAATCAGTAGAGGTTCTGGTTCCTCCTCTTTAGTACAAGGAGGTTCTGGTTCCTCCTCTTTAGTACAAGGAGGTTCTGGTTCCTCCTCTTTAGTACAAGGAGGTTCTGGTTCCTCCTCTTTAGTACAAGGAGGTTCTGGTTCCTCCTCTTTAGTACAAGGAGGTTCTGGTTCCTCCTCTTTAGTACATGGAGGTTCTGGTTCCTCCTCTTTAGTACATGGAGGTTCTGGTTCCTCCTGTTCATGACTGGACCTCCTCCTCTTGTTGCAGAGCTGTTGGATGGCTGAAGTGTCCCCCTCAATGGATACATGTGGCTTTTGGAGGTCTGTAGGGACAAATCAAGAGATCATAAATAAAATTAAACTGACGACTATCTCATGCATCAACCTAGTTGCTCCTGTAGATCCAGAGACCTCACATATAAAGCTTGCTTACGCACAAAATGGGGTCTGAAAATTGCGCAAGTCACTTTCTATGGAAACTTTGTGATTTATAGAAAAAGAAACGTGACGGAAAAATGTGTGCGTGACTTTAAGCAAACTGATCCTTGCTTACGTACATTTTTGACATGGGGATACTGGCAGCGCAGACGGTGAGATGGAAATATGGTGAATTTCTGGACTTTCATGGTCGACCAGAATCCTCCTTCAGAACAATTAGAGCAAGGAGTGTGTGAAAGGTGGCAGTGTTGGTTGGTACTCTGTGACGGGGTAAGCCGTATTGCGTCATTTCCTGTTGTCACTGTTGTGCTCCGTGGAGCTGTTGTTCAGACTCTCTTGAATTGATCTTGTTTTCTCTGTGCTGAGGCCTCTCTAAGTTATTTTAACACACAAGCACACTAAAACACACGTTTTGTGGTGGTGTACTTTACGTTTTGGGAACTCCTTGTGTTTCACACAGCTTTTCTTGGGGTGGTAAGGTCTTGCAAGCTCAGTTAGCTTAGCTTTATTGCGGCTATGGCTACTCTTCTTTCTCCTGTCTCTAACCCTTCTCTTCTCTCTTGCTCTCTCTGTCAGATGTTTAGTTACTTCCCTGCCTCATTTAGTGATAGTGGTAACTGTAATAAATGTAATATTTTTGTAGCTTTGGAGGTGAGGGCATCAGAATTAGAAGCACGGCAGAAGCCCATTAGCCAGCACGGAGCCAACAAGCATAGAACCCCCTAGCTGTCCTCCAGTAGAGCCCGCGCAGCCGGGACCCCAGGCCGGCTGGGTGACTGTACGTAGGAAGCATAGTTCTAGGACCCAGCCCACGGGCCACCACCAACCAGTCCGCGTTTCTAACAGATTTTCCCCGCTCAGCGACACACCCGCTGAGAAGCAGACCCTGGTAATTGGCAGCTCCATAGTCAGAAACGTGGCATTAGAGACACCATTGACCATAGTCAAATGCTTGCCAGGGGCCAGAACGGGCGACATCAAATCCTACCTGAAACTGCTGGCTAAAGATAAGCGTAAATACAGTAAGATTGTTATTCACGCTGGCGGTAATGACACCCGGTTACGCCAATCGGAGGTCACTAAAATTAGTGTTGCTTCGGTGTGTAAGTTTGCTAAAACAATGTCAGACTCTGTAATCTTTTCTGGTCCCCTGCCTGATCGGACCAGTGACGACATGTTTAGCCGCATGCTGTCATTCCATCAATGGTTGTCTATGTGGTGTCCTGTAAACGATGTGGGCTACATTGATAACTGGCAAACTTTTTGGGGAAAACCTGGTCTGATCCAGAGAGACGGCATCCATCCCACTTTGGATGGAGCAGCTTTTCTTTCTAGGAATATGGCCAAATTTATTAGTCCTCCAAAACACTGACAACCCAGGGTCCAGACCAGGAGGCAGAGTCATAGTTTAACCCACCTCTCTGCTGCTTCTGTACTGTTACCCACCCATTACCCTATAGAAACAGTGTCTTGCCCGCTGCCAAAATTAAATGGATTAAAAGTTAAGCCAACAAAAGCAAATTATGGAAATCTCATAAAGATAAATACGACTTTGACTGAACAGAAATATAAATCTATTAAATGTGGTTTATTAAACATAAGATCTCTCTCCTCAAAGACTTTGTTAGTAAATGACTTGATTGGTGATAATCACATTGATTTGCTTTGTCTCACAGAAACCTGGTTGCAACAGGAGGATTATGTCAGTATAAATGAGTCAACTCCTTCCAGTCATTTAAATTTTCACATTCCTAGAAATACTGGGCGAGGAGGAAGAGTTGCAACCATTTTTTGTTCTGATTTACTAATTAGTCCCAGACCAATTGATAGCTACAGGTCTTTTGATCCCTTAATTTTCCTCATCCAAGTTGCAAAACATTAAGACCATTTTTGTTTGTGGTTTTGTATCGTCCACCAGGGCCTTACTCTCAATTCTGGGATCAGATCTCACATTTTTTACCTGATTTAGTATTAAATACTGATAGGGTTATTATAGTGGGGGACTTCAATATTAATGTGGATACTGAAAGTGATAGCCCAAATGCAGCCTTTAGTGCTATTTTAGACTCAATTGGCTTTACTCAAAAAGTACAGGGATCGACCCACTCGGGCAAACACACTTTGGACCTTGTACTGACATACGGTATTGAGTGTGAGGAAATAACAGTCCACCCACATAACCCTGTCCTGTCTGACCACATCTTAATAACTTTTGAATTTACGTTAACTGACCATCTTAAATCTGAAAGAAAATTTCATTATAGTAGAGCTTTATCAGACAATGCTGTAACAATTTTAAAAAAGAATCTGTTCCATTCTTACTTTCCTCAGTGTCTCAGAGTAACACAGTGGATAGCAGCAATTCTATCTCTAACCCTTCAGAAATTGATGGTCTGGTTCACAGCGTTACGTACTCATTGCGTTTGGCATTAGATAGTGTAGCCCCCTTAAAAAAGAAAGTGGCTAACCATAGGAGGCTGACTCCTTGGTTTAACGCAGAGTTGCATCCTTTAAAGCAGAATACTAGGAAGTTGGAGAGAAAATGGCGTTCTACACATCTAGAGGATTCCTATTTAACCTGGAATAACAGTCTACTGCTGTATAAAAAGACTCTTCAACAAGCTACAGCAGCATATTTTTCATCATTAATAGAGGCGAATAAAAACAATCCTAGGTTTCTTTTTAGTACAGTTGCCAAACTTACACAGCTCTGTTGAGCCAACTATTCCCCCAGCTCTTAGCAGTAATGATTTTATGGGATTCTTCAAAGATAAAATTAATTCTATTAAAAATAAAATCATTGGCATCCTCCCAAACATGATTACTTCTTCCTCAATAAATGAGGCAGCATCGGAAAGAACTGTAGAACCTCATTTGTGCTTAGGCTGTTTTGATTCAGTCGAGCTTTCGGAATTATCAAAAATATTAGCCTCATCACGGATACAAGTGGCTGAAATGAGTTTCCTCCGCAGAGTGTCTGGGCTCTCCCTTAGAGATAGGGTGAGAAGCTCAGTCATCCGGAGGGGGCTCAGAGTAGAGCCGCTGCTTCTCCACATCGAGAGGAGTCAGTTGAGGTGGCTCGGGCATCTGGTCAGGATGCCTCCTGGACGCCTACCTGGTGAGGTGTTTCAGGCACGTCTCACCGGGAGGAGGCCCAGGGGAAGGCCCTGGACACGCTGGAGGGACTATGTTTCTCGGCTGGCCTGGGAGCGCCTTGGGGTTCCTCCCGAGGAGCTGGAACAAGTGGCTGGGGAGAGGGAAGTCTGGGTCTCTTTGCTTAGGCTGCTGCCCCCGCGACCCGACTCCGGATAAGCGGAAGAAAATGGATGGATGGAAGGATTAGCCTCATCTAAACCTTCAACTTGTATGTATCCTTGAGAAAATTGTTGCTAATCAAGTCTGTGAGCATCTAAACAGTACCGAGCTGTTTGAAGAGTTTCAGTCAGGTTTTAGAGCTCATCATAGCACTGAAACAGCACTGGTGAAGGTTACTAATGATATTCTCATGGCCTCAGATAATGGACTTGTGTCTGTTCTGGTTTTATTAGATCTCAGTGCTGCTTTTGACACAGTCGATCATAATATTCTCTTAGAAAGGCTTGAACATGTTGCAGGGATCAAAGGAACAGCACTAGGCTGGTTTAAATCATATAGATTCCAGTTTGTTCATCTAAATGATAAATCTTCTTCACTCTCAAGGGTTACTTGTGGAGTTCCACAGGGTTCTGTGCTTGGACCAATTCTTTTCACCATATATATGCTTCCAATTGGTAGAATCATTAGACAGCATGGGACAAATTTCCACAGCTATGCCGATGATACACAACTATATTTATCCATAAATCCTGATGAACCCAGTCTATTAGGTAGATTACAGGCATGTCTGGAACACATAAAAACATGGATGAATCTAAACTTTTTGCTTTTAAATTCTGACATGACAGCAGTTGCTGTCTTTGGAGCAGAAGTTCTAAAAAAAGAGACTGATTAGTCAATCACTTCATCTGGATGGCATTAAATTGGCCCCCAGTAATAACGTAAAGAACTTCGACGTTATTTTTGACCAAGACTTGACATTTAAATCCCATATTAAACAGGTTTCTAGGATTTCCTTCTTTCACCTCCGGAATATTGCTAAAATTTGAAACATCCTGTCCAGGAGTGATGCTGAGAAACTAGTCCATGCATTTGTTACCTCAAGGCTGGACTACTGTAATTCTTTACTATCAGGTAGTCCACAAAATGCCATTAAAAGCCTTCAGTTGATCCAAAATCCGGCAGCAAGAGTTCTGATGAATATTAAAAAGAGAGATCACATTTCTCCTGTTTTAGCTTCCTTCATTGGCTCCCTGTTAAATCCAGAATAGAATTTAAGATCCTTCTTCTTACATAAAAAGCCCTTAATAATCAAGCTCCATCATACATAAGAGATCTAATTGTTTCATATGTTCCCAACAGAGCACTTCGCTCTCAGACTGCAGGTTTACTTGTAGCTCCTAGGATTTCTAAAAGTAGAATGGGAGGCAGATCTTTTAGTTATTAGGCTCCTCTCCTGTGGAACCAGGTCCCAGTTTTAGTTCGTGAGGCAGACACTCTGTTTATTTTTAAGACCAGGCTTAAAACTTTCCTTTTTGATAAAGCTTGTAGTTAGAGTGGCTTAGGTCATCCTGAGCTAGCTCTGTAGTTATGCTGCTATAGGCTTTGACTGCTGGAGGATACTACTCTCCAGTTGTACTACAGTACATTCTGCTATTTCGACTTTTAACTTTGTGTTCTCTCAGTGTTTTTCTCTCCATAGAAGATATACCTGGTCTGGTATCCTGCTTGGCTGGAATGCCCTGTTGGACGGGGGGCATCAAAGGGAT
The DNA here is from genome assembly GCA_963556495.2 of Valencia hispanica. Lineage (NCBI taxonomy): Eukaryota > Metazoa > Chordata > Actinopteri > Cyprinodontiformes > Valenciidae > Valencia > Valencia hispanica. Next base: position 6,687,593 of record OY747712.1, on the reverse strand, counting down.
GGTGCTCCCAGTGGCTGAACATCCACTGTGTCCTGTTATCAACTTTTTACTTTCTGTAACAGAGAGTACTCTTATATCGGATCTTCTGTTCCTTCTGTGTCTCTGCGCTGTCTTCTCAAACCCCCAGACGGTCGTGGCAGATGGCCGCTCCTACTGAGCCTGGTTCTGTTGGAGGTTTCTTCCTGTTAAAGGGGAGTTTTTCCTCTCCACCGTCACTACATGCTTGCTCAGTATGAGGGATTGCTGAAGGATTGCTGTGGTTGGAAAGTCTGCCCAACCTCACCCCAATGACTGACACAATCTGCTGGGATTCCTTAAATAGGAAACTTTTTAACTGATTGGAATGTTTGTATAAATGTATTGAAATGACTTATTGTTAATTGCCTTGAGATGACATCTGTTGTGAATTGGCGCTATATAAATAAACTGAATTGAATTGAAGCCAGATCTTCAGACTTTTAGTCCCTTGTATGGTTAGACACATAAAACCAACAGTCAGCCCCCTTTCCCATTTTTGAACTGAGAATCTGAATGAAAATGTTGCATTCGAGTTTTATCACAGTATGTCCATGCATGCGTCGTCAGATTATGTAGCAATGGCACTTTTTTGCGTATTATTTGTGACAAGGCATGTAGCAATAGGTGTGATATCTGGGTAGAAAGATAAATACTGCAGTGACCCTCAAGCATAACGCTTCACAATGGATGCGCTGGCAACTCCTTGAAGATCAATTGCAGCATCTGGATGGGGGGAGTTTTTAGAGCGCACAAAGTTTTCCTGGCCCATGATGATGACTGCCTGATCAGTCCCATTAGATCTATGTGCTGAACTGGGCCCGGTGTCTGTGAAGCGTAATGTGTAGCTGATGGAAGCCATTAAAGTCAATGGGGCCGTTTCCAGCAGGCGTGAGGCAGCGTGAATCGGACGTGTCTCAGAAGTGTTGTGTTGCGGCCACTAGTGCTGGGTGGTTTGACCAAAAATTGATATCACGGTTTTTTTCAAAATTGTGCCGGTTTACGGTTTATGACGTTTTTTTTTTTTTTTCATTCATCTTAGCTCTGTGCTTTTGGTATAAGTTGGGGATAGCAACTTGGCTAAAGTACTTTCTGCTCGGCATTTCATACCTGGGATCCAGCGTCTTGATCATCTGCTTGAAGCCTTCTTTTTCGACTGGACCATGTCTTTGGCTATGTGGTTGGTGATAGCATTTGTAATCTCGATCCATCGTTTGCTTTTTCTGTCGTAGTAAGTCCCTTTAGCAAACGCGTCTTTAAGTGACATTTGGCTCGACTTTTCTTTAGCTTTCCCCATGTTACCTGCTGATGTGGAGGTCGCTGAGCCCGCGGCTGACTTTAATTTAATACTTGATATTCCAAGACGTGTTTGCGGCTAAGGTGCTGGAGCAAATTGCTTGTGTTGCCGCCTTTGGCAAGAATTGTAGTCCGACAGCACTTACATAAAATGATTGTTTGGTCGACGTCGGATTTTTGGAAACCAAAAAACCTCCAAACAACAGACTCTGCTCCTCTTTTTGGCACAAGTTCTTGTGTGTCATGCTCTATTAATTCTTCAGCAGCATCCATTGTCCCTGTAACGTAACAGCGCAGTGCTGTTTGTTTACCCTCACTCGGGGCTGCTTAGAAGTGCAACATTGTAAAGGGTCCGTACGAAACAGTGTCGCGCGGCGCAGCGTAACGTTCATTCCGAACGTTGTGTAATTTAATACACCGGTATGGCGGTTTATTAAAAATCCATATCATAACGAAAATATAAACCGGTTTTCGGTTTGAACCGGTTTACCGCCCAGCACTAGCGGCCACCTCCAAAATTTATGTGGCAGGTCTATTTTTTAAGCTCTAGCGCGTCAAGATCTGCAGCTTAGATCGGACCAGACAGGAACTCAAACACGGCAGTAGTGAAAAGAATCCAGCAATTTTAAAAATTAAAGACACGTGCAGATTTTCGATTCCTTAATCACGAAAAACAAAACAAAGCATCACTACCTGTGACACCATTGAAGTTACTCAGTCTGTGAGACTAAAGCCCCTTTCAAACAGGCCATGAAAAATGGTAATTTTCTGAACTTCGTCTGTTTTGCTTTTAAGTCTGAAAGCAATCTTCCTGACTTTGTCCGGATACCCTTTACCGGTAATTTTACGGATGAAGACCTAGTAACAAGAGCTGACTTTTCGCGGTATGGTGTTTGGATTCAGACTATCAGGTAATAATAATAATACGAGCACTGCGAGTAGATCTGCTGTTTCGTTGACCATCTTTGCAATAATCCCTTTGTTTGGGGAAATGACATGTATGCCCACGTCATATCCACATACAACCCCCCACTCCCCTGCATTTTGAGTGATGCAATTGCAATTCTCCTGTGATTTTGTGATCTCTCAGGACCAGCTGGGTGGAATGCTTTCGCGAGTGATACGAGTCTAAAACGTACCAGGTGGGAAGGGACACGCTCCTGAACTCGCAAGTAAAATGCGTCCATTACGTTACACGCCGATTACGCATTCGGTGGAAAAAAAGGGTTAGATGGACAGACCCGCAGGGTATGTGCATCCTGGCGCCAGTGCAGCTATGGACCAGTCTTGGGTTTCCCCACCTGTGGCAAATGCACTCTGGCAGTGGCATGCATCTTTCTCTTTACCTCCATCTTCTTTTTAGGTACGCGGCTACAACAGTGCTGTGCATCTCGCAGCTCTTCCATTTATTTGTGACCCGCAAATAATACTTTTTAAGAGTGGATTTAAAACCCAACTTTTCTGTCAGGATATATATACCTGGGAGTGGTGAAACTTTTTACATTCTGATATAATTTGCTGTTATGCCCATCTTTTTTTTTCATTAGAAATTGCTATGGGTTTTTTCCCCAATGCGCCAGGGACACAGAGATGGAAAAATAAAGGGGGAAAAAAAGGTTGAGCGGGAGAGGGTAAGCTGAAGAAACAAGCAAGGAAAGGGAACAAAGAAAACCTCCCAGTCCCTCTCCACACCCTCAGGACGGCAGGGACAGGGAAAAAAATAACAATAAAACAAATCAAACAATGCAAACAGAACTACAAAACCACAACCCACAACTAGACATATAAATACAATAACCGCATCATTGAAAAGTTAATGGTACCGATTATTACAAGATTTAGTAATGGTAACCTAAGCCCAAGAATGCATCTGTAAACACCCGAATCCCCACACCTGTGTGTGTGCGTTTGTGTTTGTATGAGCATGCTGGTGTATATAAGGTTTCTCCATACGCTTCTGTCAGTGTGCCCCAGGGCAGCTGTGGCTACAATGTAGCTCGTCATCACCAGTGTGTGAATGTGTGCGTGAATGGGTGAATGACTGAATGTAGTGTGAAGCGCTTTGGGGTCCTCACGGACTAAATAAAACGCTATACAAGTACAGGCCATTTACCATACAAGTGTTCAATAGCTGGTCAATAGCTGGTGTGAGGAGCCATTGATCCGCCTCCAAGGAATCGGCGCAGACATGAAGGAGATTGGAAGCATAGACAATCGAAGGACCCCCAGGCCAATCCCCACAGCCGACATCCCAATGCCCCCCCGCCCGATTGCGGGGCACCACACCAATAACTCCAGCGGACGGACGGCATCACCAGGCCAAGACAAGCTAGCACCCGGACACAGAGCTCAACCAGCTCCCGAATCTTACTCCTGCACACCGCAGAGCACCAATACCAAGCATCCAACTGAGGTCAACAAAACTAACCAATGAACCAACCCCCCCTTGCTTGTATTTCTGAATTGAATCTCTTGGTTTACTCTTGTTGTCTTGTTACACATTTTCCTATTGCTAATTATATTTTTGTCTCTTATTGTGAACCACTTTGTTATTTTTGGTTGTATGAAAGTGATGTGCTGATTCACCATAAATCGATTAATTTCGATGTAAAACGTGACAAAATATATATTTTCAAAATCATTATTATGAATTATTTTTCATAATAAATGAGAAAAACATAGAAGTCCAGCCTGCTGCCCGGATATTTTTTGGGGACGGACTGACGGAAACAGTATGGATGCTGCTAGCGTTTTACCCATGCAGCGCAAAATTTACAATTAAATAGCTAGATGAAGACGGTGGCCAAAAAAATAAGACATACTGCCTTTGATTAGGTCATGGTTGACTATATATTGTGATTTATAAAACCTAATTTAAACTGTACAAAACTATCACAGCAGATCTAGTTGATCCACTGGAACGAAGAAGGTGAAAACAGATCAACAACTACCAGTCATACTTTTAGACCAGATGTAGAGCTGACTGCTGAAGGAGGAGCACCCTCTCTTGATCTCTCGCCTTATTCTCTTCTCTTATTTTCTCTTATTTTTAAGTTTGTTTGTTTTCCTCTCCTTTTTAGACCGGACTTGTATTTTTTGATTACTTTTTAAAGGACTGTTGAATAACAAAAGCTGTTTTGCTCAGCTGAGGACTTTGAGACACCACTCCAGAGAATGGATAAAACGCAGGCGAAGATTAGATGTCTTGAAGTAACGGTTGAGGTAAACACCGAATTTGGAAACAAGACAACCCTACCAATGATTACAACAGACGGAAAAACAACCTGGCAGCCTTGTGGTAATCACTACACAGTCCAACAACCTTGCACAGAAACGACAAGAAAACACTACTCCCCCAGCCAAAACAAGGCGCTTAACCGGAAGAACACCAAATTCACAGTTTAATGAAGAATGGCCAGCTTTGAAACTTATCAACGCTTCTACTCCTGCCAAGAAGAAGCAACCCAAAGCAAGAGGCAGCAAACCTTAACTCCCACTGAAAAACAGATTTGCAGTTCTCAGTTCCGGAAAAGAATACAGCCCCTGGTGCCAGTTGAGGCCATCAGGAGAAAAACAACGCAGCCTCAGGTCATGTACACACATAGCTGGGTTTTTTTAACCAATATTTTCACCACCTCGTCCTACAAAAAAAAAAAAAAAAACTGGGCACATCTAACTGCATAAGTGCGATGTTAAGCACATTCATAGACATGTCAAACCTGTACGGGGCAGTAGTTCCCCCATATTATATCCACTCCGGGTAACTTTCTACGTTCTAACTTCTACATAGCGCAGTAATTGAGCTTGTTCAAAACAAGCAAGCAAAAAGCGATTGGACAACCGATAATGCCAACACATCCCTGAGGGCATAAATCCTGTTTCTGAGTGTAAACACAGGTCACACAAGTGATGTTGGAGCATTTTGTCGTGGAAAGTGACATTGCGGAGCCAAAAACTCCGGTTATTTCTATTCACACGCAAATGCTTAAAATTGAGAAAAAATGCATATCTTCACCTTGGCCGGAGTTTTTTAGAAAGATATGTATCTGCGTTTTCGTGTGGATGACAGGCCACACCGTAGATAAATAATATTTGTTTTGTGAGATAGGTGTGGACAAGCCATTAGGTATCAGCTATGGCTGTCAGGAGAAACCCAGCAACAAGGAGACAGTAAGAACCCCACCAGAAAAAGTTCTGATATTCATGACGGTTCACTAAATGGAATGGAACATTTTTGCAGTAAGAACACTAGTGTTACCAGTTGTTTCCATAATACTGTAAAAGACATTACAGAAAAAAATTCTGACAATCTTAAATCAACATTCGAAACTGGAAAAGCTTGTCATCCATATAGGATCTACCGACGTTGTCAAAAAGCAGTCTAAAATCTTAAAAAATGATTTTTCTGATCTGCTACAGAGACTGGAGTCACTCACAACACACATCCTTATCATTGGACCATTGCCCCAAGGGAGTGATGAAAGGTACAGCAGACTGTATGCTTCACAGATTCCTGAAAATCTATTGCACTGACTGCTCAAATAGATATAGAGATATTAATAATTTTAAAATATTCAGTGGTGCGAGACATCTTTTCACAAGCAAAGGCTGTTATCTAAACAAAACTGGACTGAAATTAATCGCATCGAAAATTTTCAACTATCTGTACCAAAAAGCTCCGGATGTTCTGTGGTGGAAAATTCTAATGTAATTAGGAAGTATATATTCTCTGTTTAGTGAGTGCATCTAGGGTAAGATGACAAGGTTATTGTTCCAACTTACAGAGTAACTAAACCCCAAAACAACTTTTTTTGCTTCTAAACTGTATAAATGGGTATTTACCAATGTAATCTTTCAGTTTCAGTTTTTCTTTTTTACATTTTCGTGTAAACTTGTTTAATTCTACACTTTTTGGTCTGAAAACGTCTTAGTGCTGCCCTCTTGTGGTTGAACGGTGGCTACTGCATTTGAATTTTGTGATTGGTGGAGAGCTGAACATCTTTACGTCACAGGCAGTGACTGTGTCACAGGCATGGTCTCACAGACACACCCCGTGGGTTTGGGTATAAAACTATCAGAAATACCGGCCCCGTGGCGAGTTTGGAGTTGGATTGCGTTTTTCAGGTTACCATTATTATCACATTAGCACTTAGTTAGCATAGATAACATACCGTTTTGAACGTTAGCCTATGTTAGCATTACCACTCAAAGACTGGACCCATCCCACCTCCCTCCGCCCCAGCAGCGCCGGCTCAGCACCCTGAGCCAGCGGCTCAAATTGATACGGCTCGTGGCCGCTGGGCTCCATAAACCCTCCCTCTACTCCTCTATCTCCGGTGACGACGGAGGAGATCCGCTGGCTCAGGGCGCCGAGTCAACGCTGCCTGAGGCCGGCGCTACTGAGGCAGAGGAAGACAGTATGAGTCCAGTCTCTGAGTGGTAATGCTAATAAAGGCTAACGTTCAAAACAGATGAACGTCGATCAGATCGATCGGTTGCAGAACTGTCAACGTCGCTTTGGTCACTGTCCATGTTTCAGTGTCAGATTAAGTGAGCTGTCACTGTCCTCCTGAACACACCCCCACGTCCCTCCGCTCATCCTCCACACTTGGCCACGCCCCTTCGTGCTTCCTGGCACAGCCCACTTTGTAGAATTTTTCTAATCTTGTCTGGGGGCGGGGTTATGCTTTTTCATGGGGTTCAGTTACACTTTAATGTTATGATAAAGATGTGTCAGGTCACCAGAGAGACAGACGCCGGGGCAGCAAGATAACAGTCTGGCCTTTGGATGTGCTGCTTCATGCGTCGCTATCAGACTCGCATGAACCAGTTCTCCAAAGGCTGGGTGTGAAGGTTGGAGAAGACATCTGCAGAGATAAACTGTGATTGCAGAATACTATTTAAGCTGATAGAAGGGTAGTCAGAAAGGTTGGTTAGGACGAGTCACGAGTTATTCTCTGTCCCCTCCATGTTTTGGCCAAGCATGTTTGTATTAAATACTTAAACGACTTCTGGTACTCAGTCTTCTTTATTATGGAAACTAGGGTTGGGTGATGTCCCCCAAATTGGCAGTTGACGATGTTTACAGTAAAACATCACGATTTACGATGGTATTGTCAGGGGGGGGGGGGGGTTAATGAAGCGTGAATGAAGTGGCCACTTCAATGTGACTCACTGTACTCCCCTGGCCTTTTCAATACGTGGCACTCGGTTGCACATAAAGGGAAAAAAAGAGACTGATGAACCGAGCTGTAAAGCACAACTTATTTTCGTGGTGGACCAGTCGCTGATCCCAAGAAGTTAAAAAAATAAATAAAACTTAACGTCCGGATTTTGTCCTCAGTCACGCATAAGGAAGGCGGTCTTTGTATCTGGATCCACCTCCTCCAGGTCATTCTCCTCCCAGGTAACAGCCTTACAATAAGTTCTTCCCACCGAGCAGCTCCACGGCGTGCTCCTCCCCTGTGTCGGCTGACAGGAGAACAGCTGATCTCCTTTGACGCTCTCATGTCTCCACCCTCTGCGTGCTACGCCCCCCTTCAGCCAAAAATAGCTGGACAAACTAAAGGCAGGCACCAATATCCGCGCACCCTTAGTGCGCATAGCGCAAGTTGTGCGGCGATCCTTGCTCGCTTTTCAAAACAGAGGTAAAACGGTACTCGCAAGCGAGGCAGCACTGCCTGTCTGCCTCTCGCAGTTTTGCCGGAGACATGTGCGCCAGTCATCGCTCGTGGTGTTCCGGCCAGTGGGTTTTGCTGTCCTGCCTCAGCTCCTTTGATGTGCAGCCTAACAACTTTTTCACAAAAGTTTTTGCGCACCTGTAACAAAGCAGCTGCATTGCTGCACTCCTCCTCCTGACTATAGAAGAGACTATAGGATTAGTGTGTGTTTGACAGGGTGGGGGGCGTGACATCACGATGGTGGCTCTCCATCGTGATGTCAGTCAGCCATCATGATGGACGATGACATCGTCCATCGGCACATCCCTAATGGAAACCCTGAGGTATTTTTTCCCATTACAGCTCCAAAACATGTGATAAAGCACCCAAGGTCTGACCATGTCGTGGAGCTCATGGAGATAACCAGAGAAGAAACTCTTCCTGACTCCTCACCAGCAAAGATGGCACAAACAGCCGCTATCAGAGAAGTACAAACAGAGAGGACTCCACAAGGACAAAAAGCAGCCCCACCAGCACTAACAGCTACAAGATAGAGAACAAACACTTCCCCCCGCACCACCAGTGAGTAGAGAGTTACAGCGCTCACCACAGCGTTCCCCATTTTCATCCAAATTATCTACAGCTAGTGATTCTCCCTTTAGGACCTTCTCTGACAAACTGAGGACACAAATCATGGTTGGGACACAGCTAACACAGAAACTTCGACTACATCAGCCCCCTCGGACTGATACTGGATGTATTCTGCCCATGTCCCAACTGGTAGTAACAGACATCTGATATAGAAGGGGACCGGACAGTAATCCTACTCCCATTGTCTCCCAGAAGTTGCCCGGCCTCCCAGAGAGTGGTATTCCAGTGCTTATAAGTAGCAGAAAACCAAAAGCTAAAACCAAACCCTATCATATTAAACCAAATCTCAAACTGATCACCTCTCAGAAGGTTCAGCTACCCACCATTAAACTACTTAAATTAGCCATAACAACGTTAGGTATTTGTCAGGAAAGTCGTTTCAAATCAATGACTTCATCACTATGTTTTTATCAGAAACCTGGCTAGATGTAAATAATGAAACATCTGCATTGATAGAATCTACACCACCAAATTAAAGAGGCTATATGCAACTTTTTCCCCAAAATAAACGTAACAATAGCCTTTTAATTTGACCATTTATGACTCAAACATCTCCTGATGAGCATACTGACACCTTGTCAGTTCACAGTGGGTGCACCTATAAGCCTGTATGCAATTTTTTCTATTTTCTGTTGGGTCCGATTTTCCTGCGCTGTCTGCGGATGTGACATCAAGCGCGTTCATGTTAAATGTTTCAGATCCCTCTGCCACCACCACTAGTCAGCACTCGCAAGCAGTTAAATGGATTGTGCGAATACACAGAAGAGACCCAGGACAACTCTGACACAAACAATAACTCCACATAAGACTAAGAAAGTTAAACCCCTGACAAGTGCCCAAAAAAGATAGATTAAGAGCGACCAGCGCACGAGCGCGCGCTGCGAGAGTGAACAGAAAGAAAGAACAGTTCCGTTATTGGCCACATGGGGTCAGTTGCGAGTTTAAATTTAAGAAAATTGCATATAGCCCCTTTAAAACATTTTTAGCGAAAGCAGGAAACACAGACGAGGTGGAGGCGAAGCCACAATTTTCCATAACTTAATGAACTTTAAAAAAGTATTCCTGGCACATTTGACTCTTTTGAATACCTAGCTACGAAGATAAATCAGCCTAAAAAACATTTTTTTCTAAGAGGGCATTTATATAAAGCCCCAAAACTTAACTCTCACTTCTTTACTGACTTTAGCGACCTTCTTTTCGTAATATGTATCGACTACGACCAATTAATCATTGCGGGGGACTACAACATCCATACCGACAACCCCCAAGATAGACGAGCAAAACACTAGATTACACTCGTCACAACTTTGGCCTGACCCATGTCCAATAACCAACACACAATTGAGGACACACTCTGGACTTAATTATCAGCAAAGGTTGAACTATATCTAACATCTAGGTAATTGATATTGAATTATTTGACCATTCCTGTGTTTTCTTTGAAAGTACCATCTCTGCTAAAATATCTAGGCACAGTGATATAACTGTAAAAAAGTGTTTTCTAGGGGACAGTTCAGTTGAAGCCTTTAAACGTATTTACCCTTCAACCGCATCCCCCTCATCTCCCAACTCCAACTCAGTAAACAAGCTGGTAGATAATTTCCTCTCAAAAATCTCAGACATCATTCATTCCATTGCTTCAACTAAAGTGAAAGTAGTCTTAGGTAGAAAGAAATCTCCGTGGACTAGCGATCCACTGGTACATAGTGAAAACAGGGAGTGTCGACGAGCTCAGAGAGAATGCCGTAAACTCGACTCCAGGTTCACTGTGAGATCTACAAAGACAGACTGAACGGATATCGGTTAACTTTAAAAGATGCTAGGGAATGTTTCGTTTCTGAAATCATTAACAGAAATAATAATGCACGGACTCTGTTTGCAACAGTGGAAAGACCAACTCATCCTCCAGTGACAGTAGCCTTTGAACTGAACTCTACCAGGGCCTGCAATGAATTTGCCAGCTTTTTCCACTGAAAACATAACAACTAGACGGTCGGTCTGCACCCCAGCACCGAACCCACAACCAATGTTATACCCAATTAACACCCACCAATGTAGAAAAAATTTCAGAATTCTATGAATTAAACCAAAATAACCTTAAAGAAATCATTAACCAACTAAACTCATCCTCTTCCTGTCTTGATATCCTACCCAGAGCTTTCCTTAAGAAAGTTGTCCCTGTCATTGGGTCCGATCTGATTAAAATAGTGAACTCATCCCTTCTGTCAGGTATCTTCCCCCAGGCTTTAAAAACAGCAGTTATTAAACCACTGCTAAAAAAAGAATAATCTGTAGAACACGTTAATGCAGAACTACAGGCTGATTTCTAATCTTCCATTTATCAGTAAGATCATTGAAAAAGCTGTTTCAACAGTTAAATAGTCTCCTTACGATGACAAACCGTTTTGGTGGTTTTCAGTCCGGTTTCCGTGCTCACCACAACACTGAGACTGCCCTCGTCCAAGTATTCAATGACATCCACATAAATACAGACTGTGGTAGAACCACGGTGCTGGTTCTGCTGGACCTCAGTGCAGCAATTGACACTGTTGATCATGATGTACTATTGGAACAACTGGAGAGCTGGGTCGGACTCTGATACAGTACTTGGCTGGTTTGAGTCTTACCTAAAGAATAGGGACTTCTTTGTTTCAATAGGAATTTTTTTAATCAGAAACAGAAACCACATGTGCCCCAGGGCTCCATCCTGGGGACTAGGCATGGGCCGGTTACCAGTTTCAAGGTATACCGCTTATACCTTCCCTGCGGTATAAGCGTTTTTTTTTTTTATGTGACGTCTCGTCAGGGAGAAAGTAAAGGTCCCTCATGAAGCTGCAGCGTAAAGCGCTCCGCCGCCCCACCCCACCCCACACCTGCATTTGTTATGAGTGACAAAGGCCAGCTCTGCAAGCTGTGTGATGGCTGATGGAGGCGAGCCCACTGAACTTTTTCTACTGTCTCTAAGCGGATGTTTGGGAATACTTCGGCTACCGTAAAAAGCCAGACGTTCAAGGCTTGGAAGAAGAAGGTCGCCCGACGTACAAAACGTGCTTGAGAACAGTGGCAACCCGAGGAGATATGATAGCGCATGTTCGGGAGCAGCACCCATTGTTGTAAGCTAAATTCAAGGTAAAATTAATGTGGTCTTGAAATGAAAGAGTGTATTAGCGTCTGACATTAGTGAAATGAGCTTGTTACCTTAACTACCATATCTCATCTTTTCTTCATCTCTATCCTTAGTAACTTTTTTTAATTCAGGCAGATACTGGTAACTAGCATGCTAATGATGATTTATCTTATCATGCTAGTTATTTACCACATCTGCCTCACTAAAAAGTGTTTTTTCCTTAAAAAAAAAATACTGACATTCAAAATACACATTTTAGAGCTGTAATCATAATACCGTGAAACCGTGATATTTTTGCCTACGGTTATCATAAGGTATCTCATACCGGCCCATGCCTACTGGGGACCCTCTTATTTAATATCTATATGCTTCCATAAACCCAGATTACAACAACCAATAAGATTAGCTACCGTAACTATGCAGATGATACTCAGCTCTACTAGGGCTGGGCGATATAGAAAAATAGCATATCGATAAAGGGAATAGTCATATTGATCGATATCGATAATTATCGATAAATATCACAAAACGTAAAAAATATATTTTAAGTGCCTCCCCGGTCATTTTGTTATTCTTCAATGAACTAATTTTAACTAAGAATTAAATTAATTTATTTTTCAAACACCTCTTTTTATCATGAATAAGTTTGTAAGACACAGGAACAAATAAAGAGACCTGAGTAACATCAGTAAATACAAAGAAAAGTCATATTATTAACCATTATATTATATATTTTTTAATTGTTAGTAATTGAAATTAAAGGCTTATCTTGATGCATTTTAATCTTTTAAACATTTTATGACACGTTATAATATTAATGGCTGAAACCTTTGGTTTAGTTTGTCAATAAAGCTTAGGCTATGTGTACACATAGCCGAGGTTTTTTTTGAAAACGAATATCCTCACCACCTCGTTTTTAAAAAAAAATCTCTGTCCACACCTAACCCCATAAAGCAGTGTTTCTCAAACTTTTTTTTATCATTTCCCACTTTGGACAAAGGAGCATACACAAGCCACCCATGCTTTTATCGCCCCAACAGAATGGTGACCACGTCTGATTTTTAAAGTATTTTATTTATTTAAATAGTCGACTTAGTCTACAAGTTTTTAAGGGTATAAATTAGTTGGAAAAAGGGGTTGCGCACTGGTATAAAACCGTCTCAGAAATATATGCTGTCAGTAGTTGCTACATGTAGAACTTCAGCTCACAGTTGGAGAAAATAAAAGTTCTAGTTTTATCAAATTTACAAAGCTTTCAAAAATACAAAATAAAAATAATACAAATAAATAAAGAGCAAGATATTCCTCCCTGTATTTCCTCCGTGGTTGACCGTGTGACTTCTCTGACTCTGAAACATTCCCTGATCTTTTTAGATATTTCTCCATTTTGTAGATGGAATCTCTGATAATGCGGCTACTTCAGCTTGTTTTGTTCTGCTGCGATATATTCCAAAGTCAAACTCCCAGCCCGATGTTCCAGGTCCCGGTTCTGTTTACAATGAAGATCACAATAGCTAATTTATTTGAGTGTGTTTAATTTTGTGAGAGGGGGGAGCTGGTTGATTTAATTTACAGTGCAGTGAAACATTCACGACAGAATCTAGGGTGGAAAAACTATTTAAATCCCATTGATGTCACGCCCCACCTGCAATACCTCTGCGCCCCACTAGTGGGGCTCGCCCCATAGTTTGAGAAACACTGGCATAAAGTGTGTATTTAAGCACATTCATAGAGATTCCAAACCTGTAGGGGGCAGTAGTTCCCCCAAATCCTATCCACTCAGAGTAACTTTCTATGTTCTAACCTCTAACTTCTACAGGAGCTTGTAAAAGCTAGCAAGCAAAAAGCGCTTGGACAATCGATGATGCCAACACGTCTCTGAGGGCATAAATGCTGTTTCTGAGTGTAAACACAGATAGCACAAGTGATGTTGGAGCATTTTTGTCCCGTAAAGTGACGTTGCGGAGCTGAAAACTCCGGTTATTTCTGTCCACACGCAAACACTTAAAACGGAGAAAACGCAAATCTCCGCTTTGGCCGGAGTTTTTAGAAATAATCGTTTTCTGTGATAAAAACTGGGTTTTCGTGTAAATGAGAGGCCAAAACGCAGGGAAATATCTGCGTTTTTCCTTTGTGTAAACGGGGCCTTATTCTAATTCATTTCAGCCGGCTGGCCTATCCAACCCTGTTGTGTTTTTTAAAGCTTTTTTCGCTTCTGAGGACCGGGGGCAGAACAGAGGGGGACATTTTAAAAGCCACAGGTGTTGTTAGCAGCAACCTGGGTAAGTTTCCTGTGTCTCTCTGTAATGGATTTGCAGCGAGCCGGGAGAGGGGAGTCCTGCTAAGACAACTGATCGTAGTATTTTATTTGGTTTATTATTGCTACGTTTAGTGTTTTAGTGCGTCGAGGATCGGTTCAAAACGGGATGCAACCTTTACCTGAGCCACTGAAACATTTATCCGGAACAACTTCTTCCGCTGCTCCCTTGCTGTGACATCTGACCGACGTGAAGTTACGGCGATGGTTCGCTTAGGGACTATCAAACAATTATGTTTCAGTTTAAATAATTTCATCCTTTTTGTGGTTTGAAAGGAGAGAGGGGTGGCTGACAGAGCTGCCTATCAGCGGTAATGATTTCTTTGGAGTAAGTAATAATTGTTGTATTAAGCTACCTGATAGGCTTTTTTTTCTTCTATTTAACTTATTTATCGACCCCCTTTTTTCTATCGCACCACACGTCTATCGATCGATATATATTGCTATCGAATTATCGCCCAGCCCTAAGCTCTACATTACGATGTCACCAGGTGACTTTGAACCCATCCAAACCCTAAGTAAATGAATTGAGAAAATCAATGGATGGATGTACCATAACTTTCTTCAGCTGAACAGAAACAAAACAGAAGTAATTACTTTTGGACATAAAAAGGGACGATCAACAGTCAGCACACAGCTAGATACAATACAGATAGAAACTACCGATCAGGCCAGAAATCTAGGTGTAGTAATGGACTCAGACCTGAACCTCCAGGGTCACATAAAGGCAATAACAAGGTCAGCCTTCGGTCACCTGAAGAACATTTCTAGGATTAAAGAACTGATGTCGCAACAGGACCTCCAAAAACTCATCCATGCATTTATTTTAGTCAGATTGATTACTGCAACAGCGTCTTCACAGGTCTGCCTAAAAAGTCAGACAGCTGCAGCTGATCCAGAACGCTGCTGCTCGTCTTCCTCACTAGAACCAGGAAAGTAGAGCACATCACCCCGGTTCTTAAGTCCTTACACTGGCTCCCTGTAGCTCAGAGAATAGACTTCTAAATACTTTTACGAGTTAATAAAATCCTTGAATGGCTTAGCACCAAAATATTTTGAAGATCTACTGTTACGATACCAACCCCCCCCCACCAGACCACTCAGGTCCTCTAATTCCAGTCTACTCAACACCCCTAGAATTAGAACCAAACATGGAGAAGCAGCTTTCAGTTTCTATGCTCCTCTAATTTGGAACCAACTTCAGACAACTGCAAAGCTGCTGAAACACTGAGTTATTTTAAATAACGACTAAAAACGTATCCGTTCAGAGCTGCCTTTGAGTAATGCTTTGACGTATTATCTTTTGTGTGTGCTTCTTGCTTTATTGCTGTTTTTTACGGTGGCCGGGAAGTGCAAAATAAAATTACATTAACCTGAAACAGTTTAAAATTTTTACCGAAACACATTTACAAGTTTACCGAAACACATTTACAAATTCACCAAAACACTTTTACAAATTCACCAAAACACTTTTACAATCTTACCGGAACACTTTTATATCTCAGTCTGCAGAGATGTTTTGCCCGTTTTTCCGAATCTATTTTCAAGTTTTAGGGGGAACAGGTCTGATGGCGTTTCTGATATCTACTTCAAATTAATAGTTTTTTCTGCAGTAGAATCCGGCATTATTTTATTTCGTTTTCATGGCCACAAATACAGGCGGACACTGTGAAGCCGTTCCATCATGTCAACAATCACACTGTATGAGTGGCCTTCATTTAAATACTTTACGAGGCAGTCCATAAAACCGACCTCTTCTCCCTCTCCCTTCTCAAAGTCCAAACTATGTCCACAATCACCACAAAATGTCCCTAAAACTTGAAAATAGATTCCGCAAAACGGGCAAAACATCTCTGCAGATTAAGCTGCTGGCAGGATCGATTCCATTACTGTTACCACTTTGGTCTTGTCCCAACCCTAACCTCATCCCTGCAGTATCACTTCCAGGTCATGTCTTTGTAAATGTGTTATGTTAAAGTTGTAAAAGTGTTTCTTTTTTTAACTTTTAAATGTGTTTCGGTATGATTGTAAATGGGTTTCGGTAAACTTGTAAATGTGTTTCTGTAAATTTGTAAATGTGTTCCTGTAAACTTGTAAATGTGTTCCTGTAAACTTGTAAATGTGTTTCTGTAAACTTGTAAATGTGTTTCGGTAAATTTGTAAATGTGTTTCGGTAAATTTGTAAATGTGTTCCTGTAAACTTGTAAATGTGTTTCGGTAAATTTGTAAATGTGTTTCGGTAAATTTGTAAATGTGTTTCGGTAAATTTGTAAATGTGTTACGGTAAATTTGTAAATGTGTTTCGGAAAAATTGTAAATGTGTTTCTGTAAACTTGTAAATGTGTTTCTGTAAACTTGTAAATGTGTTCCTGTAAACTTGTAAATGTGTTTCGGTAAACTTGTAAATGTGTTCCTGTAAACTTGTAAATGTGTTTCGGTAAATTTGTAAATGTGTTTCTGTAAACTTGTAAATGTGTTCCTGTAAACTTGTAAATGTGTTTCGGTAAACTTGTAAATGTGTTTCTGTAAACTTGTAAATGTGTTCCTGTAAACTTGTAAATGTGTTCCTGTAAACTTGTAAATGTGTTTCGGTAAACTTGTAAATGTGTTTCGGTAAACTTGTAAATGTGTTTCGGTAAACTTGTAAATGTGTTTCGGTAAACTTGTAAATGTGTTTCGGTAAACTTGTAAATGTGTTTCGGTAAACTTGTAAATGTGTTTCGGTAAACTTGTAAATGTGTTTCGGTAAACTTGTAAATGTGTTCCTGTAAATTTGTAAATGTGTTTCGGTAAACTTGTAAATGTGTTTTGGCAAACTTGTAAATGTGTTTCTGTAAATTTGTAAATGTGTTTTGGTAAATTTGTAAATGTGTTTCGGTAAAAATGTAAAAGTGTTTCAGGTTATTGTAATTTTGTTTTGCACTTCTCGGCCACCGTAGTTTTTACTTTATATGCTTTGTAATGCCTTGATGCATCTGTGTGTTCTTCTTGCTTTATTGCTGGTTTTATTTTATATCCTTTTTCTGCGTTTTACTGCTATTTTTACTCAGAAAGCTGTACATGTGAACCCAGACAGGTAGCAGCAAGATGGCTGCTGTCTCCTTAAAGCAGAGTCCAGCAGATATGTAGAAGGTGGATCTCACTACACACAGGACCATATTACACACCAACACACACATCTCTCTGGAACAAACACATGAACACATAAAGTACAAATCACATTTTACTATACATACATACCAACTAATAAAAGTCATTCTGTGTCTGAATTTACTGATAAATTTGTTGGTCTGAAAACATTTATCATTATTATTATTATTATTATTATTATTATGTGAGTATTGTTGGCATTAATATCTTTAGTCAGGGGGCTTGAATAAGGTGACCATATTTTGATTTGCAAAAAGAGGACAATTGGCACAGTCCAGAAACATTTTCCGGACAGTGGCAAGACTTTTGATTTTAACATATTTAAACCATGCATACTCCATGTGGTTAGAATGAACAGTTAAATAACAAACTTCAGAAGTCCACAAGTACAAAAATGACTTTAAAATCATTGGAAATTAATAAGAGAAATAACTACTGTTCCGAAATAGAAAATTTAAAAGGGTCACCTTTACAACAGTAATATTATACATATATTATAATTTTACAATTTTAATCCAATAGATTGTTGGATTAACAGGTCAAAGTACCACATAACGCTTGTCCAGGGTGGGCGTCATTTTCAGCTATGTATTTCTCGAAAACGCCTTGAGGCCGGTTAATACTTCTGCGTCGTGTCCCTCGCGTAGGGTACGCCGTAACCGCCGTAGCCTCTGCGTAGGTCCACAGAGGCTTGACGTGCACCTCCTCGGACCTGACGTGCAGCCCGGCGACGCGGAAGTACTCCCTTGTGATTGGTCAGTGAGATTACGTACGCACGTACAATCTGTCTTCTCATTTGCTTGCGTTGCAAAGTGTTCAAAAAAAAGGATAATTTGTTCGTCTGCTTCCACAATCTCGTTGAGACACTTGCACCAAGTCGGCCGCCATCGTTTCTAAGGAAATACTTGCCGGAACTGAAGCAAACATAAGCAAACCATCAGAACAACTCCGCCCGGTTGAGTTTGCTGCCCGATACCAGGCTACTGCCACCTGCAGGTCTGGAAATGAAACAGCAACACGACGCTTTCAGCCCTACGCAGAAGTATAAACACAGCAGTGGGCACGGCGTAACCTACGCGACTGGCGTAACCTACGCGACTGACGTGACGCAGAAGTATAAACCAAGCTTTACCTGGAAAGGCATTATGAAGGACTTTGAGTTATTTCTCCTAAAATGTACACTAAAGTTATGAAATATTTACTCTAAACACAGTTTGTTAAAATAGTAGGTAGACCATAAATTTCCCATTTTTACTGTTATGCCTCTCAACGCTTCACTTAAATTTTTTTTTCTCCTGCAAGGACACTCCTAATGTTCTGTTACCGTCATGCACCATGCATGCAGGAAGCTAACCTTTACAAGAGCCCTAGCGTCGACTGGATTCATGACCGCGTATATAAGTGTCTGTTCACCTGACCGCAACGATCTCAGTCTGCAGTTAAACACATCAGCACCTTCATCCGGACCTACCAGAACTTTGTCTCTGCAGCTCCAACCCGATCCTGTTGAGTTTTATCTGTGGTTTCCAGTTGATCTCCATCATTCTGCGCTGAGCATCGAGCTCCTCCTCGTAGCGGACGATGGTTTTCTCCACCTCGGTGAAGATTTCTTCAGCAGCCGCTGTTAGTCTCCCTCTGATAAACTCTCTCAGATGCAGAGCTGAAGACATTGTTGCTGAAACATGAGGCTGAGATACCAAAACACAACCGTCTTCCAGCTATCTCCACACACGTTAGAGTCTTTTAGCTTCACCCTGAAACAAAGCAGCTGATTGGTCCATCCACCGCCCCCTGCTGGACTGGAGTGGACCAACAGCTTGGCAGCAAAAACGAACCATATTCTCTGAACCAGACCAAAAGTTTTCTAAACTATCATTAATGGACCGGATATTAACCTGCAATATTTTCTACAAGTTATTTTTCATTGTTTCCGTGCTTGTTTCAGAGTATTCCTACTATACTCATAATGTGTTACATTCTAATAATAACTGTAAAGACTTGAGTCAGCATTTAGTTCCACCTTTAATTCTCTCCGCATATCTGTGTCACTTCTTTTACAATTATTACTTCTATATCTGTCCTTCTGGTTCTTCCTTTTTGATACATGAACATTCTTGTTCCTCCTCTTTTGTACATGGAGGTTCTGGTTCCCCCTGTTCTTCAATCAGTGAAGTTTCTGGGCCTTCTGCTTCATTAATCAATGGAGGTTCTGGTTACTGTTTCATCAGTAGAGGTTATGTTTCCTCCTCTTTAATACATGGAGGTGTTGGTTCCTCCTGGTCATGAATGGACCTCCCCCTCTTGTCAGTGCTAAACCCAATTGAGCATCTCTGGAGAGACCTGAAAATGGCTGTCCACAACCGTTCAAAATCCAGCCTGACAGAACTTGAGACGATCTGCAAGGAAGAATGGAAGAGGATTCCCAAATCCAGGTGTGAAAAACTTGTTGCAACATTCCCAAGAAGACTCATGGCTGCACTAGCTCAAAAGGGAGCTTCTACTCAATGCTGAGTAAAGGGTCTGAATACTTATGACCATGTGATATTTCAGTTTTTCTTTTTAAATAAATTTGGAAAAATTTCTACATTTCTGTTTTTTCCTGTCAAGATGGGGTGCTGAGTGTACATTAATGAGAAAGAAAATTTACTTTTTGATTAAAGCAAATGGCTGCAATGAAACAAAAAGTGACAAATTTAAAGGGGTCTGAATACTTTCCATAGCCACCGTATATGAAAAAGTAATGTTCACTTTCTGGTGTTACTTTACTGACGATTCTCTGCCAATGAAAACTTTTTTTTTTAGCCCTGGTCATTTCACAAAAAAGGTCAATAAAACTTTTCTTCACAAACACTTTCTACAGGTTGCGTTGGATGACTATTATGGAATCATTGGATTTGTAAACATAAACAATGTGCACTGGAAGGTTGTGGTGAGTATATTAGTTGTGTAATTCTTTAGGCTCTTTGAATGTGCTTTGTAAGGTTACCCATACAATGGAAAAAAAACACAACTACTTGTTCTTTAATTATTCGAGGTTAATATAAAGAATTATATGATGTAAGTGTCAATGCTTGCCAATGTCTTCTCTGTTCAACATGTACATGCGCTCATTAGCACAGTTAATAAAGAACATTACTTACAATAGCTACGCAGACAACACAGTTATATTGTACAATGTCACCAGGTGTCCTAAACAGGCTGTTGGTAAATTTATCGAAGACATTAATGATTTATTTGCCATATGTAGCAAATAAACAACAACAAAAATCAATGTTATCCGTTAAGCTATCCGTTACTTTATGTGTGATTTGATTTTTCATAAGAAAATCCCTAAAATGAATTTCTGGCTTATTTTTCCAAAGTATGAGTTGTAGTATGATCAAGGGGAGATGGTTTATATATCCTGTGAATTTAGTGGCACTAAAGCATGTAATAGTGTAGTTACTGCACATTTAATAAGTTTTTGAATGCTATAATATCACCAAAATGAATTTTGAGCCTATTTTACCAAAGTAAGAGTTGCAGAATGAACAGTGGGAGATGGTTTATATGTCCTGTAAATTTAGTGGCACTACAGCATGTAATAGTGTAGTTATTGCCATTTTAATACGTTTTTGAAAGCTAAAATATCACCAAAATGAATCACTACAACATGTAATTTGGTATTGCACACTCTATTAGTTTGTTGAATGATAGAAAATTCCCAAATTTACTTACAAAACATTAAAAAAACTATGTGTTGTAGGAAGATCAACGAAAAACGGTTTATATTTGCTGCCTGTATGTATATATATATATATATATATATATATATATATATATATATATATATATATATATATATATATATATATATATATATATATATATATATATATATATATATATATATATATATATATATATATATATATATATATATATACACATATACATACATGCAATTTGGTTGACACTACACCTGTCCTAGGTGAAGGAATTGAATATTTATTTGCTGTATTTTTTCGGTGTTGCAATTTGTAGACGGTCCCTGCGCATTAGCGCAACAGCAGGCTCTGCATAGAGGCCAATGCAAGCCTCCCCGCGCGGAGGACGGCTCGTTTTGAGGAAAATACGATTGTAGCTCGCAGTCTACCTTGCTGTGATTGCACTGATGTGTCGGTTTTGTAAAAGCGATGCTCCGATGATAAGTTATTGATCCGCAAAAGCCGAATCTGTCAATATTGTTCTAACTTTACCGAAGTGTTGCAGCTGGAGTTTTGGGATTTCACTTCCGCCGAGTCTCTCACTGAGACAAAGCAGCTGATATTATGTGTAGTCTAATAACAAGCCGGCTGCAACCGGTGGGATGAGTCTTTAATTGTTATTTTATTTGTTTTGAAGTGCATAAAACATTTGTTTGTTTCTTCTGGAGTCGTCATAATATACATTAAAATCTGTCGTCAGATCAACCACATAACCTCCCACTGGTAAGCTTCACTATTAGGAAAAACTGGATTTTACTGTTTCATTGCCTACCAAATACCGTGTAGAGATTAATCTTTTGTTGTCTATAGGCCTATGTCTGTTTTCACTATAGCCAATATACATAAAAAGGTTTATTGAAAAAAAAAAAGAAGTTGATTGGTCTATTCACCGCCCCCCAATGGACTGGAGTGGAACAGCAGATTTGCGGCTAAAACAAATAAACAAATTATCTAAATCAGACCAGAACCTTTCTAAACTATCATTTATAAAGTAGATATTAACGTAGATTATTTTCTACAGTAAACGGTACAGTTGGTAAAAATCTATTGTTTTCTACTACTGTCGTAAAATCTGTTATGGTTACACCAGGGGATTCACATTTACAAGCGATACCCTCTAACGTTACAGATTTTCACGTCTTGGGCAGCCTTTGTGACAAATGTCTTCATCCCAGGTACATTTTCTATATTTCAGCAGGTCATATGTACGGCGGCGTAGAGCTGTCAGCCATATAATAAAGAAATTAGACCGTATCACGTTATAACGTTGTTGTAAAAACGTGAAAACCACTTGAAACTATCACGTTATAACATGATAGTTTCACGTTTTTACAATAAACTATCACGTTATGACGTGATACGCTCTAATTTCTTTATTATATGGCTGACAGCTCTGTTCTGACGATCTGTGCTACCTCCTCAGAATGTCCTACCGTAGCGCGCATCTGTCGGTGCTACCCCTTGAAAAGTATGTTTACATGCCGAAAAAACAACAACTGTTAGCTTTGATGTTAAACATAATCATCGGAAAATATTTTTCAAGTGACGGGATTGAAGTGGCAGTTTAGCAGTAATGCCTAACATAGCAAAAAATTATAAATAACGAAAACTTTTTCAATCCACAGAACATGCTACCCGTTTAATATAAAGCTAAAACTAGCACATAAAGATGCACTGAAAACCTTGATCAGAATATCCCACCTGTTAAATTGGCCTAAAGATGAATATCACATTCTGGAAATCTGTTATTAGTTTGTAAAGCAGCTAATGAATATATACCAAGCCAGTAAGACGTAGAGCAGATAGCAATATTATTACTCCAAAATATTAAAATGTAGTAGCCTATGATTATAAGCACAAATAGCCCGCAAAATACATCGCATTTACTCTACGACTCTAATTAATGGCACTTGTTCACAAGCAGTGTAACGATATCACAGAAGTGAAACTAACATACAAGGGCTGCCATGTAAACTTGAAACTAGTAGCTTAAGGAAAGCCTTAAAATATTTTGAATAAAAATTAGCCAGTAATAAACTAATTTGAATAAAACTCACTGTAAGGCTCCCTGGGTGGAGCATACTCACTTTTCCATTCGAACTCTCTTAAGGTCGGGCTTCTTGTTATCTTATGTTCCTCTTTTAAAGTCTGTTCCCAGTCTCCATTCTCAATTATTATGTTCATTTCCAGTTCCCATTTTTCCTTAATGTCCAGTGTATTCACTTTACTTTCCTGTTGCAATATTTTATAGGCATGCGATATATATCTGTGGGCGGGGTCTGCATGAGAGTTAAAGGAGCTGTATGTAAGAAATGTATTTCAATTCATCATAAAATGGCCCTGATTTGTCACTAGACATTAAGAAACTATGTTCATTTCAAATACTTATATCACTGACAACAGTAGTACGGCCAGGATATTGTCATTTAAAAAGTGAAGTTGCAGCCCTGAACTGATGTTGATGATGTCATTTTGTGTTTTGTCCTGGAGCTCCGCCCTCCACCTATCTACCAATCATGAAGTCAGTAGTGTCTCTGCTTTAGTTACTACAGCTGGAGCTACAAAAGTGTTTCTGATAAAAAATGTTTAACGTTACTACACCTAAAAGACCTTGTCATCATTCAGAAATACGTCGTGACAAAGTCCGAAATAAAACTTTGTATAGGAGATGCCTTTGCAAGATGGAGGCGGCTGAAAACAGAGAAGAATTTGAAGACAGACGCCAATGTTGCTAATTTTTCTCCTGGACAGGTAAGATTCACCCATGTTTGGCTAACTTGTACTTAATGTAAACGGACATTTTAAATATTCATGACAGTCGAACAAAGATATGCATGTTCGTCCAAAGTAACGTCAAGCATACGAAGGAGGAGGATCTTTGAATTGAAAAGGTAAGGAATTGTTTGGGAAATAAAAACGTGGAGTCGTCATTGCTAACGTGAGCAATGCATTAACAGAGCCTGTTTCTCTGTCATTATAATTAAACATAATTAACAGAAAAATAAATTACTGTGTAGGACTCGTCACTTGCCATTGGAAGCTCCTTGTAGCAGCCTACGTTCCTGCTGGATCCTGCAGCCTATCTGGCAACCTCGAGTCGGGGGGGAGGGGGAGGGGATACATCGCTCTACAGTCATTTAAGGCAAGGCAAGGCAATTTTATTTGTATAGCACACTTTCAACAGCAGGGTAATTCAAGGTGCCTTACATGATTTGGTGATTTAAAAAACAAAACAAACAGACAGACATGGAATATAACATTGGAAATTAAAAGAAACACACATTACACATGATACACAATAAAACAAGAGAGCATGAACACATTTCATACATATGACATCAAGCATTTACTCGAAGGCAATTCTAAACAGATGGGTTTTAGTCTCGATTTAAAGCAGTTCAGAGTTTCAGCAGCTCTACACTCGTCAGGATGTTTGTTCCAGATTAGAGGAGCATAGAAACTGAAAGCTGCTTCTCCATGTTTAGTTCTGATTCTAGGGATGTTTAGTAGGCTAGAGTTGGAGGACCTGAGTGGTCTTGGTGGTTGGTACTGTGACAACAGGTCTTCAACATATTTTGGTGCTAAGCCATGTATTGATTTATAAACTAGTAAAAGTATTAAGAAGTCTATTCTCTGAGCTACAGGGAGCCAGTGTAAGGACTGGAGAACTGGGGTGATGTGCTCTACTTTCCTGGTTCTAGTGAGGAACACGAGCAATTTAAAATAAAAGTAATTTAAAAGTGATTGCCGTACTAGCTTTGGCCATCTTACATATGACTCCTTTAAGTAATTATGTTTACGTATATAGTGTCTTAATCTCCACTTTAAATATCTGAATCTCTCAGAGGTGCTAACACTGCTATAGAAAATAGTATTATGTTAACTTATTTTTGGGAAAGGGAGCATACTCCATGCATTCTTCTATTACTCATTTGTCTACAGACTCATTTCCCTTGCTGTCCCACGCCTCAAATGTGCCTCTGTTACTGTTTCAGTCAACCTGACATTTCACGTCTGTCTTGTTCATTTAGAATCTCAACCCCTGACATCTCTTGCATCCCCTCCCTCATTTGAACCTCCAGGGTCACATAAAGGCAATAACAAGGTCAGCCTTCTATCACCTGAAGAACATTTCTAGGATTAAAGGACTGATGTCACAACAGGACCTAGAAAAACTCATCCATGTGTTTATCTTTAGTCGGATTGATTACTGCAACAGCGTCTTCACAGCTCTCCCTAAAAAGTCAATCAGACAGCTGCAGCTGATCCAGAACGCTGCTGCTCGTGTTCCTCACTAGAACCATGAAAGTAGAGCACATCACCCCAGTTCTAAAGTCCTTACACTGGCTCCCTGTAGCTCAGAGAATAGACTTCTAAATACTTTTACTAGTTTATAGATCATTGAATGGCTTAGCACCAAAGTATGTTGAAGATCTACTGTTGATGAAGTCCGAAGTTATGAAGAGTGTAACCTAATGTTTTTCTCTACAAATGACTTGGCATCAAAGTATGTTGGAGATCTGTTGTCATTTTACCAACCCCACCAGACCACTCAGGTCCTCTAATTCCAGTCTACTCAGCATCCATAGAATTAGAACCAAACATGGAGAAGCAGCTTTCAGTTTCTATGCTCCCCTTGGAACAAACTTCCAGACAACTGCAAAGCTGCTGAAACACAAAGTTCTTTTAAAACACGGCTAAAAGCATATCTGTTTAGAGCTGCCTTTGAGTAATCTTTTCATGAATCTTTTGTGTGTGTTTTATGCTTTATTGCTGTTTTGACTTTATCCCCTAATCATGAAAAGCACCTTGAATTGCCTTGCTGTTGAAAGTGTCCTATACAAATAAAATTGCCTTTCCTCATTCCGTCCTCCCTTCATGCCCTCCTTGTCCGTCATCCTTCCTTCCCTTCGCCCACTCCTGGTTCTCCCCACCTCCAACATCTCTCCTTCAGGTTCCATCTGGGTTCTGCACAGCAAAGATGAATTCCTGAAGACTGCCCCACCCCACACACAGAGTCTTCCTCCTAAGCCTCCATCGGCGCATCTCCCCAGACGCTTACTCCCTACGTCCCTGTCTTTCGTTAACCATTTAAATTGCGATCCCTGCGGCGTGGTCCTCGCTAATGCCCCTCTGAGCTGTTTTGATCTTTAAAGCAGTCCTAACCAGTCAGATAATAAGGTTCAGTTAGTGAGACAGAGCAGCAAGTTAGATTATTTCATTATGTACTTTATAACACTTGTTTAGTCAGCTTAACACAGAAGCGTCTCAACAGCAACATTGTACCCCATTAGATAAAAAAAAAATAGGCTGCTTTTGCTTTGCATGGTCCCCATATTATGCTATGTCACGATTCCCTATTAGATTCTTGATTAATATCAGTTATTTAGGATTGTTTACTAAAAGTTATGTTGTAATGTATTTTAAAATCCTGCTCCATGTGCCCCTTTCTAACTTTGAGAACCTGCCCTTCTAAAGGGTCTCTGCATGGCCCTGAGCTTTTCTGCATCCCATATTCGATAATGAAAGAAACTGGTACAGGGGTAACAATG
Source organism: Valencia hispanica (assembly GCA_963556495.2). Classification (NCBI taxonomy): domain Eukaryota; kingdom Metazoa; phylum Chordata; class Actinopteri; order Cyprinodontiformes; family Valenciidae; genus Valencia; species Valencia hispanica. The sequence continues at coordinate 6,661,080 of OY747712.1, read as the reverse complement.
TAATTAAATGTGTTTATTGAAAAAAAGAAATCATAAAAATAAAAAATCACTAAACATCAATAAGAAAATTAAATCTTGATTCAAACTTTAAAATCATCACAAACAGAGCTAAACAGTGAAGCAACATGACAGCTTTATTCTGGAGTTACAAAAATAAAAGTCTTCAAAAGTCTTGTTTGGAGTTTTGGCTGCAGCTGTTTTGTTAGCATTTATAACATGTTTGTTTTCATTTTTTTTATATAGATCCAACTTATTTTATTTATTTAACAGGGACAGTGCATATTGATGAACTTTAACAAGTTGTAAAGTAAACATGCCAGATTGTAGCACCAGTGCTAATTTACATCTGCAGTCCCTAGGGAGGTAATAAAACAATAGAAAAGAGACAAAAATATTAAAAACTATACATTATTACTTCATGACTGCTACATTTGTTTTTATCTCCATGTAAAACTCAGTCGATGTTCTCATTTATGGCAGAGGTGGATGGCCGATGGAGACCTGCTTTTGTTGTCGGAGCAAAACGAACAAAAATCTGACTTTATATTTACAGGACACAAAACAGATAAACAAAAATGTTATTTACAGTGATTAAAAACACATTTAATCCATATACCTAATAATGAAAAATTAATGAACAATTCTTGGACTTCATTTCATGAAAAAATAAAACAAAACAAGCTTTCTTTAGGGGGGCAGCTGAACAAGCCCACATCATCAGACCTCCACCAACATGCAGGACTAAATTTATAAAGCACTTGCACAGATATTACTTTTTCTTTTCACCAAACATGATGCTTTCCACTGTGGTCAGATCTCTCTAATTTGAGGCGTCACATTATTTCATGACTTGCTAAACTTTAAAAAAAAAAAAGGTATTCCTGGGCAAATTTATTATTTCAGGTATGTAGCTTTCCAGATAAAAGACCCCAACAGGCCTTTATAACATTATATAAAACCCCAAAATGGTGAGGTAATTTCTTCAATGACTTTAGCGACTTTCTGTGATATATACAGGGTTCGTACAGAAGTTTTCCATGACTATCATTTTTAACCAATTTTCCATGACCAAAAATAACAAATTTGTGCATCAATTTAAAGTGTTATCTGCATTTATTCGTTAATTTAGAGTCTGCTTTCAAGCATTTTGCAGCTTTAACTTAAACACTATAATCTTTAAAAAGGAGACGCATCATGCAAAACCCATTTGAGTTTTAAAGCATATGCTGTTCTCCTGCCAAAAACATACTTGTAAATAGTTTTTGACTTCAAGTTCAGCCTATCAAAGTGTCAACCGCAGCCCCATTGAGTTGCTTAACACTTGTTCAGTGATGGTCAATGTTTTTGTTTTTACTTAAGCCATTACCACTTTTGCCAGCAGAGGGAGCTGCATGTAAAGTGACCAGCCCTAGCCGCTGTGTATCAGAACAAATTCTCCTCACCCATATTTGAAACAGTTAAAGTTTTACTGCATAGCTTACACTTAGCGCATGTTGAGTCTGCATACTTTTGCAGCCAGCTTCGATATTTGTCCATAAAAAGCCACGCATTGTTGAAATTGCAATTCCCTGGCATTTTAAAGTCTTAATTTTAGGTTGGCACCGTCTCCGTGCGCTACATGTAAGGGCCTCGGAGGAAGGCGTGTCACCTGCCGGACTAAAAATGCAAAAGTCACTGACTTCCTTTTTATTTAGAATTTTAAAAATTTGAACATAGATTTAGTAAAATTTCAAAAACTTTCTCTGGTCCTGGAAGTTTGATTTTTAAATTCAATGACTTTTCCAGGTTTTTCATGACCGTACAAACCCTATATATAATTGACTTTGATAGCTTAAATCATTATGTGATTTTTCAACACCCATGCTGACAATCTCCCAAGACAGAGGGGGAAAAATAAATAATTGTAAAAATTCATAACTTCAGCCTGACTCAGCACGTCAAGCAGCTGTCCATATTCAAGGACAGTCTTGGACTTGATCATAGGCAAAGGGCTTAATAAATCCAAGATCTACGCAACTGATGTCACCCTATCTGACCATTTCCCTCTTCATCTTTTAAAGCACTATCTCTGTTAAACTACCTCGCCAAAGTGAGACAATTAAAAATAAAAAAAGAAGCACTCTCTCAGGGACGGCTCCTTTAAACAGTTACTCTCCCGTCTCCCCCTCATCCTCCAAATCCAACTAAGTAAACAAGCTGGTAGATAACCTCCACTCTAATTTTTCAAACCATGGATTCATCTGTTCCTATTGAACTGAAAGTCGTCTCACGTAGAAGGAAGTCTCCATGGACTAACGTTCCACTGGTTTGAGGTGAGAAGAAAAAGTCGACGAGCTGAAAGAAAATGGCGGAAAACTCAAGTCCGGGTTCAGAGACCTACAAAGAAAAACTGAACAGACAACACTTCATACAGAAAGATGCAAGGGAAAGATTCTTCTCTCAATTCATTGACAGAAACATTAATAACGCAGTTGAGAGACTTAACTAACCCTCCTATGACTGTGGCCTCTGAATTTCACTCCACCAGGGCATGCAATGAATTAGCAAACTTTATGAAAAAGTAACTTTTTTATTTATTTAAGGGTCAATCTGTAGATCAGTATCAAGTCTATTACCAGTGGCACGCCCACTCAATGCCAATCCAGAGAAAATATCTGAATTCTACAAACTAAAACAGGGAAGAAATCATTAACCAATTAGGCTCCTCCTCTTGCTGCCTTGATATCGTACCTACAGCTTTTCTTAATCACTGCAGCTTCGTTTAATGGACTCTATTGAGGTTTTCAAAAAAACAACTAAAAACCATTTCATTCACCCAGGCTTTTATGTCATGTTTTTATTGTGATTCTTTTTACTGTTCTTTATATTAATTTTTAGATGTATCCTCATTTTAATTGTACTACTTTTTTGGGGATTTTTGTTGTTCAGCGCTTTGTGACTTCAGTGTCTGTGAAAAGCACTTTATAAATAAACTTTACTTACTTGGTTGCTTAAAGTTTCCCCTGTCATTGGGTCCGATCTGATTCAAATAGTGAACTCATCCCTGCTATCAGGTGTCTTCCCCCAGGCTTTAAAAACAGCCGTTATTAAACCACTGCTAAAAAAAGAATAATTCTGGACACGTTAATGCAGAACTACAGGCCGATCTCTAATCTTCCCTTCATCAGTAAGATTATTGAAAAAGCCGTTTCACCAATTAAATAGCTTCATAACAATGACCAACCGCTTTGATGTTTTTCAGTCTGGTTTCTGCGCTCACCACAGCACCGAGACTGTCCTTGTCAAAGTTTTCAATGACATCCGCATAAATACAGACTGTGGAAGAACCACAGTGCTGGTTCTGTTGGACCTCAGTGCAGCATTTGACACTGTTGATCATGATATATTACTACTATTATATTATCTGGTACGGTACATGGCTGGTTCGAGTCTTACCTAAAGAACAGGGACTTCTTTATGTCAATAGGCAATTTTTCATCAGAACAGACAGAAATCACATGTGGGGTGCCCCAGGGCTCCATCTTAGGGCCCCTCTTATTTAATATCTACATGCTTGACTAGTCCAGATTATAGCGAGTATTAAGATCAATTACCATAACTTTGCAGACGATACTCAGCTCGACATTAAAATGTCATCAAGTACGTTTAAACAATTAAAACGGCATGTAAAGTGGGTTTTTCAAGCGATTTGCAAATCATGTTTTATAGGGATGTAAGAAAATATAGATACGGCGATATATGTTTTTGTGACGAAATTCAAAAGCAATGTTTCGATTCTTTTATTTTATTTGAATGGAACCATTAATGATGACAGTAATTTTTGTAGTAAAATTCAAAGTATAACTGTTAGTTGGTGGCTGTTTGTTCCAGTGGATCAACTAGATCTAGTAATAAAACTGGATGTGTTAAAGTATGAAACAGGTTGGAGTGTTTCGAATGATGTGACGGTTTTTCTATGGTTAAATTAAGATTAAAAAAAATAAATAAATCACTATATATATAGTCTTATAGTACCGCAATGTATCATATCGTCTCCCCTGTATCGTGATACATATCGTATCGCCAGATTTTTACCAGTACACATCCCTAGTTTTTGTTTTTTTTACACGTACAAGTACATAGAGCTACGTTCAAAAAGGCTTACATGGTTGACAAATCAAGTACTACATATGCACAGATATATTCAGTCAATTTTGTCCCCATAGTCTCTTAACTAGATGGGAGTCGACTACAGTATGAAAAAGACATTTGTGACACCAGCAGCTGAGAGGTTTTTCCCAACACATGGTGAGATGTTGGGTTTATCAGAACTTTTTAACAGTCATCGATAAGCATGTTTAAAAAGAATGTTCATTTTCTGACATGTCTTGCAAAGAGAAAACTACCAAGAAAAGCTTACAGATGTATAATAGTGAATCTGTGTGAGAGTCAAACGACTAATTCTCACTTGTGTGTTTTTGTTTTATGTGGAAGTTAAGTCTGCCAGCTTGAATGAAGCTTTTCCCACACATTTTGCATGAAAAGGGCCTCTCACCTGTGTGAATTTTCTTGTGGAGATTTAAGTGACTAATTTGAGAGAAACATTTTCCACACACTTCACATGAAAAAGGTTTCTCCCCCGTGTGCGTTCTCATGTGAGCATTCAAAGTTGCATACTGTATGAAAGCCTTTCCACATATTACACAAGAAAAAGGCTTCTCACCTGTATGGATTTTCTTGTGGAGATTTAAGTTGCATATAAGAGAGAAGCTTTTCCCACATATTTCACACGAAAAAGGTTTCTCACCCGTGTGCGTTCTCATGTGAACGTTCAAAGCCCCGTTATGTATGAAAGACTTTCCGCATATTTGACATGAACAAGATCTCACGCCAGTGTGGGTTTGGTAATGCAGTTTTAAACTATACCTGTTCTTCAGAGATCTCCCACAAATGTCACATGTGAAACACATTTTCTTTGTGTCAGAATGAGACTGACTCTCTGACACAGTGGAGCTGCTTCCTTCCTGAACTTTGCTCTCCACTACAGGGGATGTTTGACAGGAAAGCTGCTCAGTTCTTGGTCCTCCTTCCTTAAAATCACCTTCCTGAATAGTAGAAGTCTCCATCGAAGCAACAGACTGCTGCTGGACCTCCTGGCTGCGGCAGAGCTCCTTCTGTTTCCGTCTAGTTGGTAAATGTTCTGCTTCCTGCTGTTTACGTTCAAGCGCTGATGTATCCGTTTCCTCCTCCCCTTCTTCTTCTTCTTCTTTAACCCATGGAGATTCTGGTTCCCAATGCTCTATCAATAAAAGTTCTGGTTCCTCCTCTTCCTCTTTAATCAGGGGATGTTCTGGTTCCCAGTGAGGCTCTGGGTCCTCCTGTTCTTTTTCCGTCAGTCGAGGTTCTGGTTCCATTTGGTTCTCTGCACTCCACTGAGGTTCCACTTCGTCCTGGTCATGACTGGATCTCCTGCTGTTGTTACAGGGCTGCTGGGTCACAGAAGCGTCTTCCTCAATAGAGACACGTGGCTTTTGGTGGTCTGTGGAGCCAAAGGAAGAGATCATTAATATATTTCTAATACATCATCTTGGTTGTTCCTGGAGATCCTGAACTATAAGCGTCACACAGTTTATCTAAGATTAGTTTCTAGTGTTTCACTGAAAAGAAGGTGAAGTTTGCAGGGTGACGTGGCCTCCACACAGATTGGCTGCCCTGGTAAAATGTTCAACCAATTAAAAATTAAATCTGATAACATCCCAACAGCAGAATGTTTGTACCAAATAAAAACCTCTAACTTGAGGCAATGTATTCAGAGGGGAGCTCATCCCACATTATGCAAATGTTTTTAACAAAATCACTGCTCCCACAGTTATTTGGCATCACAAACAATTCCTACAAAATAAACGTAACTGAAGTATTTAAAACCCCAGTTCTTAAAGTTAAATCAGACTTTGTAGAAACCTGAATTATTAAAGCATGGCCTTCTGGTTCTCTGTGGTATAAAAACCATGAAACAGAGACTCGTTTCATTCTATGCCCCGCTTTCCACAGGATGCGTTTTAGACGCGTTCCACCCAGCTGGTCCCGGGAGATCATGAAATCACAGGAGAATTGCAATTGCATCACTTAAAGTGTAGTATGCAGGGGGGGGTAATAGTAATTCTATTTTTTCCGGAACATTGCCTTTCGGCTGCTTTCACACAGCAGGAAATGTACCGGAAAAACTGCAAACACTTGTCCTTCAACATTGTCTCCAGCAGTTGTCTTTGCTGCTTGTTAACCGAGCTACAGGGAGAGAGATTGAGAGGGAATATGGTTTGTGAACATCGGTAGTAAGATTCAATGGGAGGAAATTAAACGCTGTCAAATTTTTTCTTTGAGCAGAAGAAAAAGATGCAGATATTGCCGCGTGATTATCAGCAGCTCAGCACGGAGGGACGTGCAGGTTTCGAGCTAAACTGCACGATCTGACTCGGAAAGGTGCATTCCCCATGACTCTACGAACATCTAACCTGGGAGCTTGATGGCTCCATGTCAGAGCATTAGTAATAATGTTTGGACGGCGGAGTTAACTTTTCTATATTTATCTCCTGATGCGCGCAGCATCTAGGCCTGTCACGATAACAAAGTTTGCAGGACAATAAATTGCCCCAGAAATTGTTATCAATAAACAATATTTTTGTTGTTTTGAGGCGATTACTGTTTATGATTATTGTTTATTCCTGATGTAATAAACAATAAAAGTTCTAAAGTATGTCTGCCACCAAAAATGGAAGACATTTTAATATCCAATATACATTTTTAAAAAATCTGAAACCTTTTTATTTTTATTTTTTTCGAGCTCCGGGTCATTTCTCTGCTTTCACGGTTGCGCTTGGTAACCAATGTTGCTACCGGTTGCTACTCATGGCGGATGATAGACCAGCAGCTTGTGCTTTTGCTCCTACTTTCAGTCGGACAAGGCTCAAACCTGACATTTATAAGACGGTGGATGGTAAAATTATTGTGGAGGATGAACTACTTAATTTCCTTGCAGTGAAATTGAGAACACTGAGCCAGGATGAAATTGTTATACTGGCAGTAAACGCGTTCGACTCTGAAACTATAGAGGCCTCCAAGAAAGTTCTGTTTGAGCTGTGTCAAACAACGCAGCGCAATATCGCACATAAAGGTGCGCAGAAGGATATCAATAACATAAAGAGTTGCCTTAAAGTTCTCAATGAATGCGGGGAGGATGTTCCACGGTTTGTCTCACATTATCTGGAGGATCTACCCCCTGTGACATTCACAAACATGGATGTGTGTAGTCTCCTCAAGAAAATGGAACAGCTTTACGCGGATGTTGGTGCCATGCGGTGTGCGCTCCAAACTCAAGGGGAAGTTTGTGCGGATCTTCGTCTGATCACCACTAACGTGAACCGGAGGGTGTGTAGCCTGGAGGGTGTTATGGTCGATGTCCAGAGAAGGGAGAGGTTGCTCTACTCCGACCGCTGTGTGGACAGCCGGGCGTGCGCCGAGGAAGCGGTGCTGAATGGTAAGCGTGATGCGGCTGGACCTACACCTGTGAATCAGTGCGGAAGCGGCGGCCTGGAGACGAAGGCCATGGATATGCCGGTAACCGAGGAGGAGGCTACTGGGGACACTGCTACTCGTGATGAGGGGAGAGAGGGCCTGTGCAATCGGTCACATGCTGTAGTCAGTGGTGGCGAAGGTCAGGTGAATGCTGCAAAAGCAACACAGCTGTCGGGATCTCCAAAATGGTCGACTGTTGTCAAGAAAGGGAAGCTACAGGCTAATGGAAAAATGAGAACTCGTTTCACCTCCACACCTGGATTGAAGACGAGCTCAGGTAAAAGTTTGGCTATTGTGGGTACTGGAGCTGATGGCCACCACATTAAGACTGTGTCAACGAAAATGGTAAGTGTTTTCGCTTCTAGGTTTGCTCCTGATCTAGACGTAAAGACATTAACTGACTATCTTCGGATTCAGCTTGATCGGGAGGTTACGTGTCAAAAAATAGCTACGGCCAATAGCAGATATTCATCCTTTAAAGTGACTGCTGAGTGCAATGATGTAGCTGAGATGTACAATCCAGTGATATGGCCTGTGGGTGCTTATGTAAGGCGGTACTATGAGCCGCGCATCAGGGCTGGTGTTGCTGGTTCGAATGAGGGTGCTGCGTCTGCTGCGCAGGCAACTGGGGCTCCAGGGGCCCGTAGTGCTGAAGCCTGATGTCATAAATCATGGGTGTAAAAGTTCTGTCATACAACTGTCGAGGTCTGCGCTTGGGCCAGAGCTCAGAGGATAAAGCACGGCAGCTAGTTGTAGACCACTTGTTGGGGCAGTGTGACGTGCTGTGTCTACAAGAGACTTTTCTGTCAAAGCAGGATCTTGAAGGATTAAATTCGTTAAATGAAAACTTTCATGGAGTGGGGGAGTCCAGCGTGGATATTGGTGATGGAATAATACGTGGGCGCATTCCAGGAGGAGTAGCAATCTTATGGAATACAAAACTTGACTGGTGTGTAAATGTCATCAGACTGGAAGTGGATTGGTGTATTGCAATACAGATTACACAAGGAGGCAAGGAATGTGTGGTGCTAAATGTTTACACCCCATATGAGTGTCATCTCAATGAAACTGAATATCTTCATAGACTTGCCTTCATAAGCTCATTTATCCAGGGCCAAGGGTCTTCCAATGTGTTAGTTATTGGTGATATGAACTCTGATATTGCGGATGAGAAGTCAATATTTGCTAATCATTTGGGATGTTTTTGTGATGATAATGGGTTAATTCTATCAACTAAGGTCCTATTACCTGCGGACAGTTTTACCTATATAAGTGAAGCGTGGCATACAACCTCCTGGTTGGATCACTGTGTGTCTACAGTAGATGCGCATACTTCTCTGACAGACATGAAAATATTTTATGAGCTATCAACATCTGATCATGTACCTTTTGGGATGGAAATACTTGTTCTAAAGTTACCCATGACGGAAAATCATGATAATGAAAGTACTTCTCATGTGGACTGGTACTCTCTCACACAAGAAGAAATTGTGACCTATGGTGTGAACACAGATGACCTATTATGCAATATATACATGCCTAGAGAAGCAGTCATGTGTGGAGATAGTGAGTGCAGGGATTCTGAGCATATTTCAGCCATTTCTTCCATGTATGATGGCATCATTAAAGCACTGATTGATGCAAGTTTATCTATATATAGACCTAAAACTAAGAAAAAGGGTAAACCTGGATGGAATGCCCATGTGGCTGAATTTCATGCCAAGGCACGTGAGGCGTCCATGGAGTGGATACTGGCAGGGAGACCAAGAAATGGGCCAGTTTTTGAAAACAAAAAGGTCACTACTGACATCTGTTGTGAATTGGCGCTATATAAATAAACTGAATTGAATTGAACTAATGCCCAGTTCAAATATGCTCTGCGTTACATTGTAAAAAATGAGCAGGCTATGAAGGCTGACTCAATGGCCAGAAAATTGCAATGTAAAAATATGTACGAATTCTGGAAAGAAGTTAGGGCTATGAAAGCAAAAGTATCTCTGCCATGTGTTGTTGATGGCATCTCTGGCACAGATAATATTCTGGATTTGTGGCGGAATCATTACAATAGGGTTTTTAACTGTGTCCAGAGTGACTCCTACAAATTCGGTGGAAATGATGTTGACAGTGTAGATGCTATTTTGTGTCATGAAGTTGTTAATGCCATTTCCAGGCTTTCAAATAATAAAACTGCAGGGTTGGATGGTGTTACTGCTGAGCACTTAAAGTTTGCAAGTGCAAGGTTAGCTCCTCTACTCTCTATTTGCTTCACAGCATGTTTTGTACATGGGTTTTTACCTGACCACATGCTAACTGTTTTGTTAGTCCCTGTCATTAAGAACAAAGCAGGGAATATTGGCAGCTCTGACAATTATCGCCCAATCGCACTGGCCAGTATTGCTTCTAAAATTGTTGAGTTAATCCTGCTGGACAGGATCTCAAAATTTGTCTCTTCTGCAGACAATCAGTTTGGTTTTAAAGCAAAGCTGGGCACAGATATGTGTATATATGCTCTTAAAGAGGTTATTGATAAATACAAGAAACAAAATTCTTCTGTTTTTACATGTTTTTTAGATGCCTCCAAAGCTTTTGACAGGGTTAATCATGGCAAGTTATTTTTTAAATTAACTCAGAGGGGTGTACCCAAATTTCTTGTACGGATACTTAGCTATTGGTATGCTCACCAAGAGATGTATGTCAAATGGGGGAACAGTATGTGTGCTCCATTTAAGGTTGGCAATGGGGTCAGACAGGGGGGGATATTATCCCCTACTCTTTTCAATATGTATTTGGATGATCTTTCAAAGTGACTAAATGCTTGTAAAACTGGATGTATTGCTGGAAATGTTGTGCTGAATCATCTAATGTATGCGGATGATTTAGTGGTTTTCAGCCCGAGTACAGCTGGGCTCCAACAGCTGCTTAATATCTGTGCGCACTATGGTCTGGAGCAAGATATTAAGTATAACCCAGCAAAGAGTGTTATAATGATCTGTAGAACTAAGGAGGATAAAAATGCAAACTTCCCAGACTTTTATTTGTCTAATATGATGCTGAATGTGACTAACAAAACAAAATACCTTGGGCATATTTTAACTGACGACCTGATGGATGATGATGACATGGGGAGACAATGCAGGACATTGTATGCTCAGGCGAACACACTGGCACGCAAATTTAAATTTTGTACGGATGAAGTGAAAATAGCGTTGTTCAGATCATACTGTACACCGCTATACACAGCTCACCTTTGGTTAAACTATAAAAAAGTACAATGCAAAGGTTGCAGGTGGCCTACAATGATGCTTTTCGTGTGCTTCTTAGGAGGCCAAGATGGGCTAGTGCGAGTGAGATGTTTGTTACAGCTGGAGTTAATACGTTGCAAGCCACATTGCGGAAATGTATGTACAGTTTCATCTGCAGACTCAACATCTCTGAGAATCGAGTGATTGTGTCACTTATTAATATCAGTTACAGTGCTATTCGCTACCAGTCTGGTCTATGGACGCACTGGTATAGTTGCCTTCTTTTAAAGTGACTTCTTAGCTTTTTATTGTTACTGTTGTTGTTTTTGTTGTTCTTGTTTGTCTGCCTTGGACCCTGAGTCTGTAATAAAGATATCTATCTATCTATCTATCTATCTATCTATCTATCTATTTTTTTCATGGATAAAATGTGAAATCGAAATGGCCCTTCAAAAGAATATTAACCACTTGGCTAAGGCAAGAAAAACCGGCAAAACTACCAGGTGGGAGTTTTGTAAACAAAGTGAAAAACTAGCAACAAAACCACTCGGTTTGAGTAAAAAATACATCCCGTTTTATTCTGCCATTACAGATATGTGGATCGCATCCGACTTTCTTCATCCAGTCTGTTTGGTAGAAAGAGGGAGACGCACGAAGAAAACAAACAAGCGTGCAAATTGAAATTATGCTGGCTGGAAAAATTATCTAGCTCATTTCATTTTATCATGTGATTTTAAAATGTAATGTAAAATGTTGGCATTTATTACACACAGTTTAGCTAAAACTTGTAACCATGGCGACACTGTTGACAGTGTTCATACCTCTGATCTGCCAACAATCTGAAGCAACTAAACCCAGATTGTCCATCAATCTGGAGTCTCTATATTCGGTCACTGCAGTGTGTTTCTTATTTTAAACTCTAAAGACCTAAAACAGCTTTTGCTAAAACTCTAACACTCTCTGGAAGCTTCATGCAGATACAGTCTGTCATTTTCCTCATCTCTATTGAATAAAAACAAAACTTTAACTCTAAAACTTGGTGCCAGAAACAATATAGAGGAAAACAAAACTGTCCTGGGTTTGAATTCAACATTTATCATAAAACACAAACTTTAACAAAAGCAGCAAAAACTGCTAAACTATTAAAAAATTTGGGTTTTCACATTAATACTTAAAAAAAAAACTATGACATAAAGGTAAATATTTTTTATAAAAAATATTTGAAAAATTTCCCTGCAATGGACTGGCGACCTGTCCAAGGTGTACCCCGCCTCTCGCCCCGTGACTGCTGGAGATAGGCACCGGCCTCCCCAAAACCCTGCATAGGAATGACTGGTACAGATAATAAAATGAAAGGAACAAACTTCGTAAATTTAAAGCATGTCAACAACCATCAGCAGTTTGTTATTAACCTCGAAACTGAAAGTAGAAACGTTGATCCATTTAAAGGGGCTATATGCAACTTTCCCCCCAAAATAAACGCAACAATAGCCTTTTTATTTGTCCATTTACGACTCAAACATCTCCTGATGAGCATACTGACACCTTGTCAGCTCACAGTGGGTGCACCTATAAGCCTGTATCCAATTTTTTCTATTTTCTGTCGGGTCGGATTTTCCCGCACTGTCTGCGGATGTGACGTCAAGCGCGTTTATGTTAAATGTTTCAGATCACTCTGCCACCACCGCTAGTCAGCACTCGCAAGCAGTTCAATGGATTGTGCGAATACACAGAAGAGACCAAGGACAACTTTGACACCAACAGTAACTCCACATAAGACTAAGAAAGTTAAACCCCTGACAAGCGCCCGAAAAAGTTCAGGTCTGAGATGATGCTCAGAAGCTCTCAAGGCAATCTGTTTTATTGATGTAGCTACCTGTACTCCATGCGTAAAGGTTGAAAATGTCTGCATCAAGTGGTCAGGACTGTGAATTGTAAACTGTCAAAATGATGGGTGGCCTTCAGATTTTTTTCCATAGGGCTGATTTGAAATGCTAGTTTTTCAATAATACTCGTTATACGATTCTCATATATTATGGCTAGGGCTGCAACAACGAATCGATAAAAGCGATAAAATTCGGTGATAAAATGGGTTGGCAACGAATTTAGTCATCGATTCGTTGTGTAGCGTGATTACTACACCATATGTGGTTGCCAGTCGTGCAACTTTTTTTTTTTCAAGCGACCTTTATTTAACAGTCAATGTGTGCAAATTGCCAAATAGGCTCTAGGTTGCAGCGGAGCAGCTCATTGCAGACACACATTGAACATGAAAGAAGCAGGAAGACGTAAGAAGATAAAAACTAAAGACGTTTGTTATTGGCAACATTAGCAAGTCGGGCCTTGCCTGGCACGGGACTACGACGGTGATGATACAGCATCTCAAACGGAAGCACGTCGAAGTCATCAGCGAGGAGAGTTCAGTGTCCTCGTAAGTTGCAAAATACTATGTTTATTTTTTATTAAAGTTTCCTGTGTAGGAACACTTCGGCTTCCCGATGAAGTATGAAAATGGGGAAAAAAAGAAGATAAGACAGACGACACCAGTGTGGCGGTGTTACGCCGATATGATTCCCCCATCCAGAGCTGTTTCGGCTCCAGCCACACTCGCTTAAAGGGAACTGTGAACGCTGTTAATTAGAGGGGAAACGCAGTCTGATGGACCTCCCAGAACCTGTTCCCCCTAGGCTAAATTGGTAAAATAAAATGTTGATTTGTTGAAACTGCACAGAATGACTTTTTTTAAAAATGTTTAACAAGTTATGAAAATAATTTCCAAAAGGAAAATCTTAGTTTTTTTGCATTTTTGTTTTCTGAGAATATGTGTTTGGAGATTTTAATGCAAGTAAAGTTTATTTTGTAATGTAATGTAATAAAAGGTTTACCTGTTTACGCAACAGAAAAACTTTTTTTCACTATTTTACTGTACCGAAAATGATTTTTTTAAATGAATAAAAGTTCGTGTGTACATTGTAGTGTTATGCTGACTCTTTCATTGAAAACCATAAAAAATTTCATTATTTAATATTTCAACAGCTGTAAGACATTTGAGGTGATAGCATGTTGTTTTGCATGCTATTGAACTGTTTTCTAATAATGTTCTGTTGTGTGAAGGAGAGAAAAACGTTTCCATAGCACTTTTTAAAATTTTCCCCGCTAATCTGATTAATCGAGTTGAAACCACATCCGATTCATCGATGATCCAAATAATCGTTTTCGGCAGCCCTAATTATGGCTGTCAAAATGAATGTGTTAACACAGGTCAATTTGTAGAAGTAATGCGGTTAGTTGTTTTTTTTTTTTTTTTTTGCAATCAACACATGCACAGAATGACCCACCCTGTTTATTCCACAATTCAACCTGTGCTGCTTTCGTTGCTCGCTCGTCACGTAAACAGCAGAGCAGACCGAAACTGCATGTGTGGATCCATGGGAACGTCTCTTAGTAATCTGCAGAACGAGACGCGATTATGTCTTGTTCTGTTGGTCGCGTTCATAAAAACAACAAACGAGCATTGCCTCGACTTGCCTCTTTCAAGGCAAACAGAAGACGTCTTTGGTCGCAAGCAAAAAGAAGAAGCGATTGGAACGAGCAGAGGGATAAAAATGGAACAATCTGGAGTGATAACTTCACATCAGGTACGCCTTGGCTAACAAACACAGCTAACAAACACTGCAGTTGCAAGATAACTGTAAATAGTAACAGTGGGAACCGGGGAGCGGTGTTAAGGTTCTGTGTCAAACCATTTGTGCACGCATCGCGGTGTTGATAAACAAATAATCCCTCTAATATTTCAAAAATATTGTATTGATCCCAGAGAGTGTTGTTGTAGCTCACACTATTTAACTCTTTAAGGAGTTGTTGTAGATCCTGATGGGTGTGGGCAGGAAGCACCTCCTGTAGCAGTCTGTGTTGCAGCGAAACTGAAAAAGCTTCTGACTGAAAACACTCTTATTGTAGGATATAGTTCCATGAAGAGGATGCTCAGGGTTGCTCAAAATTAAAAAACAGTCAGCTTTGAATTAAGACAATGTTAACCAGGTATATATAAACTCAGCAAAAAAAAGAAGAAACGTCCCTTTTTCAGGACTGTGTATTTCAACAATAATGTTGTAAAAACCCAAAAAACTTTACAGATCTTCATTGTAAAGGGTTCAAACAATGTTTTCCATGCATGTTCAATTAACCATAATCAATTAATTAACATACACCTGTGCAATGGTCGTTAAGACCTTAACAGCTTACAGAAAGTAGGCATTTAAGGTCACAGTTCTAAAAGCGCAGGACACTAAAGAGACTTGTCTAGCGACTGTGAAAAACACCCAAAGAAAGATGCATTTCCCTTGCTGTTCTGTGCGCAGAAACTTCACTACAGTTCTGCTTAAAATAAATAATCAGCTGTGCAACATTCCAGAGAACAATGACAAAAAAAACCTCAAGTGCGTCCATCATTTTGACAGTTAACAATTCACATACCTGAAAACTTGGAGCAGACATATCATCTCAGACCTGAACACGTACTCAAAGCATCGCTATCTGAGAGCTCAGCTGTCGTTCACCTGACAGCACCATGGAGAGTTACGGAGGAATTGGAGCGCATAGCTGCAACGGGCACAGACCGATGGCGGTTTTAGATCAACCGGCGGGTTGGATCGGGATTTGATCTGGAAATAACTGTCTGTACCGGGTCGTGTTCAAAAATCATCTAAACAGGTGAACCAGTGCAGGACACTGCAACAGTAAACTGTATAGGCTACTTTTACTGCTATTATTTTGCATTTAAAAATGCAAGAAATACAGAAATTAGATCTTAAAAGATACATTCTTGGGGCAACAATATTTACTTTTACGCAAGTTTTCATAGTAAACGAAAGACGTTACTTATTTAGGCCTCTAAAATCTATTGAAAAAACACCCACCGCTCCTGCCGATGGTTGTTTTCACCGACATTATCCGCCATTTTGACTTGTGACGCAACTATGAAGCCACGCTGGGATTGTCACTATAAAGAAGAAGGAAAAAAAAAGAATATATCACAATAGATATCGTTACTGCACGTGCTTTAGATAATATCGCAATACAGATTTGAGGCCATATCGCTCAGCGTTAACACAAATATTTGCATGCAGGCATAAAATCCGAATTTCCAGATAGGGGAAATGCAATACATTTATACCTTTGAGAAAATAATTGACTTATTTTATCATCCTGTCTTACTTAACATAAATATTGATTTTAGAGATCTCGTTAACATTGTCACGTTTAAGTTTTAAAATAAATACATTTCGAAGTACATATTGCAGTATTTGGCTTTAAACAAGGTGCTAAAATGCACAAGAAAGCTTTAATTTGAATAAAAGTTGCTCCTTTTTTTACTGCGTAGGAAAGCAAGATGGCTGCCGTCTCCTTAAAGCAGCGGCCGGCTAACACGTTGGAGGAGGAGCTTGCCACACACAGAAACCTATTACACACTTCTCTCTTGAACACACACACGATGAACACATGAAGTAAACTTTTACTATACATTCACATCGATCCAAGTAATTCTGGGTCTGAATTTTACAGATTTGTCTTATAGTAGTACTCGAGCATTGTTAGCATTCACATCTTTAGTCAAGGGGGGTTAAATGAGCTCCAACTGGTTTTCAGAGACTCCAACAGACATTTTCTGCTTGTACTGCAACTTTTTGTCCCGAGCTACAAAACTATCAACCTCTAGAGTTAAAAGCTAAAAAAAATAAACTGTTTATGTTCACCACGATCAGCAGCTGATAGCAGCCATCGCCTCTGACGGATCTCAGTCTGCAGTTAAACACATCAGCACCTTTATCTAGACCTACCAGAACTTTGTCTCTGCAGCTCCAAGCCGATTCTGTTGAACTGTTTTTGTGGTTTCCAGTTGATCTCCATCATTCTGCCCTGAGCATCGAGCTCCTCCTCGTAGCGGACGATGGTTTTCTCCACCTCGGAGAAGATTTCTTCAGCAGCAGCAGTTAGTCGCTCTCTGATAAACTCTCTCAGATGCTGAGCCGAAGACATTGTTGCTGAAATATGTAGCTGAGATACGAAAAACGCAACCGTCTTCCAGCTATGTCCACGCAAGCTGCTGCTAGGGCCTCTTTCTTAACTTCACTTCCGCTGAGTGTCCCACTGAGACAAAGAAGCCAATTGACCCATGCACCGCCCCCTGCTGGACTGGAATGGAACAGCACACTGGTAGCAAAAACATACCACATTTTCTGAACCAGATCAACAGTAAAAGTTATTTTCATTGTTTTGTTATTGTTTCAGAGTCTTTCTACTATCATCGTATGTGTTACATTCTAAAAATAACTGTGGAGACGTAAATTCAGCTTTTAGTTCCACCCTTAATTCTCTCTGTATCTCTGCAACACTTATTTTAAGACAGATGTTTCTATATCTGTCCTACATTTATCTGATGGGTTTACAGTTAAAACGTTCACATTTGGCTTTGAAGCTTTATATATATATACACATATATATATGTATATATATATATATATATATACATATATATATATGTATATATATATATATATATATATATATATATATATATATATATATATATATATATATATATATATATGTATGTGTGTATATATATATATATCTATGTATATGTATATATGTATGTGTGTGTGTATATATATATATATATATATATATATATATATATATATATATATGTGTGTGTGTATATATATATATATATATATATATATATATATATATATATATATATATATATATATATATATATATATATGTATATATGTAAATGTATATGTATATATATATCTATATATATATATATATATACTGTATATATACTGTATATATATCTATATATATATAGATATATATACACATACATATACATATATATATATATATATATATATGAAATGTACTTACATACAGAACAAACCAAGGAACACATTTGTTAACCCTTTCAAGAGCGTGCAGTGCTCAAGTTGAGCAAGCATTTCAAACAAAACCAGAAAATACCTCAGGTATGATCTTCAGATCTTGACCGTTTCCATCTCTGCCTAACAATAGGCACTAAAAATACATCCAATATCAAACAATATTCAGTAACAAAACACAGATGGCATTAACATGAATCTATTCCTAACATAAAAACAAAAAAGGATGACTTAAAAATGAAATGGTCATTAGTACCTCAAATCAAAAGGTTCCAATAATGAAAGTTATATATTTCTTTGCTTTCTTAGATTTCACCAATTCAAAAAATAAAGTAAACAAAAATCAGATTTCCAATGAACAAAAATTTGCTTTGTTCTGAAATATCTACATTTGTGAATAAACGACTTACCAAATAATCAATCTTCGTATCCTCATTTTCTACACCAAAAAGTACAGTAGTCTCAGACAGTGTGGAAATCACAACATTCTTAAACCAAAGCCAGTTCTGAATTTCTTTTTCCAGAAGAGAGAAACTGGTTCGCATAAAAAAATAGATGTGGCAAACTCTGAATGTAACTCAAGCAGAATGGATAAATTCTATACAGTGGCTTGCAAAAGTATTCGGCCCCCTTGAACTTTTCCACATTTTGTTACATTACAGCCACAAACATAAATCTATTTTAATGCAATTCCACGTGAAAGACCAATACAAAGTGGTGTACACGTGAGAAGTGGAACGAAAATCATACATGATTCCAAACATTTTTTACAAATAAATAACTGAAAAGTGGGGTGTGCGTAATTATTCAGCCCCCTTTGGTCTGAGTGCAGTCAGTTGCCCATAGACATTGCCTGATGAGTGCTAATGACTAAATAGAGGCACCTGTGTGTAATCTAATGTCAGTACAAATACAGCTGCCCTGTGACGGCCTCAGAGGTTGTCTAAGAGAATGTTGGGAGCAACAACACCATGAAGTCCAAAGAACACACCAGACAGGTCAGGGATAAAGTTATTGAGAAATTTAAAGCAGGCTTAGGCTACAAAAAGATTTCCCAAGCCTTGAACATCCCACGGAGCGCTGTTCAAGTGATCATTCAGAAATGGAAGGAGTATGGTACAACTGTAAACCTACCAAGACAAGGCCGTCCACCTAAACTCACAGGCCGAACAAGGAGAGCGCTGATCAGAAATTCAGCCAAGAGGCCCATGGTGACTCTGGATGAGCTGCAGAGATCTACAGCTCAGGTGGGGGAATCTGTCCATAGGACAACTATTAGTGGTGCACTGCACAAAGTTGGCCTTTATGGAAGAGTGGCAAGAAAAAAGTCATTGTTAAAGGAAAACCATCAGAAGTCCTGTTTGCAGTTTGCCACAAGCCATGTGGGGGACACAGCAAACATGTGGGAGAAGGTGCTCTGGTCAGATGAGACCAAAATGCAAAACGCTATGTGTGGCGGAAAACTAACACTGCACATCACTCTGAACACACCATCCCCACTGTCAATTATGGTGGTGGCAGCATCATGCTCTGGGGGTGCTTCTCTTCAGCAGGGACAGGGAAGCTGGTCAGAGTTGATGGATGGAGCCAAATACAGAGCAATCTTGGAAGAAAACCTCTTGGAGTCTGCAAAAGACTTGAGACTGGGGCGGAGGTTCACCTTCCAGCAGGACAACGACCCTTGTCTCTGCTGACAGTAAATCAAAAGCAACACAACAGCTCTATCTTGAGGTGGTGACTGCAAAGCAAGTTTCAGTTGAGTGTTTCCAGGCAATCAGGAGCTAAAGTCCACGTGGAACAATCACTGTCACTCTAACCTTCATTTGTCTATCTCTAAAGAACCAATAATAAACAACTCCTGGACTCCATTTCAACAAGACAACCTATCCGCAACAGAGCTAAATGGTGAAGCAACATGAGAGCTTTATCCTGGAGTTTCTACTTCTAAAAATCAACAAGATATGAAAGCCGCTGAAGTCCACAATAAGACAATAGCAGTTGTCTCCTGTGTGTCAGGACTCAACAAAATGTGATCAAACAAGTACTTGATCAAAGAATTGGTTTCACTTTTGCAAACAGGAGAATCATTTGTCATTTATTACAGAGTTAACAGTCTTTGCACAAAAAGCCACAAGGAGTGAAAAACAACAAATTGTCTTGTGGTGATCAACGGTTTTAGAGAAGAATGTTGAGAAATGAACAAATTCAACAGAACCAGAATATCAGATTTGATTTGAAGAAAAACAAGTGCAGACAATCTGATTATTGAATTCTGAGCAGTTCAGACATAACACAACAACAATCAAGAAAATAATCTGCAGAAAATTAAAGATCAGAGTCAAACCCACTATCCGTGTTTACAGAACTCAGCATAGCTTGCAACATAAACTCCAGCATATAGCGGCTGAGTGAATGTGGTCTGGACTCTGTAGAGGAGAGTCATGGTTTCTGAGATGCTGTAGAAGGACAGAATACCTGCACTGTGATCCAGGTACACTCCCACTCTGGAGGACCTGAGATGAGGGTCCAGATGTTGTTGTGACCAAACTTTATACTTTTTATGTAACAACTAAATATCCTAACTTGATGACTTAATGTCATTATGTCCAAAAAACAATTTGATCCCATCTTCTGCTCTGCTGATATTCTTGTATGTGACTGCTGAATAATCTAGGCAAGGCAATTTTATTTGTATAGCACACTTTCAACAACAATGTAATTCAAGGTGCTTTACATGATTAAGGGGTAAAATAAAAAGGAGCATAGAAACTGAAAGCTGCTTCTCCATGTTTGGTTCTGATTCTAGGGATGTTGAGTAGACTGGAATTAGAGGACCTGAGTGGTTTGGGACGGTTGGTATAATAACAGTAGATCTTTAACATACTTTGGTGCTAAGGCATTCAATGATTTATAAACTAGTCAACATATTTTGAAGTCTATTCTCTGAGCTACAGGGAGCCAGTGTAAGGACTTTAGAACTGGGGTGATGTGCTCTACTTTCCTGGTTCTAGTGAGGAACACGAGCGGCAGTGTTATGGATCAGCTGCAGCTGTCTGATTGACTTTTTAGGCAGACCTGTGAAGACGCTGTTCCAGTAATCAATCCGACTAAAGATAAACGCATGGATGAGTTTTTCCTTGTCCTGTTGCGACATCAGTCCTTTAATACTAGAAATGTTCTTCAGGTGATAGAAGGCTGACCTTGTTATTGCCTTTATGTGACCCTGGAGGTTCAGGTCTGAGTCCATTACTACACCTAGATTTCGGGCCTGATCAGTAGTTTCTAGCTGTATTAACTGAAGCTGTGTGCTGACTGTTGATCGTTCCTCCTTGGGTCCAAAAGTAATTACTTCTGTTTTGTTTCTGTTCAGCTGGATAAAATTATGACACATCCATCCATTGATTCGTTTAATGCATTTACTTAGGGTTTGGATAGGTTGAAAGTCACCTGGTGACATCGTAATATAGAGCTGAGTATCATCTGCATAGTTATGGTAGCTAATCCAATTGGTTGTTGTAATCTTGGCTAGTGGGAGTGTGGTGGAAATTCTGAGGAGTCTTCATGAGATGAAAACGATCAGCTGGTTTCAACAAAGTTTTATTACTTGCAGCAAGGAGAAGTCAAAAGAGACTCTACAGTTATTACAAAGACATGAGTATATATCTGTAAGTCATACACCTGAACAGCCCCCTCCCATCCCCACGAACCGGTTAACAATGGTTCCTCAGTTAGTTCTAAACAAAAAACAACTCCTTATTAGGTATTTCCGTGCAGCTGCAAGCCCTGAACATCTCGAGGTCAGAAGATAAATCTCAATTGATTAAAAATAACAGTTCTGGGTGCAAGAGCTGAGAAGTCAGCACACAAGTAACAGGAACGCCTTCTGAAATACATATCTTTAGCTGAGAAAACACATTTTATAAAATGAAACAAATCAGTGAAACAATAAACATAGAAATTTCTTCTACATGAGCATGTAGATACTAAATAAGAGGGGCCCTAAGATGGAGCCCTGGGGCACCCCTCATGTGATTTCTGTTCGTTCCGATGAAAAGTTTCCTATTGAAACAAAGAAGTCCCTGTTCTTTAGGTAAGACTCAAACCAGCCAAGTACTGTACCAGAGAGTCCGACCCAGCTCTCCAGTCGTTCCAATAATATATCATGATCAACAGTGTCAAATGCTGCACTGAGGTCCAACAGAACCAGCACTGTGGTTCTACCACAGTCTGTATTTATGCGGATGTCATTTAATACTTTGACGAGGACATTCTCGCTGCTGTGGTGAGCACGGAAACCAGACTGAAAAACATCAAAGCGGTTGGTCATTGTTATGAAGCTATTTAACTGCTGAAACACCTTTTTCAATCATTTTATTGATGAATGGAAGATTATAAATTGGCCTGTAGTTCTGCAGCTGCAACTAGCTCCCCTCTCCACTCCACCTCCTAGTAACAACGTCCCATCAAACCAGACCCAGTCAGACCAGACCCAGTGCCAGGGCGATTTAGCTAGAGGGGGCTGTGGCTAATTTTGGGGGGGGCCCAGTTTTTATTTAACCCTTTGTGTTTTTACGTCCCATTGGCAGTGTGTCACATATTTCCAGGTCAAATGTGCCTTTTTTGACACCCATTCTATGTACACATTCATAATATACATCATTTAAAAGCTGAGATTCTATTACGGCCTGGTTGGCCAGAGGGAAGCTTGGGAGTTTTCCGAAACAGCCGGTCTGTTCTAGATCAGTGGACAGAACGTTTGTTTTTGTACTCCAAAAGCAGCCGCGGTTAAGCAACTGTCATGAACCTGCTGTGTGTCTGCTTGTGTGTGTGATTGAGGCATCTTCCTTTATAGAACATTATTTAAACTATCGGAACTTCAGGGTAATTTGACCAGACCTTCCCAGTATGCGCGTGTCTCCACTTCTTCGGGCTAGGCCAACAGGACAGTTTTCAGGGCCCTTTCAAGAACCAACGGAGTACCTGAATGGGGGTATGTACTCGGAATGGCCCCATCGAGTTGCTCAGCGGAGGCTGTGGTTAAGTCGCGCTAATTGGTTGTAATTCACAGGGAAATGAGCCGACCTCGTCAAACAACCAGCTTTGTAAAAGTAAGAAGAGTTACTGGCGAAGCAGTTTATAACAACAGCAAACAGAAACGCAGCAACAAGCCCTGCTTCTTTGATGTCAATCTTTTGTTATTTCTGCTGCTCTGGGCGCCTTTTTGAGCTGATCAGGGATGCTACTTGCTGCTGCAACAGTGTGATATGTGGATGTCTATAGCTGATTCCTTAAAGGGCTTGTGTAAGGAGACACGGGGGCTGAGAGAAGTGGGCCGACAGATTAACCTGTCAGAAAAAAATCTAGTTACATTACCCTGAAGTTCTGATAGTGGAAACAAGCCTTTTGTAAGCCCTACTGGTGCAGCTGCAAGTGAAATTAGTAGCCTAATATTCACTGCTGCACTGGACTGAGATGTCAACTATTTTGATATTGTTTGCTAACTGCTACCAGATGTCAGTAGCTCCCTTCAGCTTTGAAAAGAAGCTCGTCTTTCTGTACCCACGGATTGCCCCCGAGATGGCCAGTTCATGTAATAGCCAACACTAGCCTCCGTGCCACAACTCTACCAAAATTAAAAAATAAAGACACCACTTAAAGAAGCGTGTGCCTTACTTCCTATCAGGGAATTCTTGACTTAGAAAGATCTTTAGTGTTATACAAGCCAATAATGAGAAACATTGGTTTGTACTGGAAATCAGAAGCCTCGGGACAGACTGTCAGTGAGCACAGTTTCTGCACCTTTCTTATGATGAATCTCAATTGAAAACTCCTGTACGATCAGGGCCCATCACATGAGACGCTGGTTATGGTTATGCATTCTGCTACGGCAGGTAAGTGGATTATGGTCAGTGTAAACAATGTGGGATGTTTGTTTTGGGTCAGCTCATTTAAATCGGATCCCAGAGAGATTTCAGTCCTATGCTGATTTCCTACAAGCGTTCCAAGAAGCCATGCTTCATGTTAAAGGGCTTGAAATCCTGAATGACTGCGGAAAAAAAAAACAAAAACTGGTTCAAGAGCTACCAGACTGGGCTGCATCACGATACAGTCGCCAAGTCACCCACATAATGAAAGAAAAACTGGAATTTCCAAGTTTTAAAGACTTTGTGATTTGGGAGGCAGAAATAACGTGTATTCCTATAACCTTTTTCCAAACATTACATCCATAGACTCGCAAACATATTCTCAGCAAGGGGTGCTGGGAAAAAAACAAAAAACAAACTCAGCTGCACTTAACTCACAACTCGCAACGTACAAGTGAAGCATAGCCTACGTGTAGTATACGCATTGATATGAGTCTCATTATTAGAAATCAAAACAAACTCATGAAACACAACACAACGAGAAGTTCGATCAGTTATCAATCAAAAACTTTTAATTCACAGATAATTAAGAGCTGAAGCAGGAATATCTGCCATATTAATTAAGCCTGCAAAGCAAAAATCTTAACACACAATAGAAAGAATGAACAATTAATTAAAGGAATCTTGGCAACAGTAAACAAATGTTCACAGCTGTCCATGTAACTGTGGTGCTGAACAGCGTAAATGCGCACTGAGACTTAAAAGCAGCTAGAGAGGACGCCTGCCGAACTACGAGAGAGAGTTTGTTCCATGATCTCGGAGCTCCTACCATGAAATCTCTTTGTCCACAAGATTTATAGCGAGCTGTTGGGATCTGACACCCAACAGAATCGCGTTTGAGAAATCTAGCCTGGATGTATTAAAGCAACACCAAAAAGTTTTTTTTAACCTTAAAATAATGTTTCCGAACTCGTGTCAGTGGTTGATCAACTCATAACAGGGTGAAACGGCACTTCTGCATTCGCTTTGCGGCCCTCTATCAGCACTATATAAGTTTGGGTCGTCGGGTAGCGGTTTTGTAGTTCAAATGAGACTTGCTTTACGGCAGGCTTCACAAAAGCTGGTAGGTGCAGCGTCCTGCAAGGGTCTCTGGGTGGAGTGTACTCAGGTACATATAAATGGAAGATACCTAGCAGCAGGTAGCTTGAACAATTGTCATCATGACGGAGCTGAAATTGTATTCATCTGTACGCCGGTGTTCCACTATCTGTGCTACCCGCATGCACATTTCGATATTACGTCACAATTCGCTTACTCAGCAAATCTGTCATCAAGAATTCCTACCTGGAAGATCCATTTCGTCTGTTTTATTTCTTTGAAGTTTACGGTGAGTTTTATTTAAATTATTTTATTACTGGCTAATTTTTATTCAAAATACTTTAAGGCTTTCCTTAAGCTACTTGTTTCAAGTTTACATGACAGCCCTTGTATGTTAGTTTCACTTCTGTGATATCGTTACACTGCATGTAAACAAGTCCCATTAATTAGTCGTAGAGTAAATGCGATGTATTTTGCGGGCTATTTGTGCTTATAATCACACTACATTTTAATATTTTGGAGTAATAATACTATCTGCTCTACGTCTTACTGGCTTGGTATATATTCATTAGCTGCTTTACAAACTAATAACAGATTTCCAGAATGTGATATTCATCTATAGGCCTATTTAACAGGTAGGATATTCTGATCATGGTTTTTAGTGCATCTTTACGTGCTAGTTTTAGCTTTATATTAAACGGGTAGCATGTTCTGTGGATTGAAAGAAAAGTTTTCGTTATTCATAATTTGTTGCTATGTTAGGCATTACTGCTAAACTGCCACTTCAATCCCATCACTTGAAAAATATTTTCCGATGATTATGTTTAACATCAAAGCTAACAGTTGTTTTCGGCATGTAAACATACTTTTCGAGGGGTAGCACCGACAGATGCGCGCTATGGTAGGACATTCTGAGGAGGTAGCACAGATCGTCAGAACAGAGCTGTCAGCCATATAATAAAGAAATTAGACCGTATCATGTTATAATGTGATAGTTTATTGTAAAAACTTGAAAACAACTTCAAGTTAGCTTCTCACCTGTATGGGTTTTCGTGTGGAAATTTAAATGACTAATTTGAGAGAGACTTCTTCCGCATAATTGTCATGAAAAAGGCCTCTCACCTTTACAAATTCTCTTGTGGACATTTAAATCATGCTTTTTCTTACATCTCCCACAAAAGGCCACATGTCAAAGAACTTTTCTTTGTGTCAGAATGAGACTGACTCTCTGACACAGTGGAGCTGCTTCCTTCCTGATCTTTGCTCTCAACTACAGGAGAGCTATGAAAAGTAAGCTGCACAGTTTTATGTCCTCCTTCCCTAAAATCATCTTCCTGATAAGTAGAAGACTGCTGCTGGACAAGCTGCTCTCCCTCCCCACTGCTGCAGAAATCTCTCTGTTCTGGTGTGGTTGGTAAATGTTCTGGTTCTTGCTGTTCAAATTTAAGCACTGAAAAATCTGGTTCCTCCTTTTGTTCATGTATCAGTAGAGGTTCTGGTTCCTCCTCTTCCTCTTGAATCCATGAAGGCTCTGGTTCCACTTTTTCTTCAAACAGTGGAGGTTCTGGTTCCATATGGTTCCCATTAGTCCATTGAAGTTCTACTTCCTCCTGGTGACTGAACCTCCTCCCCTGGTTCCAGAGCTGCTGGATGGCAGAAGCATCTTCCTCAATGAAGACATGTGGCTTTTGGAGGTCTGTGGGGGAAATGAAAGAGATCATTTATATAATTCAACTGATGACTGTGTCATGCATCATCTTGGTTGTTCTTGGAGATCCTGAACTCCAGGCGTCATACAGTTAATCTAAGATTAGTTTCTAGTGTTTCACTGAAAAGGAGGTGAAATGTGCAGTGTTACGTGGCTTCTACATTATTTGGCTGGACTGGGCTCTCTTATGAGCCAGCGATGACATTTAAGAAAAGGAGGACGTTTACCTTGTATGGTCATTCATGTACTGGATGGTGCCTGGAGTGAGAGTGTGCAGAGTGTTGGAAACACAGCCATGGTTACCGGACCAAAACACAGACCTCCCACCAGTAGGAGCGCCGATCATACAACACTTGGCTTCAACAGAAAGTGGTGATCGGCCAAACTCGAACCACACCAGCTTTTGCCCGTGAGTCCAGTCGGCTCACATCGGGAGAGAACAGCGCGCTAACTCCGTCCTTCGCTGGCGAGGGAGGACTCGAGTTTCTGGAGGAAGCTCATTGGATCCGAAATACTTCTACAGTCTGCCGATTGATCAGGTGAACAGTATTCGGCAGATGAAATAAGTCTTGAATGACTTGTTGGAAACTGCAGAAAGAATCATTTGAATGACAGATTCCACAAAGAGAGAGCCTCTCTTTGCTGATGCTCCGCCGGCCTGCTGCTGCGCCACTGAATCGCCGGGTACGGGAGCTAGGAGCTGAACGAGCCGGGACCTGCTGAGGACTGTCGCACGCAAAACCAGAGCGGTCTGTGTGGGGAACAATGTTCCGAGCTAATGGTGGCTAGCAGCCATCGTTCTGGGTTAGCAGAATCCATAGCACTTTGTATATTTTACTCCCTATATATCTTTAAAAATGTCATTTTTCCCAGGGATCCACACCCGATGGCTGCATGCTATATGATCTAAAAATAGAAATAAATTGTGTTTTTTTGGTGGCTTTCATATTTATGCAATTCACTTTTATTTTGCAGCTCTAGACAAATTTCACTTTATAAAAAGCAGGGCAAATGTTGCAATCTGATAGGAAAAGGCTGCTGATCCCTGATCTAATGGAAAATGAAATTAATAACTAATGTATTGTTTCAGTGATGAGCCATTAACGTTCAAAAAGCAAATACTTAGCCCTCTATGGCATGACTTTGTATTTTTTGTGGAAAAAAATGTTTTGCCCCACCTTTTGAGAGCTTGTGGGTCAGAAATCAGTACGTTGCCTCAGGGCAACAATGCGCAACAAGGGTAGTAAAACGTCAAGGTTTTCTATGTTCAGTTTTGTAATGAAAATGGAACAAAAAAAGGGAAATTATGCAAGATGTATATCAACAATGTTTATTTTGTGCCATCAAGTTCATTTCCATAAATGTTATTAAAAAAAATGAAATTGATACCGTTTACATGTATATTCGTGTATATTTAACTGTTTTAGTTTGTCTGAATGTTATTTTCATTTTTTTCAAGAACAATTGGTGACAATTATTCTGTGTGGAACTGAAGGAAACAGTTGCTGTTGGCTGTGAAACACAAATGAACATTGCATTTCCTGCACATAACTTTAGGTGTACCATTGCACCCTGGAAGCTTGCATCTTCCTTTTTTTTCGGTCATCATCGGCCAATGTGCTGTGGCATCCAAGCGCACATCATTGACAGGGATTGGTGCTGTATGTCCTCTTAACTTCTTTGCCTCAAACTCCATGGAAACCATGGAACTGGGGCGACCTTTCTTTCGTTCTAGGTTCTTTCCGCTTTTGCAGAGGCCTTCAGATAAGTAAGACTTGAACGCGTAATCTGTTTGTCTGCCCTCATGTCACAGCTCACGCAATCTCTCCTGTAAAGCAGCCATGCCATCACTATAGTCATGTCCAGCATGTGGAACATGACCCCAAGGTACCACTTCTTGGAGCTAATTCTTCACCGGTACAGAGCGATCAGGGAATCAAGTATATCCACCCTACCCATATTTCTATTGTACTCTTCAACTATTCCAGGGCGTTTCACTTGGACATAGACCTTTCTTGTGCGGTCCCATCACTTGGTCAACAGTACTATCCTCACTGTTAGGAATGGCCCTAACTGTAACTTCATGCTCAATCCACCCATAAAAAGTTCTCGTATCCATTTCCTGTAAGTTTATACTATATGTTTTTATTACATACATAGTTTTTCTTCACTATTGTCACCATCACTCAATGATCAGTCATGGTACTAAAACTCCAGTCGTTCTCAACTCCGGTGGGGTCCATTTTTACCTGTTCTACACCTTATCGATATATTAATAACATTCTGCCGCGGTTTCATAAGAATTGAATTATTTGTGTTGGTATTTTGTAGCAAGGAGGACTCAAACATGCAGAATATGTAGTCCGAAAGACCAGAGTTGAGAAGCACTGCTTTATCATTATAGCCTTTAGCAAAGTGACATAACTGCACGATGTTGCCCTAAGGCAACATACAAAAAGATCTGTTTTAGTAAATAAAAACTAATTTTGTATTAAAACAACTAAATATGGTTATTTATATGTTCTTGTACATGCATACATTTTTGTTTATTAGATTTTTATATTTAAAACAAGTAAAAAAAAACATTTTTATCTTACCTCTTGTGGGTGCAATGCACCATGCAGCTTTGCTTGCTGAAAAACTTGACCCACCCCCTAGACAAAGGCCAAGCCCACTTCTACTCATGATTTTATTGGACAGATACATGTCATATGACATTGCATTTCTTTTAAAATGAAATAAAATTTGAAGGGCCACTGTAATGACCAAAAAATTGGTGCATTGCCTGAGGGAAACGCCATGCCATAGAGGGTTAGGCTTCACTATGGATTCCACCAACCATTGTATGCTAAAATGAAATCACAAATCACAATGCAAGCAGATAACCTGGACAAAAATCCAGTTGCACACGTCTATGGGTCATGGTGTGTGCAATCTCTCCCAGCACCCCAAGGTTTGATGGAAGACCGCATCATGTCATCTCCTCCCTTTCGTAAGCCAGCTTCCTGCTCCCGTCCATCAGACAAACACGTTGATCCCGCTGGGCCTGATGTTGTGCGCCTGCTGCTTGCATCGCAGTGATTAATGATTGGTTGTCTTTAAAAAACCTCTTCCCCCTGCTGAGACAAAAAGGACAAATTGAAGTTGTTAGGTAAAGTCCAGCTTATAAGCATTTTAAAGAATTGCTTGCACAAAGCTGCAGCATAGAACAGAACCATCCTTTACTGTCCTTCAGAGGGGAAATTCAGCTTCAACAGAAAAATAAACTGAATTAAGAATACTATAAGTAAATAAGGGATTAAATTTCATAAGTAATTTTGCCGTTGTGGTCCTCTATGATGCGGTATTTAGACTTCAGCGTTTTCCGTTTTTCTCGGTATTGCTTCGATGTGCTGGTAGCCATGGGAAGCCATCAGCAACAACACCTCCTTGAAAACCCTCTCACAGCGAGTAGCTTCATCCAGCTTCCACTGAAGCTTCTCTTCAGCCACCAAGCTTAGAAACACTGAACCTCTGATTGGACCACGGGGCTGGTTTTTGTATTGTCATTGTTGTTCAGTAAACACATCCACTCGCTGTAGTGAGTTTTAAAAATGGCGGTCCAATTGTTGTTAAAAGAGGCTGTCATGTTGCCCAGCCAGTGACTCCACCCTCTAGCCAATCAGTGACCGACAGCCGTCTGACATCGCTTTTTGTAGTCCCTGCTTGGCCCCAATGGAACCGCAGCGAAGCTGGTACGAAAAATTGTATTTCTTGGCCTGACTCAGCCCAACTTCTGCCAGTGGAAAAACAATGGAACCAGGGCTGAGTCGAGCCGAGTAGGTACTAGTGGAAAAACGCCACAAGAGAGTTCACCAGTGTTATTTTGGTAGCGGTTTACATTTCACCTTCAGTCATTGCAGACAATGCATGTGATGTCATCAGTTCCGTTGTCGCGAAGCTACAGACACAGCACCCCAATGCATTTGTAGCAATATCTGGTGATTTTAATCATGCCTCGCTCTCTACTACACTTCCAACATTTCAACAGTTTGCCAGCTGCTCCAAAAGAGAAAGCAAGACCGTGGATTTGTTTTATGCAAATGTAAGGGTGCATACATGTCCAAACCACGACATCCTCTGGGACAATTGGATCATAATCTTGTTTTTCTCTGTTCAGAATATAAACCCCTTGTTCAGAGGCAACCTGTGACAAAAAGAACTGTGAGAAAATGGTCACAGGAAGCTGAAGAAGCCCTGCAGGGTTGTTTTGCAACCACAGACTGGATGACTCTTTGCCAAGCACATGGAGAGGACATCAATGACATGACTGAGTGTGTGACTGACTATATAAACTTCTGTGTGTACAACCAGAACAGTGAGATGCTTCCCTAATAACAAACCCTAGATCACCAGTGACCTGAAGAAACTGCTAAACAAGAGAAAAAGAGCCTTCAGGGAGGGAGACAGGGAATTATTATATACAGAAGCAACTTAAAGTCAAGATCAAAGACAGCAAGGAGGCATACAGGAAGAAGCTGGAGAACAAACTACAGAGGAACAATATCCGAGATGTCTGTTCAGGAATGAGAAAGATCACAGGTTTTAAGGACAGGAAGGATTGGATAGATGGAAGTCTGGACAGAGCCAATGGATTGAACACATTCTTCAACAGGTTCAGTTCAGGAACTAGCTCAGCATCCCCCTCTCCTGTTCCCAGCCAAACAGACATCCCACTATCCTCTGATCAACAGCTTTCCTGTTACACCTCGGATGTTTTAACCTTAGCCTAACTCAGGAGAAGGTTCCAGTGATGTGGAAGACATCCTGCCTTGTTCCAGTAGCAAAGAAAACTCACCCATCAGTCATCAATGACTATAGACCTGTTGCCCTTGTGACCGAACACAAGTGACATGGCATTTAATTTAGTTTTTATTGTGTGCTGTGGTTTTAGTGTGTTTTTATATTGGGTTTGTCTTTGTAGTGCATTTAAACTTTATTTATGGTTTTATGCCAGTCACATGACTTTTACCCCAATCCCTGACTCAACAATCAGTACACCTGTGTCCACTAATTAACAGCTGCCGCTGCTGCATTGGAATTGAGCTCAGCTGGGCCAGCGGTGGTTTCTTTTTATTCAGTTCAAGACAGGGACTACTGGTGGTCTGACCAGGACTCGCATTTGTGTCTGGGGGGAACTGGGGGAAAAAAAGGAGGAAAGACGCACAGAGCAGGACAGCTAGTAGGGCACACCCCACGAAGTGGAAGAGCAGGACGATCCACGCATCGGGGACAACGAGCACGCTGAAACCGCAAGTGGTGCGAGGCGATCTACACACAGGGACAGAGGAAGACTGTGTCTCAGCGTGCGGAGGACGGGAGACCGACGGGAGGGAGCGAGCCTGAGGGAAGGAGTGTGTGACGCCGGAAACACGCAGAGGATAACTCTGCCTTGTGTGTATTGTAACGACCCTCCACAATTGTAGCCTAAGGCCTTGTGTTCTCGGACCCCCGTGCTGGAGTATGTTTTGCATTCCAGGTGACCCGGTGCGTGGGACTAGAGGAATCTTCTACCCTGGACCAGGAGGGAGCAGGGGAGCTGCTTGTACACTCCACTATACAGTGGGTGGTGCCTTTTTAGTATTTCAGTTTTATCCTTTTTTTTTGCCCACCTTATTTTTAATGGACTTTTAGTATAACATTTTATTTGTGGGCATTTTTACTTCGTTGTTAATTTTTTAGTAATAAATTCTAGATAAATTTGCCAATCTCTGTCCTCCTTGATAAACAGTGTGCTCTCAGCCAGACACTTACTCCCCTTACAATAGTTATTTTCTTGGTTAAAATTCATTCAAGTTCAAACACCTCCATAACCCACCCTCTTACCTGACATCCCACATCATGAAGGTCCTGGAGAGACTCCTGTTGGCACCCCTGAGTAAGCAAACAAGAACATATCAGGACCCACTGCAGTTTGCTTATCGCTGTGGAGTTGGAGTTGAAGATGCCATCATCCACCTGCTTCAACCAACCCAATGTCATCTGGACAAAGCAGGCAGCACTGTGAGGATCATGTTCTTTGATTTCTCCAGTGCATTTAACACAATTCAGCCTGATTTACTTCATCAGAAAGTCCTGAAGACACAGGTGGAGCCCTCAACAATCGCTTGGATCAATGACTACCTGACAAACAGACCACAGTTTGAAGGATTGTGGGTCAAACCAGGTGGTCAGCAGCACAGGAGCACCACAGGGGACTGTACTCTCACCATTCCTTTTCACTCTGTACACCTCAGACTTCCAGTACAAATCAGAGACCTGTCATCTGCAGAAATACTCAGATGACTCTGCAATTGTCGGGTGTATCAGAGATGGACAAGAAGCTGAATACAGAGAGCTGGTGGACCACTTTGTGACATGGTGTGGAAACAATCGTCTTACCTTGAATGTGAACAAAACAAAGGAGATGATTGTAGATTTCAGAAGAAACAGGGATAAGTCAAAAACTGTTTCCATCATGGGAGAAGAAGTGGAGGTGGTTGAGGAGTATAAATACCTCGGAGTTCACCTTGACAACAGACTGGACTGAAGACTGAACAGTAAAGCCGTCTACAAGAAGGGACAGAGCAGACTGGACTTCTGGAGCTTAGGTCCTTCAAGGTTTGCAGCAAGATGCTGCAGATCTTCTACAAGTCTGTTGTGGAGAGTGTAATCTCTTCAGCCGTCATCTGTTGGGGTAGCAGCATCAGAGCCAGGGACTTAAAAAGGCTCAACAACCTGATAAAGAAGGTTCTGGTTCTGTTCTTGGGACGACTGTGGAACATCTGGAGATGATAATGCAAAGAAGGATTCTTCATAAAATCAAAAATAATTATGGAGAACCCTGAGCATCCTCTTCATGAGACTATCCTGCAACCACAGAGTGTCTTAAGTCGGAGGCTTCTAAAGTTTCGCTGCAACACAGACCTCTACAGGAATTCTTTCCTGCCGACATCCATCATTATCTACAACAACTCCCTAAAGAATTAATTATATGAGCTACAACAACAAATAATTTCCCTCTGGGATCAATAAATAATCTTTTTAATTGAATTGAAGTTGTAAGATTTAATTCTTCAGATCGCTTGGGTATAACGGGCCGGTCGGCCTGTGGTATGAACGGTGTTTTTAAAAGGTCTATGACCGACTACTAGTCGTTTTTAAATCATGCAACATGAGTTATTCCGTTCGACTGGAGTTTCCCTTATTCTCTGGTGCTAAGCTAAAACACGAGTGTCTTTGAGATACATTAGCTCTGCATGGTTTTATCTGATCAGTGTGGCCTGCTTTTGCAGATTGCCCGTGCTTCAAAGATTGCTACCTACAGCTTTAAAATAGATCGTTTAAACACAGAAAACTAATTGTATAAGTAGTATTTGAAACCGCCTTCTTAGTATACTAAACTAGATCAATCATTACAATGACCGATCTACAAAATAGAATCAATTCTCCAAAAGGTTATTGATTTCTAATTCAGCAAATGGTTTAAAGAAACATTGCTTCCTCAAAAGAATGTTTTTTTTGTCTTCACTTCTGCTTTGCATTGTGAATTGGTGGTTTAAAAACAAACCAAAAGGTACTAATTAGTCGCAAACTAATTACAATTAGTTTAACTAATTTAGCTTCACTCCCAAAACTCTTCAATACAAGCCCTGGTCTTTAAGTATAAATATTCATACTTAACTGTGACATCATGACAGGGTCGGAGTGGGACTCATTTTTAGCCCTGGAGTTTCATGCCTCAGAACGGCCCACTTTTAATCACAACCTATTATTTTTAAAATAATTTAATAATAACTTTGGCTTAAATTTTGTGTCTGCAATATCACACTGTTCTCTAAAGCCTTGATTTAGTATATTTTTCTGAATATATCCAATTCATTGCAAATAAGACTTGCTTCACAATATAGATTTATTTCAACCTGAGTGCACATCTCCAACATTATTCTTTAAACCCATCCTTTTCAACATTATTAGAATTTATATTCGGTTAAAATAAGTGTTAACAATGTCTGAACCCTTACAAAATTAAATAAAAGAATAGATGAAATTAATCAACTTTAAATTAAAGGAGGAAAGTACAATAACAGGTGTTGCACTTACAGTACTAATAACACTATCTCATTTTTCCTCTGCAAGGAAACAGTTTTATCACAAGTTAGATTTCACCAATATGAGGAAATGAGTTAAAGAGCAAATCTCCAACCTTTTTTGTTACACCAGAACCTCATTTTCTGCAGTATCAAATATTAGGAATTATCTAATTGTTCATGTTCAGTAAACTTCACACCCTTTCACCCACTGTTGGATATAAAGAAGCAAGTTAAAAAATATATATAGCGGCACGAATCTAAAACTTCCAATAGATATTTATCTGACTCGAATGGCTTATAAAGAATCACCACTACGGAGTAATCGTGAGCACTTCCCACTCTGAGAACCACTCGTACGCCTTCAGTGATCCAGCGGCCGGGCACCGTTGCCTCTCGCTCATACCACACCCAGCCAATGAAATCTCTCAGTGTGGGGTCTTAGGTGATGTCATTGTAGCTGGCAGGAACCGCCATGTCGATCACAGGGCCAGTCTGGAAGAATATTAATGAGAATAATAGCATTTTATTTCTGTAGAGGAAATCCCAGTCATATTTGTGCCATTGTTAAAGTATTTTCGCTTTATTGAAGTGGATGAATAATAATGCTGGGAATCTGTGACAGCCATGTTTAACCAAGAGGCAATCCTCAAAATCTAAATAACGTGTGTAGCAATTTTTGTTTGTTTTTGTTACAAAAAAACTGCTAAATCTCTCACAGTTAATGTACAGGAATAAAAAAAAAACAATCTAGGATTTCTTTCTAATTTCCAAAAGCCTTGGTAAAGTAAAAAAGTATATTCCTATATTGCCCTTCAATAATAATTTTATTACCATATATGATAAAAAATTGTATACTGTACACCTGAAACATTCTATCTAATCACAATGCTAATACAGCTAATAAATGCTAAATAAAAAGTAAATGCTTTGGTCAATACATGTTTTACACTAGCACAATGCTAGTCTTGTCCAACTGATACAATCAATTAATGTCAGCAATTCTAAAATCCTTTTAAGACTTATAAACATATTAACATGAATAAAGGCATTTTTAATGTAATTGTCATTTATCTGACAGGATCCAGTTTCATCATGTGTGTAACACCTCTTCTATAAATATCAAAGTACAGTTATGGTGTTCCACAAGGTTCTGGACTCTAACCAATTTTGTTTCTCCTGAGAAAACATTGTTTCTAAGCCATAAAGACCTTGACCAAGATGTCTATTTCAGTGTTTTTGACAAATCAACAGATAAAAAAATAAAATAAAATAAAAATTGTAGCCAGAATAATCCCAAGTACCATTAAGAGATCATATTACTTCACTACATTAGTTCCATGTGAAGCCATTAATAGCACTGCTCCAGCCCATGTATCTTGACATCCCCAATGGTCCCACTCTGCATTCACAACTCCTCTTTTTCAACTCATCTGAGATCTCAGGGTGTAGTTTATGTATAATATGAACTTTGACATGTTATTTAGCTTCTCCAAACCAGAGGGAAGGATTTTCCAAAACAGGTATGCCTCCACCAAAAAAGGAGGAAAAAAGTTGTATTTTTATTTTTATAAAGATTGAGTCACAATGAATGTAACAGATATATCCCAACATCCTGCCACCTTGTAATGAAGAAAACATAGGAGCTTATAATTTTGGCACATCACATGGAGAACAGGACATATGACCAGGGTGAGCACAAGGGATGAAACCAGCTGAGAGTAATGAACACCGAGGTGCTTAAACACTGAAGAGTCACATTGAAACCCGATGAATCGAATCAGAGGGATGTAGAACAGCTGGATGAGACAACTGAGCAGGAAAATGGAGGGAAGGAGACTCATCAGAAACACAAAACGTACACACGGAAAAAGACTAGAACTAAACCAAAAACAATCTAGAACACTGAGGCCCTGTTTGAATGTTGCCTAGCAACAGGTTAAAGGTCATCCATATTGTTTACAAACTCCAGATGATTAAAAGAAAACTAAAGACAGCTTTTTATGAAAGGGATTGTCTGCTTAAAACACATTTAAAAAATATTATGGCATCTCCTGTATGGGAAATTAGGCATGAATCAATACAAACATATAGATAAACTGTCTTCAAATGAATTCTGAAATTCAAACTGAATCTGTGCATTTTTATCTCTTCTAAAGATCCAAACTTTGTTTTTTTTCTAGATGTACCATTTCTAAGACAGAAAACAGAAGCATTGTGACTGTGTAGGTCGATTATCAAAGGAAACTATGCATGACAATATGTGACATCACACATTGATATCAAAGGCAGAATTTTGTGACATCACAAAGAGTTGGTGATATATGTTGAATAATCTCATGTCATCATTTCAGTTCAGTGATACGCTCCAGAGAGTTAATTCATCAAGTGTGAAATCTTTAAAGATTTAATAGAAAAGTAATCTATCTTAGAATCTGGAACGAGCAAAAGTTAAAATGGACTTTAACCGGACTTTAACTGGAGAGGAAACATCGGACGATATTGAAATGCAAGCCCATTCTGTGACTGAGAAAAAAAGTAATCAGGCAGTTTCGATTGAAGAGGTCGCTGACAACACTGACAACAAAAACAAAAGACCGCCACAGGTGAAAGTGGGTAAAGTATTGAAATTCTGCATGAAAAAGATCCCACTTTTGAGGGATTTGAATGAGGAAGTTGAGGCTCTTTCTCGTTATTGTGCTGAGGAAATTCCAAGCCAGAATGTTTCAGAGCCCGGAAACGAAGATGAACTACTAATGGACACTCGCACAATCAACTTTGGGCAAAATGATTTGTGGACGAATCAAAGGGTTGTATCTTTGTTCTATAGGGCGAAGGACCATGAAAAAAACCGGTACCGGCTAAATCAGACAGAGCAATCTAAGAAAATTAAACTTCAGAACGATAGAAATGTAGAAACGGAACCTGTCTCTGAGCCAGAACTTCTCATAAACCAAACACAGATGGCAGAACCAGCAAAAGAGATGTCTGACAATCGCTCTGAACAAGATGAACCAGTAAAACGAGTTTCACTGTGGAGGCGTTTCAAAAAAGCCATGACTCCGTCATACTTGCGCCTGTATAAGGACAGAGAGGAAAACCACCAACAGTCTACTGTCAATAATCAAAAGGTTTCTGGAGAAAACATTCAACAGCAAGAAGGTTCAACACCAGAAGTATTTGAGGATCAAACAGCTTCGACGGAGAGGAAAACTACCCGTAGTATACTTTAAAAGGGGGGGTGGGTGATTGGGAGGCGGTTGGAACAAAGGGTACTTTTGTTATTCATTGGGTATTTTAGCTTGGGCTGCACATGGGGAAATGTTTTGTAATATATGAGTGGGTTCACTCCGGGGACTCCGGCTTCACCACATTAAATTCAATTTTTTAAACACAAAAAAAGAAGAAAGAAAAAAATTTAACCAGTAGTCTATCAATTGGATGCAACAATCTCAAAAAGCTAAGTAAGTTTTTATTTCATTCATTTTAAACCTTTCAATTAACAAATCAAAAACACACAACACAGAAAAAAGAAAAACGACAAAATATAATTTATGCAAAAATAGATCAACAATATTTCAAATCCTGTCAATGGCAACAACAAAATGTAGGTTGAAGTCCATGTAAACAAAACTCAGTAAGCTTTCAATTTGACCTTACTTAATTAGAAATACTTTGTTCCAAAAGTTACATTTTAATAAGGTGTCGTTGCCATTGAAGTACAATAGTTTTTTTTATATTTGACCAAACCTTTTGTTTTTTAAGATGATTAAAATCAAATATCTCTCTTTCCCATTCTCACAAAAAGTTAAAGAAATCCATTTCAAAGTTATGTATGAAGTTTACCTTTTGTAAAAATTTAAGCAATAGAAATTTAACCTAAATTACTGTTTTATGAATCAGATGTTGCGACAACAGAATACATTATTTTCTTTGCAACGGCATAAATGTTTTTTAAAGGATTTTAAGAATTCGATTTCACTGTCAAGGTTTGATATAATTAAGGTTGATATTCTAACGGGGTGTAAAATCAAACTTGGGTAATAATCTAATTTCTTTGGTTAATTTTGGTTATTCATATGTGCAATTTTCAAAAACTCAGCCCTATTTTCAGGATTTTCTTTAGTGAAATAATATTATTTAAGAAAGTGCAACAATACAAAGGCCCAAACTCTGTACCAATATATCAAGAATTTAATCTAAGATTTTAAATCCTCTTATAAATGGTAATGATCTATATGTTTTACCACACCATGCCATTTTTTTTCCTTTTTCTGTTTTGTATTTTTTAGACTGTTAAGTTTTTTTTACTGTAGAATTTCTGCTCAGTTTATCATGTTACACTGTAATTAATTTCTTATTATTGTTCGTGCCTTGTTATAGCCTACTGTGAATTTTTAATACAGTTTTTTTTTAAACATAACCTCTGTAGCATCAGTGCTAAGAGAGAAAAACAGTTCATGTTCAGCCTTTTTTAGTTACAGCAACTGGAGCTGGCAGCAGCCATCGCCTCTGACGGATCTCAGTCTGCAGTTAAACACATCAGCATCTTCATCCAGACCTACCAGAACTTTGTCTCTGCAGCTCCAACCCGATCCTGTTGAGCTTTATCTGTGGTTTCCAGTTGATCTCCATCATTCTGCGCTGAGCATCGAGCTCCTCCTCGTAGCGGACGACGGTTTTCTCCACCTCGGAGAAGATTTCCTAAGCAGCAGCGGTTAGTCGCCCTCTGATAAACTCTCTCAGATGCTGAGCTGAAGACATTGTTGCTGAAACATGCAGCTGAGATACCAAAACACAACCGTCTTCCAGCGCCTAGTCTATGCTTTTTTATTTATTTATAAACAAGTGAACATTTATGGATTGTGAATGAATGAAAAAGAACAGCAAGAAGAAAAAAAGGAAAGCGGGGGATAGGGGTACAAGGGCTCAAATGAACACAGTAAATTATGTACACATTTCAACAGTTATAATTGCCTTCTGCTGGTCGGAGTACTTAATAGACAGAATGTATTGTTTAAAAGAGTTAAGGAATGCCATGAAACATGTTTTTTTTTACCAGAGTATTTACAACAATTAATGTGAAACTTTGCCATCAAAATCGAAAGATTAATCAGGTATACAGAGTTTTTATCCAGGGTATTTTCCAATCGTCCAAACAGTATATTCTTCCAAAACATAATGAAATGTTTGGTAATCTTGTCGTGAATAAAGTCAAAAAACATTGACTGTAGGGTAATACCAGAATAAATGAACAGTTTCAGGAGATTCATTGCAAAAACCACAGGTTATATCAATCTCTTTTGAACTTATTTTTAATATAAGATTAACCTGGATAGAATTTATGAATAAGTTTAAAGTAGTGCTGTCCTGAGATAAAAAAAAAACTTAGAGATTAATTAATTATTATCTGTAACTAATTTTTCTAATTAATCTCTTTTTTAATCTCACCTAATAATTGCTGAGAAAAGCCCTCATCTTGAGGTATTTTCTTTTAAATTCATTACATTATTCTGGTAGAACAAAAGTTTGATGCATGTAATTAAAAAAAAACTGCCTTTATGATGTCATTTATTGTATTTAACAGACTTGAACAGATGCAGTCCCAGCCATTTACATTCTGCTGTTTTTGTGACTATAGTCCCAAGTGGCGCCTCCAACCTTCTGCCTCGAGCATGCGTGATTCATTAGCGTTCTGGACGCACGGTGGGGTAAATATCTTCTGAGTCCAGCTGTGTTACGGGTTAAACGAACACGTAATATACGCGTTATTTTTGATACCGATGGCTTGCCATACCGGTGGACCTGGGCGGCCGGTGTTCTGTCGAAGAGTGCAAGGTCGTCGAAAAAAAGCAAGCGCGCACCCGAGCTTGCTTGACTCAACAGCGGCGTCTGTCAAGTTGTGCAAGATCATCGAAAAAAGCAAGCTCCAATATCTGTCGCCGGTGTCATCAAAATAATTAAAGTTTATGTATCTGCATACATACTTCTACTTTGGTATGGCCATTAGGTAAACGTAGCCTTCAATAGATTGATACATTTAAAAGTTGAAAATCTATTCCGTATAAATATATTAATAGGCCTATGGTTGTCAGTGATACAAGTATTTGAAATGAACATCATTTGTTAAGGTCTTGTAGCCTAACATATCAGGACCATTTAATGATAACAAAAAATAAAATTACATATTTCTTACAAAGGGCTCTTTTAATAAAATTAAAAAAACCTGCTGCATTGCAAGGGTCTGAAGTTCCTTGCATTCCTCGATGGGGTCAACAAAGGATTTTGTAGTCGGACGCGCCCGACGAGGTATGATGCGGTGTGCGCATGCTCAGTAGCACCACCTTGCCTTTTTCGACACCTTGCTCTATTTGACGGAACACCTGTTCGGGTGTAGCTGCTGTGAGACGGCAGAGCGTCCCGCTGCTCGGTGAGAAGAGGAACAACGTTACATGCTTCACCCAAAAGTTTCCAATAACCCCATAAAAAGTTGCTAGATTTGCAGCTAGTTGCTTTTTTGAGAAAGAATCGCTAGAGGGGTCTAAAAACTCGCCAAATATAGCAAAGTTGGCAACACTGTCGGCAACTCACCGTTCCTCCTCACCTCGCCCTCCTAACCACGATGGAAGCCAGTCATCTTCTGATGAGTTTACAGCCAATCTGTCCACTTTAGGGTGTGTTTAACCCCAAACAACTCAAGCACAAGAAGCCCAGTGCATAAAACGTGGTTTATTTAAAGGGAACTCGCATGCAGAAACTGTAAAATTAAAGATTAAAAATTTGATTAACGCAATTAAAAAACATGGCACGCTAAATATGGCTGTAATTAATTGATCTCAATTAACGCGCTAATTTGACACCCCTATTTTAAAGGATGTGTCTCTGACTTTCTTTATAATCAAATATTTGTTGGGTAGATGCCCAGACCTTTTTCCGAGGTATATCATCTACAAACCTATTCCGATATGATATAGCACAAGGTAACGTTGTGATATCTTTTTGAAACAAGGCACGGATAGATCTGTGTTTTTTATTAGCTGGATAAAGGGAGAGACAGATCTTCCCTACAGGTGTATCAATTGGGGATGGAGGAGCTAATTTATGAGCTTCAAGTCTATTTTGGTTTTTTAAAAGGATATATACACCCGAAGAGATTGCTTCAAAAACCTTAGCGTAATCCCCAGGAGTTATGGGGATGTTATATTTCCCAAGAATTTACTCATATGTAAGTAAGAGTCGCTCCTCATTAAATAACCGGTCTACCCATTTGATGTTGTTTTCAAACCAATATTCCATAAAGATAGATTTCTGTTTGTGTAGAATATCTTTATTGTTCCAAATAATGTATTTATGTGGTGAAAATTTGTGTTTTTAAATGAGACCATGAAAGAAACGCCTGTCGATGAAACGCTGACAATTTAACAGGAATTTTATCAATGTTCTAATTACAAATGAGAAAAAAGTTAACTCCGCCTAATTTTGAAAGTATATGAAATGGGAAAATATTCCATATTGAAGTGGGTTTATTGAAGAGCCGTTTTATCCAATTAATCCTAAAAGTATTATTCAGAGAATGAAAATCCAAAAAATTAAGTCCATCATTGACATATGAATTCATAACAACTATCTTTTTCAACTAATAAATCCTGTTTTTCCATACAACGTCAAAAAGCATTTTATCAATATTTTTTTTGATTTTATCATCGAGATGCAGAGCCAAAGCTGCAGAAATTCCCTCCGCTTAAATCAGTAGGATTATACCTCTTAATGATAAATCTCGTACGAGCCATTGGTTTAATTAAAGTTGAGTTTTGTGTATAATTGGATTAAAATTTTAAATGCTTCTTTTATTTTGATCTTTGGTAATTAGAATGCCTAAATAATTTACTTCATTTTAATGGGGATGTTATACACTTCGGATTTAAAGCAATCTTTGATAGCAATGACTCCACATTTTTTTATAATAAAATTCACAGACCAGAGTCTTCAGAGAACAATTCAAAGGCTTTAATAGCGTTGGGAATTTGGTTTTCATTTTTTAAGAAAAGTGTGGTATCGTCTGCTAATTGTGTTAAGATTAATTCCCTCCCAAGTAGTGAAATTCCTTCTACATTACTTGAATTAATATGATATGCCAAGAGTTGTGCCACAATCAGGAAGAGATACGGGGAGGCCGGACAACCTTGTTTTATACCGCGGGATATAATAAATCTAGGTGAGTTCCACCTGGTAGTTTAATGGTGCCATTACTGTTCATATAGAGGGTCTTAACAGCAGAGGAGAAGTAGTCGCCAAAACCACATTTTTTAAGTGACTGTAGGATAAATTTGTGTTGAAGGCCTTATAAAAGTTTAAAAAGAAAAAGATAAAGCCACTATCATCTATATAATCCGAATAATCTAAAATGTCAACAACAAGTCTAATTTTGTCTGTTATGTATCTTTTAGACATATATCCTGATTGGGTTTCATCAATAATTGTGTTTAATACCATCTTTAGTCTTCTAGCAACAATCAAAGCAAATACCTTGTAATCATTGTTAAGTAAGGATATTGCCCACCAATTGTCAATAAGGGATATGTCCTTGTTGGATTTGGAGATTAAAGTTGTTAATAAATGAAAAACATTCAGCTACAATGACTCAAGGTTTAAGCTTTCTAAAATACCTCAAATACAAAAAGGGCTATTTTAGTTTCAAATGATTTGTAAAATTCTGAGCTCAAACCATCTGTACCAGGTGACTTGTTATTTTTTAATTGATTAATAGCGTTTTTAACCCACTGTGTGTAAAAGGATTGTCACATCGCATTTTATCAGTATCTGAAATAGTATAAATCATAAGTGAGTTTTTAAAAAAAGTATCAGTTGACTCCTGACAAAATCTGGAAGTGTAGAATTTTACATAACATTTACTACAGGAGAAGATTACATTATGGTCCTCTGTGATCACCCCATCAATATTTAGTTTATTTATACTGTTTATCTTCGAGTGATGTTTTTCTAAGTAAAAAAAAAAGAATGGGAATTTTGTTCTCCTGCCTGCAGCTACTTAGCTCTTGACCTAATAAACGCCCCCTTAGCCTTTTGATTATATGGTTCATTCCATGAAATCGGTGCCTTTATTAGTGCCCCCAAGAAGTAATTACTCATAAAATTATAATGACCGCAAATTAATATGTAATTTAAAAATATAACATTACCATATCTTCTTTCCTTAATACATCAAATTAAAGTCAATTACATATTATTTCAAATAATTAAAATCACTTTTATGCTTGTGAGGGTGCGGTTTTTGGCCTTTCCCTCACTGTTATTGTTGTTTGTTTACAGGACTTTTAATTTGTAAAATGTTGGCAAAATGTTAACATTTTCATATTTAGATATTGTTTAAGGTATGGTCTTATTGTAAAACAGTTTTTTTAGTAAAAATATATATTGATCATTATAAATATTTACCAATTTATCGCTGTCCCCTAACTGCATGTCAACCCTGTAACCCTTACGAAAAAACCCTAGAGAAATAATGGTAGATTCCAGATTTGACATGATTGACAGGAGGTTGCATCATCTCTGAACCAGGATGCTAACAGCTCAGTGAAAAATAAGTTTCTCTCTTTTCTGATGGACTATTTTTGATGTTTTTGCAAGGTTTAACCAGGGGGGACGAGCATACAACGTCAACCCTGTTACCACTTTTTAACATAGAAACCTGAACAATTTT
Organism: Valencia hispanica; assembly: GCA_963556495.2. Classification (NCBI taxonomy): domain Eukaryota; kingdom Metazoa; phylum Chordata; class Actinopteri; order Cyprinodontiformes; family Valenciidae; genus Valencia; species Valencia hispanica. The sequence continues at coordinate 6,616,838 of OY747712.1, read as the reverse complement.
CGTTTTCTCAAAATATGATCAATATCTACAAATAATTACCTTTCAAAGAGCATAGCTTGCACTTTAGCTAGCATTTATTTCAGCTAGCCACAGGCAAATTTGCTTAAAATGGTAAACCCTGTTACCTTTCCACAGTAACAGGATTTGTCATGTGAGTAACAGGGATGACACAAAATAGTGTTTACCCTTATTGTACTATCTTTAAAGGTTAGCCTTTACCTATCTGAAACCAGCTGGGGCCAGCAATTCTAGGCTGGCTAAGTCATCTTGAGCTTGTAAATTTATGTTAAGATAAGGGAAAGGGTAACTTTGTCAATAATGTATGAATAGAATGACAATGATGAACAATATAGACCTGTTTCGAATGTTATCATCCCATTAAATGGCCGTTATTAGCGCTCATCACTCCCATACAATAGCTTCAGAATGTTCCTCCTCTACCTCCTGCTCGGTAGGTCGTTATCTTGTGACTTTAGGTTTAGGAATTTGTCCTGAGTTTTTAGGATGAGGGTTGGGGGTGGGGTAAGGTTATAAGTAAATATCCATAGTTACCTAAATTCTAAACACAGGTTTCAAATAAAGTAAACAAAAACGAAACTTAAGCTTTTAGACGTGGGCGATGCTGAAAAAAATTCTAATGCATATTGGATAAGAATGGTACATGTGCAACTTCTAGCCTGCTAGGATGTACAGGAGGCACATTCTGAAGCTATTGTATGGGAGTGATGACCGCTAATAACGGGCATTTAATAGGTTGATAACATTCGAATCGGGTGGACCTCTTAGAAATATGTGCTTCACTAAGACAATAATGTCAATCAAATACAAAATAATCTTACCAGCTACTACTTACTGACTTGGAAGATAAAACTTCATATAGTGTAGTGTAGACAAAGATGTGCAGTGTAGGCAGAAGAATGTCAACCCTGTTGTTCTCATTAATTTGATGAAAATAAAAAGATGACAATTCAAATGACTTTCAAGTCTTTCCATTGCAATTTAAACTACATTATATTTTTTGACTGGGCCATTTTTCCTACATTTCTCTTCTAGAAAATATCTTATGTGTGTTTAAACATGTGATCACCATGCAAAATAAGGGTGCATTTGATATTCTGCATGACAAATATCTAATTGGAGAAAAAAAAATCCACAATTAAGAATAATCTAAATGGAAACAGAGACTAAAGAACTGCTAATGTGTACCATATATTGCATATTTATATTTAAAAATATTGTATTTTGTTAAGATTATGTCAGTAACAGGGTTGACAAGATTATGAAAATGTTAGGGTTCAGTGGTTGTGTGCTGGATGTCGGTGTTTGTTTCCTCCTACCTCTCTCAGCAGGGTGTGACCGGCAGTGCTCCTCCAGGTGTAGTCTATCAAGCTTCATCATCCTCAGCAGTATTTAAGGAGAGCTGTTCCGGGAGGCTGGTGCCAGATGGTTCCGCTCCCTATGTGGTACAAGGCCAACTTGGATTACTTGTAGCCTGTGAGTAACTGATTCTCCCACGAGTTATTCTCTGACCTTCCTTGCCCTCCTCTGCAGACCCTACTCCAGTGGTCGGCCGTTCCTCCGTCGATCCACTCTGAATCTCCCTTGGTCAGCCTCCACGTTCGCTCTTCCCTGGAAGGACCTCTACCACGCCGGTCCACCCTCCACCGCTCCACCTGCAAAGAGAGACTGGATCATTCTTCCACTAAACCATCACCCCAGCCAACCTCAAGCCACTGCATCCTGCTTACCTCCTCCAAGTCTGAAAACCTTCCATCTGTCCCGTAAGCCAGCTGCCTCAACATCCTTCTGCTCACCCAGTCCACCTTTACCCTGCCTAACTGTTTTCCTTTTCCCCCTCTCCAGTCGTACGCGCCAAGCTATCCAGCCCTGCCTTCCACCGTCCGTCGCGTGGTCCTAGCCCGCCAGAGTCCGCTCCGGACATCTTCCCTGTCTTTGGAGGAAATAAAAACACTTTGAAACCTGTCAATCGCTGTCTGGTGATTGTCGCCCTTGAGAGTCACTAAAACTTACGCCATGACAGAAAACAGTGAGGGGTAAAACAGTGATTAAATATGAAATAACACAGCCTGAGATGGCACCATATAACTTCCTGTCATTTTAAACATTCTATGATTCCTGGCTACTTAAAAAATAAAAATTTTAGTTTCAATTTTGTTCTAGTATCAGGATATTTTACCCTTCAAATATCCTCCAGATTAGATGTATCCATAAATGCTTCCAGGTTATTATTGGTTCTGCTTTAAACCCCAGGAGGCCATTTATCTATAAAGCCATCTAGGATCATATTAAAGTCACCTCCTAATATGGCATTTAAAAATTTGGTCAACCTGCTGCATAAGAAACTTTCTATATAAACAACAAGATTGTCATTTTCCTGTATTGTATCCATAAAGATTGCTTGTTATAAAAACTATTATATTGTATGGCTTGACAAAGTGACCTGCTGAATCACATTCAGTACACAAAATATTAAACATGTTTTCAGAGTAGCCACCCCAGTTGAACGTTCTGTGCCATGGGCCAGCCATATTGAATTACCCCGTTGAGATTTCCAATAATTAGTATCACTTGACACAGAATGAGATTCTTGCATATAAACAAAGTCTGTCTTAAACTGCTTGGCAAAAAGAAAAAACGCTTTGCGTTTAACATTGTTGCGTAAACCCTTGGTATAAAGAGAGAGAAAAGAAAGTACACAGATTTAAAGAACGTATGTACTTGCTAAGTAAAGGTAGAGAACACTTGTAAAGCTTAAATCAAACCTTTAGGAGTAAACAATAAATGCAGAGTTCAGCACTATTAGAGAACATTAGACTTTTTCCTTTTTTTTTCTTCATATGAAATATGACCCTGAGTTCAAGAAGTATTAGTCTTGTGGCTGAACTGAATAGCATATCACAACGAGTTAGTGTTCCACTTTTCTAATGAGTATTCACATCTTATATTTACCAAAGTACTTCTATACCATTGACAAATCCTGTCCCTCCTACAAAGTAAGCCGTCGGCCCATCTTCATGTGCCTTTTTAATTATGGGCCACAGTTTCTGTTTTCTCTGCCCTCCTTTGAAAGATCTTCAGCGAAGCGCAAACCTCTTGATTGTAGGAAGGTGTTATTCTTCGCAGCTTTCCACAGCTCCTCCTTGTATCGTCTGGAGGTGAATCCGAAGATGATGCCACGAGTGGTCTGGTCATCCTTGCGTCTTTTTCCAAGCCGGTGGACCACATCGATAACATCGGGAAATTTCTCTTTTTCAGCGGGTAACACTTGTTGGCAGATGCTGATGACCTCCTCACGTACATTTTCCTTTTCAGCCTCTGGGAGCCCTTGTAGCCTCATGTTCCATCGCCACCCGTATGCTTCTAGATCAGCTATACCATTCACGCATTTCTGGGTAGTTACTTCGCACTTCTCCATGCAATTTTCAAGAATGACCATCTTTTCATTCATCATTTTGATATCACAACGCAAGGCGTCCACCATTTTCTCCAGTCTATCACTTTTTGAGTTAATCAAGTTGGAAAGCGTGCGGACAGCGTCATCAGATGCAGGAGTAGGTTTTTTGGCAAGAGGAGGCTTACTTGGAGGAACAGGTAGCGGCAGGAATTCTTCGTCATTGTGCATAGCGCTAGCGTTCCCCATCTTAAAACAGTAGTCGTGCTCGCTAGCATGTAGGCTCATAGCATTATCCCCTCCTTTGCTGGAGTCTCTCCTGGCAGATTTAGGCCTTCTTTCAAGTGTAGCCACACAAACCTAGCTAAGGAGACGATCAAACACTCGTATCAGTTTTATTCTTCACTCGTGCTGAGTCATAAGAGAAGAAAAAAAGTTGTATTTCAGAAGTTGTGCTGAGATCTCTACAAAATCTGACCTAATGCGCCGCCATCTTGGCCAGACTCCCTCGTTAGGCCCGCCTAGTCTATACTCCTCCATCTGCGGAGCTGCTTAGACACGTAGTGCCGTTATCCGTCACTCACTCTGTCGGCCATTGCTCCTTGACTGGATATGCATTTACAAGCTGAAGTAAATAAACTGTTGTCGACCAGAGACGTCACGGCAATGGTAGGCAGACCCGCCAGAAAAGGTCTGCACCCCCTGCTGTCCTGGTGGGGAATTGCTTCGCAAGAACGGAGAAGAATAAACTAGCCTAGTTTATACTTCTCCATCAGCAAGTTTGCACCCACACGTATTGACGGAGACGTTTTCCTTTTCTACGTCTCCGTTGGTGTCAGCGTTGCAAAGCTGACACCCCCTCCTGTCCTGCGCCCCCTGCTGTCCTGCAGGGGGCGCAGTCCTTTTCTGGTGGAAAAGAAAAGAAATGTGTGCAATGTGAGACATACTGCATGTGTGTTGCAGAGAGAAGTGTGTAATATAATAATGAGCTTTATTTATAAAGCGCTTTTCATACAAAAAAAAAATGCAGTTCAAAGATTTAGAACATGCTGCTGCCACGGTTGCTAGTGACAGATCATGGGCCGAGATATGGGCAGGAATACAATTGGAAGGCTAGATGTCTAAATTTAAGTGTGTGTAACACGTTTCTCTGTGTGTTATGGCAAGTGCCATATTATGGCAGGCCATTAGGGTCAAAGATCGCCACTCTATTGGCGCGTTTGCAATAAAACGCAGTTTTTCCAAACAAAACGCAGCTTTATAATGCTTTGGTAAACGCCGTAAAATACGATGTTTTTTCGTGGTCCTCAAACGTCGCTTAATGCAGCGTTAATTGAAAGAGCATCAAAAGCGGTGTTTTGTTGAATCATAATTAACCCAGCTCCCTTTTTGAAGTGCCACTAAAATTGAACAGTGATCATCCAATCAGTAAAGCACAAGATCAGACGAAATCAGGCCAAAATAGAACTCTGGTATAAACGCCCCTCGCCGTGTTTGGAGGGGGAAGAATGCCGAGTTGCATCCCAAGAACACCATACCCACTGTGAAGCACGGGGGTGGAATCATTATGCTTTGGTGCTGTTGTTCTGCAAAGGGGACAGAACGACCGATCTGTATTAGGGAAAGGATGAATGGGCCCATGTATCGTAGACAAAAACCTCCTTCCATCAGTGAGAGCATTGAAGATGAAATGTGGCTGGATCTTCCAGCATGACAATGATCCCAAACACATCGCCTAGGCAACAAAGGAGTGGCTACGTAAAAAGCATTTCAAGGTTCTGGAGTGGCCTAGCCAGTCTCCAGACCTCGATCCAATAGAAAATCTTTGGAGGGAGTTGAAAGTCCGTGTTACCCAGCTACAGTCCCAAAAACATCACAACTCTAAAGAAGATCTGCATGAAAGAATGGGCCAAAATACCAGCTACAGTGTGATCAAACCTGGTGAAGACCTACAGGTAACCTTTGACCTCTGTCATTGCCAAACAGGTTTACATAATAAAGTATTGAGGGGAACTTTTGTTATTGACCAAATACTTATTTTCTGCACCATTATACAAATAAATATGTTAAAAATCATGCAATGTGATTTCCTGGATTTTTTTTTTTACTTTCTGTCTCTTACAGTTGAAGTGTTCCTATGGTGTAAATTACAGACCTCTCATCTTTTTAACTGGGACAACTTGGGCAAATTGGTGGCTGCCAAATACTTTTTTGCCCCACTGTATATACACTTCTCATAAAAGTTAATGTTTGGCTTTTGGATGAAATCTCTCCAAAGCATCACAAGTTCATGTCGCAATGATACAATGAAAGTAACGCATTTAAGCAGAAACGTGCAGTGATGATGTCTTCATCTCAAGCAATGTATTCAGACAAAACCTACCAAAAATGGTGCTCCTTGAGCATAAATTAAAGCTTGACGATGTGTCATGCTGTTCATTGGCCAACTTATGGTCTGCTGAGCAGAGGTGGGTAGCAAGGAGCTTTCAATGGCAACTGTCCTATGCAGTAAGTTTTTTTTTCCTGTTAATTATGTTTAATTATAATGACAGAGAAACGGGCTCTGATAATGCATTGCTAATGTTAGCAATGACGACTCGCCGTTTTTATTTCCTAAACAATTCCTGACCCCCCTCCTCCGTAACGTCACTTTGCACAAACATGCATATCTTTGTTCGACTCTCATGAATATTTGAAACGTCCATTTACATTAAGTACAAGTTAGCCAAACATGGATGAATCTTAGCAAAATCAGCAACGTTGGCGTTTGTCTTCAAATTCTTCTCTGTTTTCAGCCGCCTCCATCTTGCAAAGGCATCTCCTATACAAATCCTTGTTTTATTTTGGACTTTGTCACGACGTATTTCTGAATGATAACGAGGTCTTTTAGGTGTAGTAACGTTAGACATTTTTTTATCAGAAACACTTTTGTGGCTGCAGCTGTAGTAACTAGAGCAGAGCTGGAAACCCCGATGCCGAAACACTACTGACTTTGTGATTGGTAGATAGGTGGAGGGCGGAGCTTTAGACCAAAACACAAGATGACATCATCAACATCAGTTGAGGGCTGCAACTTCACTTTTTAAAAGACAATATCCTGGCCCTACTACTGTTGTCAGTGATACAAGTATTTGAAAATAACATGATTTCTTAATGTTTAGTGACATATCAGGGCCATTTTATGATGAATTGAAATATACACTGCTCACAAAAAATAAAGGAGCACTTTAAACAACCAAATTAGATACATCAGATCTCAATATGAAGTTGGATATCTATACAAATAACGACAGGGCAATGTCTTTTAATGGAAATAAAGGTTTTCAGCCTACAGAGGGCCCAATTGTGTAGACACCCTAAAATCAGAGTGAAATGAAGATGTGCAGGCTAGTCCATTTTTTCAAAAACTTAATTTCTGCAACACAAAATGCTTTTCAGTATCTTGTGTGGCCCCAACGAGCTTGTATGCATGCTTGACAACGTCGGGGCATGCTCCCAATGAGACGACGGATGGTGTCTTGTGGCATTTCCTCCCAGATCTGTGTGAGGGCATCCCTGAGCTGTTGTACAGTCTGAGGAGCAACCTGGCGGCGCCTAATGGACCGAAACATAATGTCCCACAGATGTTCTATTGGGTTTAAGTCAGGGGATCGTGAAGGCCATTCAATGGTTTCAATTCCTTCATCCTCCAGGTACTGCCTGCATACTCTTGCCACATGAGGCCGGGCATTGTCGTGCATTAGGAGGAAACCAGGACCTACTGCACCAGAGTAGGGTCTGACAATGTGTTCAAGGATTTCATCTCGATACCTTATGACAGTCAGAGCACCATTTCCTAGGCTGTAGAGGTCTGTGCGTCCCTCCATGGATATGCCACCCCAGACCATCACTGACCCACCACCAAACCTGTCATGTTGAACAACGTTGCAGGCAGCATAACGTTCTCCTTGTCTTCTCCAGACTCTTTCACGTCTATCACAGGTGCTCAGGGTGAACCTACTCTCGTCTGTAAAAAGTACAGGGCGCCAGTGGCGGACTTGCCAATTCTGGTGTTCTTGAGCAAATGCCAGTCGAGCTCCACGGTGCTGGGCAGTGATGCACAGGGCCCACAACAGGACGTCGGGCCCTCAGGCCATCTTCATGAAGTCTGTTCCTGATTGTTTGGGTAGAGACATTCACACCAGTGGCCCTCTGGAGATCATTTTGTAGGGCACGAGCAGTGCTCAGCCTGTTCCGCCTTGCACAAAGGAGCCGGTATCGGTCCTGCTGATGGGTTGAGGACCTTCTACGGCCCTGTCCAGCTCTCCGAGAATAACCACCAGTCTCCTGAAATCTCCTCCATCTTCTGGAGATTGTGCTGGGAGACACATTAAACCTTCTTGCTGCAGCACGTGTGGATGTGCCATCCTGGAGAAGTTGGACAACCTGTGCAACTTCTGTAGGGTTAAGGAATCGCCTCATACTGCCAGTAGAGATAATTACTCAAGCCAAAACCAGCACGAGTGGAAAACCAGCCAAAAAAGATCAAGAGGGAGAAACTTGAAATGACCTCCACATGTAAAACCATACCTGTTTTGAGGATTTTCTAATTGTTGCCACTGTAGTGCACCTGTTGTTAAGTCCATGAACACCAATACGGCTGAAAGTGATTAACAATGCCCTCAGCTGCTTAGCCAACGAGAAAATTATCAGACAGGTTTAATTGATTTCATGCCAGGCCCAGATAAAAAAGTGTTTCTTTAATTTTTGTGAGCAGTGTATTTCTTACATACAGCTCCTTTAAGTGCGCTCAATATTCTGAAAACTACGGTAAGCTTATGCTCTGCCACATCTGGATCACTGGACTGAAGAGGGCGTGAGCTTTAAACCTCCATCCTTGCAGGCGAGGGGGGAGCAGGCTTATGGAAGAAGTTCCTTGGATCTAAAAAATATTTACAGTCTGCTGATTGTGGATCAGGTAACTATTCCTGGGGATGGAATACGTTCTTTTTTAACCTGACTTGTTCAAAACTCTGCAGAAGGAATGTTTGAATTGCAGATTCCATCGAAGAGAGACAAAGCTGCGACAAGGCCCAACTTTCCTGCTGTGGGAGAAGATACGCTGCTTAGTCGAGGCTGCTAACCGGCGGTTTGCTTTCTCCGTTAGCAGAACCAGTGGGTGTGGCACAATCCGCTTAGCTGGGCGCAGCGCGATGAATAACAGTCAGAGCTGAATTTATGAATGTGCATCGGATCCACTGTGTTAAACCCTTAAGTGAGATTAATTCAGTGGGTCATATTTAAAAATGATTATAGGTAAAATACTTGAATAACAATGTTAATCAGCTTTATCAGCTTAAAAAAACTTAAGACTGCTGAGCAGGGCTGTATCCAGGAGGTTTTAAAAAAGGGATAAATGGTGGCCAGTGATGATCTTGGGGTGTCATCAAAATAAAAGCAGGGCTGTAATACAAAGGGGGCGTGGCCTAGACAGACACAGACAACGTGGGGGTAAAGATTGACGTAAACATAAATACACAAAACGCATAACTAATCCTAACAAATTAGAGCTATTTCTCTTCTTTCTTAAAGAGGCTATATACAACTTTTTCCACAAAATAAACGTAACAATAGCCTTTTTAATTGACCATTTATGACTCAAACATCTGATGAGCATACTGACACCTTGTCAGCTCACAGTGGGTGCACCTATAAGCCTGTATCCAATTGTACCTATTTTCTGTCGGGTCGGATTTTTCGCGCGCCGTCTGCGGATGACACACACACACACAATGAATTTAAATGTGAAATGCACATGTGCATAATCAAATAGTGGGATTACAGCAGAGGCTGGTATCACAAGGTTTTGGATTTTTGCCTCGGGCAGATGACTTCACATCAAATCAAACTTTATTTATAAAGCGCTTTTCATACAAGAAGTTGCATCACAAAGTGCTTTACAGATTAAAATGACCCCACATAAAACCACCTTCCCTCCCCCACAGATTTAAAAGCATGGTCACAGTTATACCCCCCTCCCCCCAACCCATCTCCCATGCACACACACAGTTAAAAGAAAAAGTTAAAAGGACATTGGGCCGAGTGCAGATGAACCATGCAAGGAAACGCCATCAGAGGAGCAATCTGCCCCGGCAGCAGTAGATTAACAGCAGCAGCCGAGGCACCAAAACAGGGCACCCAGTGGAGGCAAGGCCAAGACCCCCACCTCCACCCAAGCTCCACCTGGAGAGCACCCAGGGAGCTACAGCCGACCACCGCTCCCGGGGCAGAGGGCTCCCACAGAGGAAACACTGGAACGGGGATTAAGATAAATTAAAGTATAAAAAGAAACGGTAAATTAATGTGCTTAGATTGAAAAGTAAAACTGATAAAAATATAATCATATAAAACATCCAGAGCAATTAAACAGTGATAAATAATAATCAGTTAAAAGCTAAGCTAAAAAGGTGAGTCTTGAGCCTGCTCTTAAAAACATGAACGTTCTCTGTGGCCCTGAGGTTCTCCAGCAGCCTGTTCCAGAGGTGAGGGCCATAAAACTGGAAAGACGCCTCGCCATGAGCGTGTGTCCTGACTTTTGGGGTGACAAGGAGACAGCTTCCAGAGGAGCGCAGAGACCGCGAAGGTTTATATGGTAAAAGCAGTTCAGAGAGATAAGAAGGCCCAAGACCATTAAGACACTTAAAAACCATTAAAAGAACCTTAAAGTCGATCCTGAAATGTACGGGGAGCCAATGCAGTGATTTTAAGACCGGCGTAATGTGCTCCCGCCTCCTGGTCTTCGTCAGGACACGTGCTGCTGAATTTTGTAGGAGTTGTAAACCTGATATACTCTTTTTGGGAAGACCAGAAAGCAGGGCATTACAGTAGTCAATTATTCTGGAGATAAAAGCATCAGTGTCTCCGTATTGGCCCGAGAGAGAATGGGGCGGACTCTGGCGATGTTCTCTAGTTGATAAAAAGCTATTTTAGTGATATTTTTTATGTGAGGAATAAAAGTCAGCTCAGAGTCAAAAATCACGCCCAGGTTCTTCACTTGTAAAGAGGGATTAAAAGACAGTGATTGTAGTTTTGGTAAAAGTTTCTCTCTCTGAGCCTCAGGACCGATGACTAAAACTTCAGTTTTGTCCTGGTTGAGCTGGAGAAAGTTTTCTGCCATCCAGGATTTAATGTCTAAAATGCAGTTAAAAAGTGCGTCTATTGGCCGTGTGTCATCGGGTATAGATGTTGTTCTCGAGGATGAATCTGCGCTCCACTGCCCAGCCGGAGATGGGAATTAAAGCCCACTGTAGCCAAAGTTTTGAAATTAAAAATTAAAGTGATGGATGGATGGATGGATGATTAAATTGTTGTAACTACTAATAAATATTTGTTGTCTGGTTTTGTGAGCATCAATAATTATAATCAATAATTTAATAATAATATAATTATTGATGACGTTCGAGTTTAACCTGTTTATTAAAGATTTCGGGGCACCAATCTCATAAATGAGATAATTTTAATTAAACCAGACTGTCAGTCTCTCTGAAAAGGCGTAGAGTTCGTCCGCGGGGTTAAAGCGAACTTCACAGCACACACTGAAATAGCACAGGAAACTTCTCGTTACTTAAGGGAATTTATTAATGAAATAGGTCAACCTTACAGATTAGATTTCATTCATAATTTCCATCTATTCTAACGCATGCAAAAATATAGAACAAAGTTAACGTCGAGGGAAGGGGGCATGTGTGTGCGGCTTTGTGTGTGTGCAGCGCTGTGTGTGTGTGTGTGGGAGACAGCGAGCGAATGAGGGGGGGTTCAGCTCACCCCCTCAATGCGATAAATAACTCAAGTCTTATCAATTGGCGCGATCGGTTCACAAAGGAAGACAAAGGAAGACCGCGTGGCGATTCAACAAAACGCTAGTTTCATTAGCAATGGTGGCTTGGACAAAGGAAACTGGGCGATGGAGAAAGGGGATCTACTGAGTCCACGCGACCTGTCAAAACAGACACGCGCCGATCGCAGCAGACAATAAACAAACAAGGAAATAATACAATATAATATACTGCTTATGGTTGCAACCAAAGTCACATAATAAAACACAAAAAGCATGCACATTTAGGGTCGGTGTACGGCGACAGACGACCAAGAATAACAGTGGTTAACCAGTTGACAAACTTATTTTAACCAACAGAAAACGGATATTAATCCGTTAGACCTTCTCCTCTACCCAGACCAAAGCTATAAATCAGTTTAATCCTACTTGGTGGGGGCAGCTCTCCACAGTCCACGACGAAGAACGTAGAAAGTGTCCAGTTTAAAGGAGCGGTTTTGCGCAAAACCGAGGTCAGAAAAGCGGACGTCCGACTTTTAGGCGCTGAGGGACTCAGGCCTGTTTTCAATAGAGCTCAGATGGCCAGCGGACTCCCTGGTTGCCCGTACAGGAAAGTCTGTTTGATCGGCCGATTCACTTTGAAGTTTAAAAGGGAAGTTATTCCTGGTCCAGCAGGTTTGAACGGAAAAAGGGGAAAATGCTAGCAGTGGATTAAAGCGTCTCCTCACAGGCACCGCTCTGGGACCAAGAGAGACCAAGATTTCAATATTCGCGCTGCTTTTATCAACTCTGTGATGTCATCACTGGCCACAGACCAATGAGAATGGGTCGAGGGCAGAGCAATGGGTGCTGGGAGATGCAGTTCGTTCAGTGAAAGGATGCTGGGAGATGCAGTTCGTTCAGTGGGAGGATGATGGGAGATCCAGTTCGTTCAGTAAAGGCCATAGCCTCAACAAAATTAAAGTTCTAAAATAGGTGGGTTTCACGTGACGTCATCGCCATGGCGCGTAGGTTTGTTGGAGGGCAGGAAGTGAATTAGTTACTCTGCATCAGCGTCTGTAAAAATGCCAATGTTTTGTGTTGTTTACAGTTCCTCCAATCGTTCTAACCGAGAAAAGAACAAAAGGTATTTTAGAGTACCGAAGACTGTTGTTCACAGAGGTGAGAAATATAAAAAGCTTACAGAACGTCAGAAATAATGGATTTTAAACCTACGCCTGCTGTCAGGAGGATCCGAGTCTGCCAATGCCCGTGTCTGCAGCGACCAATTCTTCAAAGGTATGTAAGCTAGCTAACGTTTTTATGGTCGTTTTTAAATACCACAATAATGTCGTTAAAGTCTTACTTACTTGGTAGTGATTATTAACTACTAGTAGTCCAAAATAGACGTCATGGGACTTTTTATTCTGCCCTAGCTCTTTTGATGACGTTGAATCGGTAGACTGGGCACCGACGGTCAACCTCGGTTACCAAAAGTCTTGGGAGCAGAGAATGAAGCTGAAGGAGGACCAACAAAGACAGTCGGAATGTGCAGAGGCCTTATTGGATCTTTAACAGACGTTAGAGAAACTGATAGTCGAGGGCCCCGAACCGAAGGAGACAGCTGACAACCCACGATCAGAGTTTATCAGTGGGAATGAGACATTAAATGATCGAGGTTAATTTTTTTACTAAAATGTGTAACCTGCAGAGGTGGATAAAGTACCAAAAACAATGTACTCAAGTAGAAAAAAGTACCCCTACCCCCCCAAAAAAGAGAAAAAAAGAACGAAAATGTATTTAAAGATCTTGCATCTGTAGCGAGCAATAATGTAATCAGACATGCCATAATTTAATATGCAAATCCTGATTTCTTTGAATGATTCAATGATGTCATCTCAAGGCACTTAACAAGAAGTCATTTCAGTAAATTTTTACAAACATTCCAATCAGTTAAAAAGTTTCCTATTTAAGGAATCCCAGCAGTTGCATCAGTCATTGGCGTGAGGTTGGGCCCTGTTGATGCAGATTTCCAACCACAGCAATCCTTCAGCAATCCCTCATACTGAGCAAGCATGTAGCGACGGTGGAGAGGAAAAACTCCCCTTTAACAGGAAGAAACCTCCAACAGAACCAGGCTCAGTAAGAGCGGCCATCTGCCACGACCGTCTGGGGGTTTGAGAAGACAGAGCAGAAACACAGAAGGAACAGAAGATCTGATATAAGAGAACTTTCTATGTTACAGAAAGTAAAAAGTTGATAACAGGACACAGTGGATGTTCAGTTACTGGGAGCATCATCCCAGTCGATGCCCCCCGTCCAACAGGGCATTGCAGCCAAGCAGGATACCAGACCAGGTATATCTTCTATGGAGAGAAAAACACTGAGAGAACACAAAGATAACAGTTGAAATAACAGAATGTACTGTAATACAACTGGAGAGTTGTAGGAGAAAAGTAAGTAGGAGAGTGAAGAAAAGTAGTCAGTCTGTCCTCCAGCAGTCCAACATCTCCTGATGAGCATACTGACACCTTGTCATCTCACAGTGGGTGCACCTATAAGCCTGTATCCAATTTTTCCTATTTTCTGTCGGGTCGGATTTTTCCCGCGCTGTCTGCGGATGTGACGTCAAGCGCGTTCATGTTAAACGTCTCAGATCACTCTGCCAGCACCGCTAGTCAGCAATTAGCCGACACTCGCAAGCAGTCTCTCAAACAATGTATGTATTTGACTGTTCTTAACACTGTAAACATAATGTTGACTTCTTTGCAGCGGATGACTTGTGAAGTGTGCACGAACTTAAAGGACACTGTTTATAAACATTTTAAACTACAGTTCTTTAGGTTACAGTTTACCAGCGTACAACTAAAATTGTATGCCATCTATTAATACTAATTCAGATTTTCTTAATCAGCTTAACACTAACTAATCAAGTGCTGCTTAAAATAAGAACCTCCAAAACATGGAGTTATAGTCTCTTGAGAATTTAACAGATGTAATCAAATTTTCCAATGAATAGATGCATCTATTGAAATGTTTACAAAATAAATTGTATTTCTTTCTCATTTAATACACCTCTTAATATCACTTTGTTCGAGTGCCTGGCAGAGTTGCAATTTTTAATCATATATAATAAAATCACATAATTTTTCATATTTTTAAGCACTGCGTATCATTTAAAAAAAAAATAATATTGAGAGTTTGTGGACACCCTGTATAATTGAACCAGACAACTTGCATGTTGGCAAGACGATAAATGGGACAATTCATATTCCTGAATTCACTAATTATGCTCCGGATCCCAGACTGAGCTGACAATGGATGATATTGAGAAGATGGAGGATGTTCTGAGACAGAACACAACAGAGCTGGGGGATCTTCGGACCAAGGCACTGGACACACAGTTTAATCAGCAGTCCTTTGGGGAAAAAAATGAGGACAAGACTAAATTCTACACAGGACTCCCTAACTTTTTAGTATTAATGCAGATTTTTGAGCTGTGTGAGCCCTACATCACCTGTGGCCCTATGTCTGTGTTGTCTACATTTGAACAGTTCATTTTAGTTTAGATGAAGTTGAGACTAAATCTCCAATTGAAAGATTTATCTTTTAGGTTCAAGATTTCTCTGTCCACTGCTTCCAGAATTTAGCATAAATTAATTGAGATACTTCATGAAAGATTAGAATTTCAAATTGAGTTTCCAGAACGACATGTACTTCACGCAACAATGCCAACACTATTCAGGCAGGGATTTGGAAATAAAGTTGCTGTGATAGTTGATTGTTTTGAAGTTTTTATTGAGAGGCCTTCTAATTTATTAGCCCAAGCACAAATGTGGTCAAACTACAAGCACAACCATACTGTAAAATTTCTTATTGGTGTTGCGCCCCGAGGCTATATTACATACATATCTGGTGCTTCAGTGCGTTATTTCTGTATTGTTTTTGTGAGCAATTTGTGTTTCTGGTCACTCCTCTGGGTATTCTTACTCCAGAGAAGAGCTCCTTAACTGCAGGACTACAACGCCTGTGGATTTATTTCCAGTATTTGTCGCATCTGCGGCGCATTTACTACAAACTCTGATCAGAAAAGTGAAACCTCGAAGGAGAGGAAAGCGAGCTGGCGCGCTCGTGCGTCTGAGGAGATGCGGACTTCGGACTGCTCTACCTGGGATCTTCCTCTCCAACATACGCTCACTCCGGAAAGGACGAGCTGGCCCTGATGAGAAGCATGAACAGAGACTTTGCCTCATCTTGTGTCTTATGTTTTACGGAGTCGTGACTGTGAGGCCATCCTGGACTGCGCACTCCAGCTGGAGGGCTTTCATCTGCCCCCAGTGTTCTCTGGCATTTTCAACTCCTCACTGCAGGCATGTCATGTGCCTGCCTGCTTCAAGACCTCCACCATACTCCCTGTCCCCAAGAAGCCAAGGATCATTGGACTTAATGACTACAGACCTGTGGCTCTGACATCTGTGGTCATGAAGTCATTTGAGCGCCTGGTTCTGTCCTATCTCAAGACCCTCACGGCCCCCATCCTGGACCCTCTGCAGTTTGCCTACAGAGCCAACAGGTCTGTAGATGATGCCATCAACATGGCTCTTCACTTCATCCTGCAGCATCCGGACTTCCCGGGAACCAATGCCAGGATCCTGTTTGTGGACTTCAGCTCTGCCTTCGACACCATCCTCCCAGACCGTCTCCGATGCAAGCTATCCCAGATGAACGAGCCTGATCCCATCTGCAGGTGGATCACTGACTTCCTGACGGACAGGAAGCAGCATGTGAGGCTGGGGAAGAATGTCTCGGACCATCAGCACCGGCTCCCCTCAGTGCTGTGTTCTTTCTCCTCTGCTCTTCTCCCTGTACACCAACTGCTGCACCTCCAACCACCAGTCTGTCAAACTAATTAAGTTTGCAGATGACACCACCGTTATTGGACTCATCTCGGGCGGGGATGAGTCTGCCTACAGGATGGAGGCTGAACGTCTGGTGTCCTGGTGCAGCCGCAGCAACCTGGTGCTGAACGCCCAGAAGACAGTGGAGATTATTGTGGACTTTAGGAAGCACACAGCCCCACTACCCCCATCACCCTGACTGACACCCCCATCACCACTGTGGACTCATTCCGCTTCCTGGGTACCACCATCACCCAGGACCTCAAGTGGGAGCCCACCATCACCTCTGTCATGAAGAAGGCACAGCAGAGGATGTACTTCCTGAGGCAGCTGAAGAAATTCAACCTGCCAACACGGATGATGATGCAGTTCTACACAGCAATCATTGAGTCCATCCTCACCTCCTCCATCACCGTGTGGTATGCTGGCGCCACCATCAGGGACAAACAGAGACTGCAGCGTGTGGTGCGCTCTGCTGAGAAGGTGATTGGCTGCAGACTCCCATCTCTGCAGGACCTATACACCTCCAGGACACTTGGGGGTGCAGGTCGGATCACAGCCGACCCTTCTCACCCTGGACACAGACTGTTTGACCTGCTCCCCTCAGGCAGGAGGCTCCGGTCCATTCGGACCAGAACCTCTCGCCATAAGAACAGTTTCTTCCCCTCTGTTGTTGGACTCATGAACAATAACCCTATGACTGTTCCCACCACCCGCTCAGTTACATGACCCATATTGGGGGTTTTTGCACCTGTCTGATTTGCACCGATCGTTACCTGCACTCATGTATATATCAATCTGTTTAGCATATTATATTTTTATTTAAGTGTTTGTCTGTTTGTTCTTGTATGTTTGCACAAAGTACCGCAGCAATTTTCTAATGTTGTAAACCTACCCAACATTTGGCAATAAAACCCTTTCTGATTCTGATCTTGTGCCTGGGGAAGGAGAGTCAGTGATAAACAGATTACATTAGAGTGGTCTCTTACAAAACTTGTTATCTGGAGATATTATCCTAGCAGACCGTGGTTTCAATATTGGAGATAGTGTGGAGATAGTGTGGTCTAGTCAGAAGAAAATACCAGATTCTGCAAAGCAGGGATATGCCCATAGAGCACATGGCAACAGAACCAGGGGAGGCATTAGCATTGATTGACGAGATTGGGATTATTTGCTGTGTCTTGTCTAATCTTTCAGAGTCTGTTGTCCCAAAGGAATAACGAGGAGGGAGGAATAATCAATCAGTTCAGTAGCTGAGCCTCCACATTTTGGTACGGAGCACCTGCTTAGCTCACAGAAGGTGGAAGGAGAGGAGTAGTGTCCAACTCTAATGAGTAAGACAGGCTGGAGTAGTCATACCTGAGCCTTAAACATTAGTCTGTAAAAAGGTTTTCAAATGTGAAATTTTTCTCTGTGATATGTTATATGTTAAGGAATTTCTCCAGTTGGTCATTCCCCACTACATATTCTTGAAGATATTAAAATAATTGTTCAAAATTAATCTTGTAAATAAATGAACCACTGTCTTCTCAATGGCTTTTACTTTTTATTAATTCTTAAAATTGTTTAATGTTACACAATATAAAAACAATATTCAACATGACAAGAACTGCTCTGACAAGATATGAACACACACACACACACATATATATATACACATATACATACATATATATACACATAAACATACACATACACACATACACACATACATATATACATATATATATATATATACACATATATATATATACACATATATATATATACACATATATATATATACACATATATATATATATACATATACACATATATATATATATACACATATATACATATATATATATACACATATATACATATATATATATACACATATATATATATATATACATATACACATATATATATATATATACACATATATACATATATATATATATACACATATATACATATATATATATACACATACATATATACATATATATATATATACATATATACATATATATATACACATATACATATATATATACACATATACATATATATATACACATATACATATATATATATATACACATATACATATATATATATATACACATATACATATATATACACATATACATATATACATATATATATACATATATGTGTGTGTATTAAAATCAATTATTTGAATTTAATGTCAAGTATGTCAAAGGAAATTGTAAAACATTCAGAACTTGCAAAGACCACACTATTACTCATAATGTCATCCTGTCTCATCCAAAAATATTATCTATAACGGGAATATATCACACAGCTCACTCTTAAGAGTGCCCGAACCTAAGTTCATCTCCCTTAATCACATTTCATATGCGAGTTTGTAGTTTGCTGTCCCAGTATTTCTGGAAGTATAGTGTTTCTAAAGAAACACTCAGCTTTAGGAATTACATCACCCCAAAATTTAAGATCAGGAAAAATCCGTTCAACAAAAATGTCATTGCGGTTCCACACAACAAAGTCACAGTACTCTGCCTCTACAATGTGAAGCTGTGCCTGAACTTGGAAGTAGTAACCATGATTTCCGGTCCAGCATGACATTTGCTCCTTTAATGATGAGGCAGAAACCCTCTCTCCCAGCACACAAGCGCAAATTGGCCTCATCCTGCTCAGAGTGTGGACACTAGAATTACATTGATAAAGACGTGAGGAACTGATTATCATACTTTATCATTTTTTTGTTCACCTCAATAATTATTATGAAAAGCGTATAGGCCTATGGCTACAACAGTGACTGTAATATTACCTTAATCTCGCAGACGCCCGTTACATGGCAGTCAGAAGTGACTATACCATCAGGGGAGGACCCCATGTATGCCCACTCAACAGTTTGTCAGCTGCTCCACAAGAGAAAGCAAGACCATGGATTTCTTTATGCAAATGCAAAGGATGCATACATGTCCAAACCAAGACCTCCTCTGGAAGATTCAGATCACAATCTTGTTTTTCTCTGTTCAGAATATAAACCACTTGTTCAGAGGCAACCTGTGACCAAAAAAATGTGAGAAAATGGTCACAGGAAGCTGAAGAAGCCATGCAGGGTTGTTTTGAGACCACAAACTGGAAGACCTTTTGCGCTTCATAAACAAAGATTGCTACCTACAGGTATTCAAAATACAGATCAGCTTTAAAATAGATCGTTTAAACACAGAAAACGAATTGTATAAGTCATATTTGAAACCGCCTTCTTAGTATACTAAACTAGATCAATCATTACAATGAGCGATCCACAAAATAGAATCAATTCTCCAAAATGTTATTCATTTGGTTTAAATGGTTTAAAGAAACATTGCTTCAAGCAAGTAAAAAAAATATAGTGGCACGAATCTAAAACTTCCAATAGATATTTATCTGACTCGAATGGCTTATAAAGAATCACCACTACGGAGTAATCGTGAGCACTTCCCACTCTGAGAACCACTCGTACGCCTTCAGTGATCCAGCGGCCGGGCACCGTTGCCTCTCGCTCATACCACACCCAGCCAATGAAATCTCTCAGTGTGGGGTCTTAGGTGATGTCATTGTAGCTGGCAGGAACCGCCATGTCGATCACAGGGCCAGTCTGGAAGAATATTAATGAGAATAATAGCATTTTATTTCTGTAGAGGAAATCCCAGTAATATTTGTGCCATTATTAAAGTATTTTCGCTTTATTGAAGTGGATGAATAATAATGCTGGGAATCTGTGACAGCCATGTTTAACCAAGAGGCAACCCTCAAAATCTAAATAAGGTGTGTAGCAATTTTTGTTTGTTTTTGTTACAAAAAAACTGCTAAATCTCTCACAGTTAATGTACAAGAATAAAAAAAATCTAGGATTTCTTTCTAACTTCCAAAAGCCTTGGTAAAGTAAAAAAGTATATTCCTATATTGCCCTTCAATAATAATTTTATTACCATATATGATAAAAAATTGTATACTGTACACCTGAAACATTCTATCTAATCACAATGCTAATACAGCTAATAAATGCTAAATGAAAAGTAAATGCTTTGGTCAATACATGTTTTACACTAACCCAATGCTAGTCTTGTCCAACTGATACAATCAATTAATGTCAGCAATTCTAAAATCCGTTTAAGACTTATAAACATATTAACATGAATAAAGGCATTTTTAATGTAATTGTCATTTATCTGACAGGATCCAGTTTCATCATGTGTGTAACACCTCTTCTATAAATATCAAAGTACAGTTATGGTGTTCCACAAGGTTCTGGACTCTAACCAATTTTGTTTCTCCTGAGAAAACATTGTTTCTAAGCCATAAAGACGTTGACCAAGATGTCTATTTCAGTGTTTTTGACAAATCAACAGGTAGAAAAATAAAATAAAAATTGTAGCCAGAATAATCCCAAGTACCATTAAGAGATCATATTACTTCACTACATTAGTTCCATGTGAAGCCATTAATAGCACTGCTCCAGCCCATGTATCTTGACATCCCCAATGGTCCCACTCTGCATTCACAACTCCTCTTTTTCAACTCATCTGAGATCTCAGGGTGTAGTTTATGTATAATATGAACTTTGACATGTTATTTAGCTTCTCCAAACCAGAGGGAAGGATTTTCCAAAACAGGTATGCCTCCACCAAAAAAGGAGGAAAAAAGTTGTATTTTTATTTTTATAAAGATTGAGTCACAATGAATGTAACAGATATATCCCAACATCCTGCCACCTTGTAATGAAGAAAACATAGGAGCTTATAATTCTGGCACATCACATGGAGAACAGGACATATGACCAGGGTGAGCACAAGGGATGAAACCAGCTGAGAGTAATGAACACCGAGGTGCTTAAACACTGAAGAGTCACATTGAAACCCGATGAATCTAATCAGAGGGATGTAGAACAGCTGGATGAGACAACTGAGCAGGAAAATGGAGGGAAGGAGACTCATCAGAAACACAAAACGTACACACGGAAAAAGACTAGAACTAAACCAAAAACAATCTAGAACACTGAGGCCCTGTTTGAATGTTGCCTAGCAACAGGTTAAAGGTCATCCATATTGTTTACAAACTCCAGATGATTAAAAGAAAACTAAAGACAGCTTTTTATGAAAGGGATTGTCTGCTTAAAACACATTTAAAAAATATTATGGCATCTCCTGTATGGGAAATTAGGCATGAATCAATACAAACATATAGATAAACTGTCTTCAAATGAATTCTGAAATTCAAACTGAATCTGTGCATTTTTATCTCTTCTAAAGATCCAAACTTTGTTTATTTTCTAGATGTACCATTTCTAAGACAGAAAACAGAGGCATTGTGACTGTGTAGGTCGATTATCAAAGGAAACTATGCATGACAATATGTGACATCACACATTGATATCAAAGGCAGAATTTTGTGACATCACAAAGAGTTAGTGATATATGTTGAATAATCTCATGTCATCATTTCAGTTCAGTGATACGCTCCAGAGAGTTAATTCATCAAGTGTGAAATCTTTAAAGATTTAATAGAAAAGTAATCTATCTTAGAATCTGGAACGAGCAAAAGTTAAAATGGACTTTAACCGGACTTTAACTGCAGAGGAAACATCGGACGATATTGAAATGCAAGCCCATTCTGTGACTGAGAAAAAAAGTAATCAGGCAGTTTCGATTGAAGAGGTCGCTGACAACACTGACAACACTGACAACAAAAACAAAAGACCGCCACAGGTGAAAGTGGGTAAAGTATTGAAATTCTGCATGAAAAATAACCCACTTTTGAGGGATTTGAATGAGGAAGTTGAGGCCCTTTCTCGTTATTGTGCTGAGGAAATTCCAAGCCAGAATGTTTCAGAGCCCGGAAACGAAGATGAACTACTAATGGACACTCGCACAATCAACTTTGGGCAAAATGATTTGTGGACGAATCAAAGGGTTGTATCTTTGTTCTATAGGGCGAAGGACCATGAAAAAAACCGGTACCGGCTAAATCAGACAGAGCAATCTAAGAAAATTAAACTTCAGAACGATAGAAATGTAGAAACGGAACCTGTCTCTGAGCCAGAAATTTTCATAAACCAAACACAGATGGCAGAACCAGCAAAAGAGATGTCTGACAATCGCTCTGAACAAGATGAACCAGTAAAACTAGTTTCACTGTGGAGGCGTTTCAAAAAAGCCATGACTCCGTCATACTTGCGCCTGTATAAGGACAGAGAGGAAAACCACCAACAGTCTACTGTCAATAATCAAAAGGTTTCTGGAGAAAACATTCAACAGCAAGAAGGTTCAACACCAGAAGTATTTGAGGATCAAACAGCTTCGACGGAGAGGAAAACTACCCGTAGTATACTTTAAAAGGGGGGGTGGGTGATTGGGAGGGGTTGGAACAAAGGGTACTTTTGTTATTCATTGGGTATTTTAGCTTGGGCTGCACATGGGGAAATGTTTTGTAATATATGAGTGGGTTCACTCCGGGGACTCCGGCTTCACCACATTAAATTCAATTTTTTAAACACAAAAAAAGAAGAAAGAAAAAAATTTAACCAGTAGTCTATCAATTGGATGCAACAATCTCAAAAAGCTAAGTAAGTTTTTATTTCATTCATTTTAAACCTTTCAATTAACAAATCAAAAACACACAACACAGAAAAAAGAAAAACGACAAAATATAATTTATGCAAAAATAGATCAACAATATTTCAATTCCTGTCAATGGCAACAACAAAATGTAGGTTGAAGTCCATGTAAACAAAACTCAGTAAGCTTTCAATTTGACCTTACTTAATTAGAAATACTTTGTTCCAAAAGTTACATTTTAACAAGTTGTCGTTGCCATTGAAGTACAATAGTTTTTTTAATATTTGACCAAACCTTTTGTTTTTTAAGATTATCAAAATCAAATATCTCTCTTTCCCATTCTCACAAAAAGTTAAAGAAATCCATTTCAAAGTTATGTATGAAGTTTACCTTTGTAAGAATTTAAGCAATAGAAATTTAACCTAAATTACTGTTTTATGAATCAGATGTTGCGACAACAGAATATATTATTTTCTTTGCAACGGCATAAATGTTTTTTAAAGGATTTTAAGAATTCGATTTCACTGTCAAGGTTTGATATAATTAAGGTTGATATTCTAACGGGGTGTAAAATCAAACTTGGGAAATAATCTAATTTCTTTGGTTAATTTAGTTATTCATATGTGCAATTTTCAAAAACTAGGCCCTATTTTCAGGATTTTCTTTAGTGAAATAATGTTATTTAAGAAAGTGCAACAATACAAAGGCCCAAACTCTGTACCAATATATCAAGAATTTAATCTAAGATTTTAAATCCTCTTATAAATGGTAATGATCTATATTTGTTTTACCACACCATGCCATTTTTTTTCCTTTTTCTGTTTTGTATTTTTTAGACTGTTAAGTTTTCTTTACTGTAGAATTTCTGCTCAGTTTATCATGTTACACTGTAATTAATTTCTTATTATTGTTCGTGCCTTGTTATAGCCTACTGTGAATTTTTAATACAGTTTTTTTTAAAAACATAACCTCTGTAGCATCAGTGCTAAGAGAGAAAAACAGTTCATGTTCAGCCTTTTTTAGTTACAGCAACTGGAGCCGGTAGCAGCCATCGCCTCTGACGGATCTCAGTCTGCAGTTAAACACATCAGCACCTTCATCCAGACCTACCAGAACTTTGTCTCTGCAGCTCCAACCCGATCCTGTTGAGCTTTATCTGTGGTTTCCAGTTGATCTCCATCATTCTGCGCTGAGCATTGAGCTCCTCCTCGTAGCGGACGACGGTTTTCTCCACCTCGGAGAAGATTTCCTAAGCAGCAGCGGTTAGTCGCCCTCTGATAAACTCTCTCAGATGCTGAGCTGAAGACATTGTTGCTGAAACATGCAGCTGAGATACCAAAACACAACAGTCTTCCAGCGCCTAGTCTATGCTTTTATATTTATTTATAAACAAGTGAACATTTATGGATTGTGAATGAATGAAAAAGAACAGCAAGAAGAAAAAAAGAAAAGCGGGGGATAGGGGTACAAGGGCTCAAATGAACACAGTAAATTATGTACACATTTCAACAGTTATAATTGCCTTCTGCTGGTCGGAGTACTTAATAGACAGAATGTATTGTTTAAAAGAGTTAAGGAATGCCATGAAACATGTTTTTTTAACAGAGTATTTACAACAATTAATGTGAAACTTTGCCATCAAAATCAAAAGATTAATCAGGTATACAGAGTTTTTATCCAGGGTATTTTCCAATCGTCCAAACAGTATATTCTTCCAAAACATAATGAAATGTTTGGTAATCTTGTCGTGAATAAAGTCACAGAGTTTTTGCCAAAAAACATTGACTGTAGGGTAATACCAGAATAAATGAACAGTTTCAGGAGATTCATTGCAAAAACCACAGGTTATATCAATCTCTTTTGAACTTATTTTTAATATAAGATTAACCTGGATAGAATTTATGAATAAGTTTAAAGTAGTGCTGTCCTGAGATAAAAAACTTTGAGATTAATTAATTATTATCTGTCACTAATTAATCTAATCTCTTTTTTTAATCTCACCTAATAATTGCTGAGAAAAGCCCTCATCTTGAGGTATTTTCTTTTAAATTCAGTACATTATTCTGGTAGAACAAAAGTTTGATGCATGTAATTAAAAAAAACTGCCTTTATGATGTCATTTATTGTATTTAACAGACTTGAACAGATGCAGTCCCAGCCATATACATTCTGCTGTTTTTGTGACTATAGTCCCAAGTGGCGCCTCCAACCTTCTGCCTCGAGCATGCGTGATTCATTAGCGTTCTGGACGCACGGTGGGGTAAATATCTTCTGAGTCCAGCTGTGTTACGGGTTAAACGAACACGTAATATACGCGTTATTTTTGATACCGATGGCTTGCCATACCGGTGGACCTGGGCGGCCGGTGTTCTGTCTAAGAGTGCAAGGTCGTCGAAAAAAAGCAAGCTCCAATATCTGTCGCCGGTGTCATCAAAAGTAAGTAAGTGCAGTACGTTTTTTTTTTCCTGTTAATTATGTTTAATTATAATGACAGAGAAACGGGCTCTGATAATGCATTGCTAATGTTAGCAATGACGACTCGCCGTTTTTATTTCCTAAACAATTCCTGACCCCCCTCCTCCGTAACGTCACTTTGCACGAACATGCATATCTTTGTTCGACTCTCATGAATATTTGAAACGTCCATTTACATTAAGTACAAGTTAGCCAAACATGGATGAATCTTAGCAAAATCAGCAACGTTGGCGTTTTTCTTCAAATTCTTCTCTGTTTTCAGCCGCCTCCATCTTGCAAAGGCATCTCCTATACAAATCCTTGTTTTATTTTGGACTTTGTCACGACGTATTTCTGAATGATAACGAGGTCTTTTAGGTGTAGTAACGTTAGACATTTTGTATCAGAAACACTTTTGTGGCTGCAGCTGTAGTAACTAGAGCAGAGCTGGAAACCGCGATGCCGAAACACTACTGACTTTGTGATTGGTAGATAGGTGGAGGGCGGAGCTTTAGACCAAAACACAAGATGACATCATCAACATCAGTTGAGGGCTGCAACTTCACTTTTTAAACGACAATATCCTGGCCCTACTACTGTTGTCAGTGATACAAGTATTTGAAATGAACATGATTTCTTAATGTTTAGTGACATATCAGGGCCATTTTATGATGAATTGAAATATACACTGCTCACAAAAAATAAAGGAGCACTTTAAACAACCAAATTAGATACATCAGATCTCAATATGAAGTTGGATATCTATACAAATAACGACAGGGCAATGTCTTTTAATGGAAATAAAAGTTTTCAGCCTACAGAGGGCCCAATTGTGTAGACACCCTAACATCAGAGTGAAATGAAGATGTGGCAGGCTAGTCCATTTTTTCAAAAACTTAATTTCTTCAACACAAAATGCTTTTCAGTATCTTGTGTGGCCCCCGCGGGCTTGTATGCATGCTTGACAACGTCGGGGCATGATCCCAATGAGACGATGGATGGTGTCTTGTGGCATTTCCTCCCAGATCTGTGTGAGGGCATCCCTGAGCTGTTGTTCAGTCTGAGGAGCAACCTGGCGGCGCCTAATGGACCGAAACATAATGTCCCACAGATGTTCTATTGGGTTTAAGTCAGGGGATCGTGAAGGCCATTCAATGGTTTCAATTCCTTTATCCTCCAGGTACTGCCTGCATACTCTTGCCACATGAGGCCGGGCATTGTCGTGCATTAGGAGGAAACCAGGACCTACTGCACCAGCGTAGGGTCTGACAATGTGTTCAAGGATTTCATCTCGATACCTTATGACAGTCAGAGCACCATTTCCTAGGCTGTAGAGGTCTGTGCGTCCCTCCATGGATATGCCTCCCCAGACCATCACTGACCCACCACCAAACCTGTCATGTTGAACGACGTTGCAGGCAGCATAACGTTCTCCTTGTCTTCTCCAGACTCTTTCACGTCTATCACAGGTGCTCAGGGTGAACCTGCTCTCGTCTGTAAAAAGTACAGGGCGCCAGTGGCGGACTTGCCAATTCTGGTGTTCTTGAGCAAATGCCAGTCGAGCTCCACGGTGCTGGGCAGTGAGCACAGGGCCCACAACAGGACGTCGGGCCCTCAGGCCATCTTCATGAAGTCTGTTCCTGATTGTTTGGGTAGAGACATTCACACCAGTGGCCCTCTGGAGATCATTCTGTAGGGCACGAGCAGTGCTCAGCCTGTTCCGCCTTGCACAAAGGAGCAGGTATCGGTCCTGCTGATGGGTTGAGGACCTTCTACGGCCCTGTCCAGCTCTCCGAGAATAACCACCAGTCTCCTGAAATCTCCTCCATCTTCTGGAGATTGTGCTGGGAGACACATTAAACCTTCTTGCTGCAGCACGTGTGGATGTGCCATCCTGGAGAAGTTGGACAACCTGTGCAACTTCTGTAGGGTTAAGGAATCGCCTCATACTGCCAGTAGAGATAATTACTCAAGCCAAAACCAGCACGAGTGGAAAACCAGCCAAAAAAGATCAAGAGGGAGAAACTTGAAATGACCTCCACATGTAAAACCATACCTGTTTTGAGGATTTTCTAATTGTTGCCACTGTAGTGCACCTGTTGTTAAGTCCATGAACACCAATACGGCTGAAAGTGATTAACAATGCCCTCAGCTGCTTAGCCAACGAGAAAATTATCAGACAGGTTTAATTGATTTCATGCCAGGCCCAGATAAAAAAGTGTTTCTTTAATTTTTGTGAGCAGTGTATTTCTTACATACAGCTCCTTTAAGTGCGCTCAATAGTCTGAAAACTACGGTAAGCTTATGCTCTGCCACATCTGGATCACTGGACTGAAGACGGCGTGAGCTTTAGACCTCCATCCTTGCAGGCGAGGGGGGAGCAGGCTTATGGAAGAAGTTCCTTGGATCTAAAAAATATTTACAGTCTGCTGATTGTGGATCAGGTAACTATTCCTGGGGATGGAATACGTTCTTTTTTAACCTGACTTGTTCAAAACTCTGCAGAAGGAATGTTTGAATTGCAGATTCCATCGAAGAGAGACAAAGCTGCGACAAGGCCCAACTTTCCTGCTGTGGGAGAAGATACGCTGCTTAGTCGAGGCTGCTAACCGGCGGTTTGCTTTCTCCGTTAGCAGAACCAGTGGGTGTGGCACAATCCGCTTAGCTGGGCGCAGCGCGATGAATAACAGTCAGAGCTGAATTTATGAATGTGCATCGGATCCACTGTGTTTAACCCTTAAGTGAGATTAATTCAGTGGGTCATATTTAAAAATGATTATAGGTAAAATACTTGAATAACAATGTTAATCAGCTTTATCAGCTTAAAAATACTTAAGACTGCTGAGCAGGGCTGTATTGAGGAGGTTTTAAAAAAGGGATAAATGGTGGCCAGTGATGATCTTGGGGTGTCATCAAAATAAAAGCAGGGCTGTAATACAAAGGGGGCGTGGCCTAGACAGACACAGACAACGTGGGGGTAAAGATTGACGTAAACATAAATACACAAAACGCATAACTAATTCTAACAAATTAGAACTATTTCTCTTCTTTCTTAAAGAGGCTATATACAACTTTTTCCACAAAATAAACGTAACAATAGCCTTTTTAATTGACCATTTATGACTCAAACATCTGATGAGCATACTGACACCTTGTCAGCTCACAGTGGGTGCACCTATAAGCCTGTATCCAATTGTACCTATTTTCTGTCGGGTCGGATTTTTCGCGCGCCGTCTGCGGATGACACACACACACACAATGAATTTAAATGTGAAATGCACATGTGCATAATCAAATAGTGGGATTACAGCAGAGGCTGGTATCACAAGGTTTTGGATTTTTGCCTCGGGCAGATGACTTCACATCAAATCAAACTTTATTTATAAAGCGCTTTTCATACAAGAAGTTGCATCACAAAGTGCTTTACAGATTAAAATGACCCCACATAAAACCACCTTCCCTTCCCTCCCCCACAGATTTAAAAGCATGGTCACAATTATACCCCCCTCCCCCCAACCCATCTCCCATGCACACACACTGTTAAAAGAAAAAGTTAAAAGGACATTGGGCCGAGTGTAGATGAACCATGCAAGGAAACGCCATCAGAGGAGCAATCTGCCCCGGCAGCAGTAGATTAACAGCAGCAGCCGAGGCACCAAAACAGGGCACCCAGTGGAGGCAAGGCCAAGACCCCCACCTCCACCCAAGCTCCACCTGGAGAGCACCCAGGGAGCCACAGCCGACCACCGCTCCCGGGGCAGAGGGCTCCCACAGAGGAAACACTGGAACGGGGATTAAGATAAATTAAAGTATAAAAAGAAACGGTAAATTAATGTGCTTAGATTGAAAAGTAAAACTGATAAAAATATAATCATATAAAACATCCAGAGCAATTAAACAGTGATAAATAATAATCAGTTAAAAGCTAAGCTAAAAAGGTGAGTCTTGAGCCTGCTCTTAAAAACATGAACGTTCTCTGCAGCCCTGAGGTTCTCCAGCAGCCTGTTCCAGAGGTGAGGCCCATAAAACTGGAAAGACGCCTCGCCATGCTTGTGTGTCCTGACTTTTGGGGTGACAAGGAGACGGCTGCCAGAGGAGCGCAGAGACCGCGAAGGTTTATATGGTAAAAGCAGTTCAGAGAGATAAGAAGGCCCAAGACCATTAAGACACTTAAAAACCTTTAAAAGAACCTTAAAGTCGATCCTGAAATGTACGGGGAGCCAATGCAGTGATTTTAAGACCGGCGTAATGTGCTCCCGCCTCCTGGTCTTCGTCAGGACACGTGCTGCTGAATTTTGTAGGAGTTGTAAACCTGATATACTCTTTTTGGGAAGACCAGAAAGCAGGGCATTACAGTAATCAATTATTCTGGAGATAAAAGCATCAGTGTCTCCGTATTGGCCCGAGAGAGAATGGGGCGGACTCTGGCAATATTCTTTAGTTGATAAAAAGCTATTTTAGTGATATTTTTTATGTGAGGAATAAAAGTCAGCTCAGAGTCAAAAATCACGCCCAGGTTCTTCACTTGTAAAGAGGGATTAAAAGACAGTGATTGTAGTTTTGGTAAAAGGTTCTCTCTCTGAGCCTCAGGACCGATGACTAAAACTTCAGTTTTGTCCTGGTTGAGCTGGAGAAAGTTTTCTGCCATCCAGGATTTAATGTCTAAAATGCAGTTAAAAAGTGCGTCTATTGGCCGTGTGTCATCGGGTATAGATGTTGTTCTCGAGGATGAATCTGCGCTCCACTGCCCAGCCGGAGATGGGAATTAAAGCCCACTGTAGCCAAAGTTTTGAAATTAAAAATTAAAGTGATGGATGGATGGATGGATGATTAAATTGTTGTAACTACTAATAAATATTTGTTGTCTGGTTTTGTGAGCATCAATAATTATAATCAATAATTTAATAATAATATAATTATTGATGACGTTCGAGTTTAACCTGTTTATTAAAGATTTCGGGGCACCAATCTCATAAATGAGATAATTTTAATTAAACCAGACTGTCAGTCTCTCTGAAAAGGCGTAGAGTTCGTCCGCGGGGTTAAAGCGAACTTCACAGCACACACTGAAATAGCACAGGAAACTTCTCGTTACTTAAGGGAATTTATTAATGAAATAGGTCAACCTTACAGATTAGATTTCATTCATAATTTCCATCTATTCTAACGCATGCAAAAATATAGAACAAAGTTAACGTCGAGGGAAGGGGGCGTGTGTGTGCGGCTTTGTGTGTGTGCAGCGCTGTGTGTGTGTGTGTGGGAGACAGCGAGCGAATGAGGGGGGGTTCAGCTCACCCCCTCAATGCGATAAATAACTCAAGTCTTATCAATTGGCGCGATCGGTTCACAAAGGAAGACAAAGGACGACCGCGTGGCGATTCAACAAAACGCTAGTTTCATTAGCAATGGTGGCTTGGACAAAGGAAACTGGGCGATGGAGAAAGGGGATCTACTGAGTCCACGCGACCTGTCAAAACAGACACGCGCCGATCGCAGCAGACAATAAACAAACAAGGAAATAATACAATATAATATACTGCTTCTGGTTGCAACCAAAGTCACATAATAAAACACAAAAAGCATGCACATTTAGGGTCGGTGTACGGCGACAGACGACCAAGAATAACAGTGGTTAACCAGTTGACAAACTTATTTTAACCAACAGAAAACGGATATTGATCCGTTAGACCTTCTCCTCTACCCAGACCAAAGCTATAAATCAGTTTAATCCTACTTGGTGGGGGCAGCTCTCCACAGTCCACGACGAAGAACGTAGAAAGTGTCCAGTTTAAAGGAGCGGTTTTGCGCAAAACCGAGGTCAGAAAAGCGGACGTCCGACTTTTAGGCGCTGAGGGACTCAGGCCTGTTTTCAATAGAGCTCAGATGGCCAGCGGACTCCCTGGTTGCCCGTACAGGAAAGTCTGTTTGATCGGCCGATTCACTTTGAAGTTTAAAAGGGAAGTTATTCCTGGTCCAGCAGGTTTGAACGGAAAAAGGGGAAAATGCTAGCAGTGGATTAAAGCGTCTCCTCACAGGCACCGCTCTGGGACCAAGAGAGACCAAGATTTCAATATTCGCGCTGCTTTTATCAACTCTGTGATGTCATCACTGGCCACAGACCAATGAGAATGGGTCGAGGGCAGAGCAATGGGTGCTGGGAGATGCAGTTCGTTCAGTGAAAGGATGCTGGGAGATGCAGTTCGTTCAGTAAAGGCCATAGCCTCAACAAAATTAAAGTTCTAAAATAGGTGGGTTTCACGTGACGTCATCGCCATGGCGCGTAGGTTTGTTGGAGGGCAGGAAGTGAATTAGTTACTCTGCATCAGCGTCTGTAAAAATGCCAATGTTTTGTGTTGTTTACAGTTCCTCCAATCGTTCTAACCGAGAAAAGAACAAAAGGTTTTTTAGAGTACCGAAGACTGTTGTTCACAGAGGTGAGAAATATAAAAAGCTTACAGAACGTCAGAAATAATGGATTTTAAACCTACGCCTGCTGTCAGGAGGATCCGAGTCTGCCAATGCCCGTGTCTGCAGCGACCAATTCTTCAAAGGTATGTAAGCTAGCTAACGTTTTTATGGTCGTTTTTAAATACCACAATAATGTCGTTAAAGTCTTACTTACTTGGTAGTGATTATTAACTACTAGTAGTCCAAAATAGACGTCATGGGACTTTTTATTCTGCCCTAGCTCTTTTGATGACGTTGAATCGGTAGACTGGGCACCGACGGTCAACCTCGGTTACCAAAAGTCTTGGGAGCAGAGAATGAAGCTGAAGGAGGACCAACAAAGACAGTCGGAATGTGCAGAGGCCTTATTGGATCTTTAACAGACGTTAGAGAAACTGATAGTCGAGGGCCCCGAACCGAAGGAGACAGCTGACAACCCACGATCAGAGTTTATCAGTGGGAATGAGACATTAAATGATCGAGGTTAATTTTTTTACTAAAATATCCACCTGCAGAGGTGGATAAAGTACCAAAAACAATGTACTCAAGTAGAAAAAAGTACCCCTACCCCCCCAAAAAAGAGAAAAAAAGAACGAAAATGTATTTAAAGATCTTGCATCTGTAGCGAGCAATAATGTAATCAGACATGCCATAATTTAATATGCAAATCCTGATTTCTTTGAATGATTCAATGATGTCATCTCAAGGCACTTAAAAAGAAGTCATTTCAGTACATTTTTACAAACATTCCAATCAGTTAAAAAGTTTCCTATTTAAGGAATCCCAGCAGATTGCGTCAGTCATTGGCGTGAGGTTGGGCCCCGTTGATGCAGACTTTCCAACCACAGCAATCCCTCATACTGAGCAAGCATGTAGCGACGGTGGAGAGGAAAAACTCCCCTTTAACAGGAAGAAACCTCCAACAGAACCAGGCTCAGTAGGAGCGGCCATCTGCCACGACCGTCTGGGGGTTTGAGAAGACAGAGCAGAAACACAGAAGGAACAGAAGATCTGATATAAGAGAACTTTCTATGTTACAGAAAGTAAAAAGTTGATAACAGGACACAGTGGATGTTCAGTTACTGGGAGCATCATCCCAGTCGATGCCCCCCGTCCAACAGGGCATTGCAGCCAAGCAGGATACCAGACCAGGTATATCTTCTATGGAGAGAAAAACACTGAGAGAACACAAAGATAACAGTTGAAATAACAGAATGTACTGTAATACAACTGGAGAGTTGTAGGAGAAAAGTAAGTAGGAGAGTGAAGAAAAGTAGTCAGTCTGTCCTCCAGCAGTCCAACATCTCCTGATGAGCATACTGACACCTTGTCATCTCACAGTGGGTGCACCTATAAGCCTATATCCAATTTTTCCTATTTTCTGTCGGGTCGGATTTCTCCTGCGCTGTCTGCGGATGTGACGTCAAGCGCGTTCATGTTAAACGTCTCAGATCACTCTGCCAGCACCGCTAGACAGCAATTAGCCGACACTCGCAAGCAGTCTCTCAAACAATGTATGTATTTGACTGTTCTTAACACTGTAAACATAATGTTGACTTCTTTGCAGCGGATGACTTGTGAAGTGTGCACGAACTTAAAGGACACTGTTTATAAACATTTTAAACTACAGTTCTTTAGGTTACAGTTTACCAGCGTACAACTAAAATTGTATGCCATCTATTAATACTAATTCAGATTTTCTTAATCAGCTTAACACTAACTAATCAAGTGCTGCTTAAAATAAGAACCTCCAAAACATGGAGTTATAGTCTCTTGAGAATTTAACAGATGTAATCAAATTTGCCAATGAATAGATGCATCTATTGAAATGTTTACAAAATAAATTGTATTTCTTTCTCATTTAATACACCTCTTAATATCACGTTGTTCGAGTGCCTGGCAGAGTTGCAATTTTTAATCATATATAATAAAATCACATAATTTTTCATATTTTTAAGCACTGCGTATAATTTTTTTTTTAAAATAATATTGAGAGTTTGTGGACACCCTGTATAATTGAACCAGACAACTTGCATGTTGGCAAGACGATAAATGGGACAATTCATATTCCTGAATTCACTAATTATGCTCCGGATCCCAGACTGAGCTGACAATGGATGATATTGAGAAGATGGAGGATGTTCTGAGACAGAACACAACAGAGCTGGGGGATCTTCGGACCAAGGCACTGGACACACAGTTTAATCAGCAGTCCTTTGGGGAAAAAAATGAGGACAAGACTAAATTCTACACAGGACTCCCTAACTTTTTAGTATTAATGCAGATTTTTGAGCTGTGTGAGCCCTACATCACCTGTGGCCCTATGTCTGTGTTGTCTACATTTGAACAGTTCATTTTAGTTTAGATGAGGTTGAGACTAAATCTCCAATTGAAAGATTTATCTTTTAGGTTCAAGATTTCTCTGTCCACTGCTTCCAGAATTTAGCATAAATTAATTGACATACTTCATGAAAGATTAGAATTTCAAATCGAGTTTCCAGAACGACATGTACTTCACGCAACAATGCCAACACTATTCAGGCAGGGATTTGGAAATAAAGTTGCTGTGATAGTTGATTGTTTTGAAGTTTTTATTGAGAGGCCTTCTAATTTATTAGCCCAAGCACAAACGTGGTCAAACTACAAGCACAACCATACTGTAAAATTTCTTATTGGTGTT